>OX403593.1:20308756-20332501 GCA_948107665.1 Lomographa bimaculata | reverse complement strand
CCTAACCTAACCTAACCTAACCTAACCTAACCTAACCTAACCTAACCTAACCTAACCTAACCTAACCTAACCTAACCTAACCTAACCTAACCTAACCTAACCTAACCTAACCTAACCTAACCTAACCTAACCTAACCTAACCTAACCTAACCTAACCTAACCTAACCTAACCTAACCTAACCTAACCTAACCTAACCTAACCTAACCTAACCTAACCTAACCTAACCTAACCTAACCTAACCTAACCTAACCTAACCTAACCTAACCTAACCTAACCTAACCTAACCTAACCTAACCTAACCTAACCTAACCTAACCTAACCTAACCTAACCTAACCTAACCTAACCTAACCTAACCTAACCTAACCTAACCTAACCTAACCTAACCTAACCTAACCTAACCTAACCTAACCTAACCTAACCTAACCTAACCTAACCTAACCTAACCTAACCTAACCTAACCTAACCTAACCTAACCTAACCTAACCTAACCTAACCTAACCTAACCTAACCTAACCTAACCTAACCTAACCTAACCTAACCTAACCTAACCTAACCTAACCTAACCTAACCTAACCTAACCTAACCTAACCTAACCTAACCTAACCTAACCTAACCTAACCTAACCTAACCTAACCTAACCTAACCTAACCTAACCTAACCTAACCTAACCTAACCTAACCTAACCTAACCTAACCTAACCTAACCTAACCTAACCTAACCTAACCTAACCTAACCTAACCTAACCTAACCTAACCTAACCTAACCTAACCTAACCTAACCTAACCTAACCTAACCTAACCTAACCTAACCTAACCTAACCTAACCTAACCTAACCTAACCTAACCTAACCTAACCTAACCTAACCTAACCTAACCTAACCTAACCTAACCTAACCTAACCTAACCTAACCTAACCTAACCTAACCTAACCTAACCTAACCTAACCTAACCTAACCTAACCTAACCTAACCTAACCTAACCTAACCTAACCTAACCTAACCTAACCTAACCTAACCTAACCTAACCTAACCTAACCTAACCTAACCTAACCTAACCTAACCTAACCTAACCTAACCTAACCTAACCTAACCTAACCTAACCTAACCTAACCTAACCTAACCTAACCTAACCTAACCTAACCTAACCTAACCTAACCTAACCTAACCTAACCTAACCTAACCTAACCTAACCTAACCTAACCTAACCTAACCTAACCTAACCTAACCTAACCTAACCTAACCTAACCTAACCTAACCTAACCTAACCTAACCTAACCTAACCTAACCTAACCTAACCTAACCTAACCTAACCTAACCTAACCTAACCTAACCTAACCTAACCTAACCTAACCTAACCTAACCTAACCTAACCTAACCTAACCTAACCTAACCTAACCTAACCTAACCTAACCTAACCTAACCTAACCTAACCTAACCTAACCTAACCTAACCTAACCTAACCTAACCTAACCTAACCTAACCTAACCTAACCTAACCTAACCTAACCTAACCTAACCTAACCTAACCTAACCTAACCTAACCTAACCTAACCTAACCTAACCTAACCTAACCTAACCTAACCTAACCTAACCTAACCTAACCTAACCTAACCTAACCTAACCTAACCTAACCTAACCTAACCTAACCTAACCTAACCTAACCTAACCTAACCTAACCTAACCTAACCTAACCTAACCTAACCTAACCTAACCTAACCTAACCTAACCTAACCTAACCTAACCTAACCTAACCTAACCTAACCTAACCTAACCTAACCTAACCTAACCTAACCTAACCTAACCTAACCTAACCTAACCTAACCTAACCTAACCTAACCTAACCTAACCTAACCTAACCTAACCTAACCTAACCTAACCTAACCTAACCTAACCTAACCTAACCTAACCTAACCTAACCTAACCTAACCTAACCTAACCTAACCTAACCTAACCTAACCTAACCTAACCTAACCTAACCTAACCTAACCTAACCTAACCTAACCTAACCTAACCTAACCTAACCTAACCTAACCTAACCTAACCTAACCTAACCTAACCTAACCTAACCTAACCTAACCTAACCTAACCTAACCTAACCTAACCTAACCTAACCTAACCTAACCTAACCTAACCTAACCTAACCTAACCTAACCTAACCTAACCTAACCTAACCTAACCTAACCTAACCTAACCTAACCTAACCTAACCTAACCTAACCTAACCTAACCTAACCTAACCTAACCTAACCTAACCTAACCTAACCTAACCTAACCTAACCTAACCTAACCTAACCTAACCTAACCTAACCTAACCTAACCTAACCTAACCTAACCTAACCTAACCTAACCTAACCTAACCTAACCTAACCTAACCTAACCTAACCTAACCTAACCTAACCTAACCTAACCTAACCTAACCTAACCTAACCTAACCTAACCTAACCTAACCTAACCTAACCTAACCTAACCTAACCTAACCTAACCTAACCTAACCTAACCTAACCTAACCTAACCTAACCTAACCTAACCTAACCTAACCTAACCTAACCTAACCTAACCTAACCTAACCTAACCTAACCTAACCTAACCTAACCTAACCTAACCTAACCTAACCTAACCTAACCTAACCTAACCTAACCTAACCTAACCTAACCTAACCTAACCTAACCTAACCTAACCTAACCTAACCTAACCTAACCTAACCTAACCTAACCTAACCTAACCTAACCTAACCTAACCTAACCTAACCTAACCTAACCTAACCTAACCTAACCTAACCTAACCTAACCTAACCTAACCTAACCTAACCTAACCTAACCTAACCTAACCTAACCTAACCTAACCTAACCTAACCTAACCTAACCTAACCTAACCTAACCTAACCTAACCTAACCTAACCTAACCTAACCTAACCTAACCTAACCTAACCTAACCTAACCTAACCTAACCTAACCTAACCTAACCTAACCTAACCTAACCTAACCTAACCTAACCTAACCTAACCTAACCTAACCTAACCTAACCTAACCTAACCTAACCTAACCTAACCTAACCTAACCTAACCTAACCTAACCTAACCTAACCTAACCTAACCTAACCTAACCTAACCTAACCTAACCTAACCTAACCTAACCTAACCTAACCTAACCTAACCTAACCTAACCTAACCTAACCTAACCTAACCTAACCTAACCTAACCTAACCTAACCTAACCTAACCTAACCTAACCTAACCTAACCTAACCTAACCTAACCTAACCTAACCTAACCTAACCTAACCTAACCTAACCTAACCTAACCTAACCTAACCTAACCTAACCTAACCTAACCTAACCTAACCTAACCTAACCTAACCTAACCTAACCTAACCTAACCTAACCTAACCTAACCTAACCTAACCTAACCTAACCTAACCTAACCTAACCTAACCTAACCTAACCTAACCTAACCTAACCTAACCTAACCTAACCTAACCTAACCTAACCTAACCTAACCTAACCTAACCTAACCTAACCTAACCTAACCTAACCTAACCTAACCTAACCTAACCTAACCTAACCTAACCTAACCTAACCTAACCTAACCTAACCTAACCTAACCTAACCTAACCTAACCTAACCTAACCTAACCTAACCTAACCTAACCTAACCTAACCTAACCTAACCTAACCTAACCTAACCTAACCTAACCTAACCTAACCTAACCTAACCTAACCTAACCTAACCTAACCTAACCTAACCTAACCTAACCTAACCTAACCTAACCTAACCTAACCTAACCTAACCTAACCTAACCTAACCTAACCTAACCTAACCTAACCTAACCTAACCTAACCTAACCTAACCTAACCTAACCTAACCTAACCTAACCTAACCTAACCTAACCTAACCTAACCTAACCTAACCTAACCTAACCTAACCTAACCTAACCTAACCTAACCTAACCTAACCTAACCTAACCTAACCTAACCTAACCTAACCTAACCTAACCTAACCTAACCTAACCTAACCTAACCTAACCTAACCTAACCTAACCTAACCTAACCTAACCTAACCTAACCTAACCTAACCTAACCTAACCTAACCTAACCTAACCTAACCTAACCTAACCTAACCTAACCTAACCTAACCTAACCTAACCTAACCTAACCTAACCTAACCTAACCTAACCTAACCTAACCTAACCTAACCTAACCTAACCTAACCTAACCTAACCTAACCTAACCTAACCTAACCTAACCTAACCTAACCTAACCTAACCTAACCTAACCTAACCTAACCTAACCTAACCTAACCTAACCTAACCTAACCTAACCTAACCTAACCTAACCTAACCTAACCTAACCTAACCTAACCTAACCTAACCTAACCTAACCTAACCTAACCTAACCTAACCTAACCTAACCTAACCTAACCTAACCTAACCTAACCTAACCTAACCTAACCTAACCTAACCTAACCTAACCTAACCTAACCTAACCTAACCTAACCTAACCTAACCTAACCTAACCTAACCTAACCTAACCTAACCTAACCTAACCTAACCTAACCTAACCTAACCTAACCTAACCTAACCTAACCTAACCTAACCTAACCTAACCTAACCTAACCTAACCTAACCTAACCTAACCTAACCTAACCTAACCTAACCTAACCTAACCTAACCTAACCTAACCTAACCTAACCTAACCTAACCTAACCTAACCTAACCTAACCTAACCTAACCTAACCTAACCTAACCTAACCTAACCTAACCTAACCTAACCTAACCTAACCTAACCTAACCTAACCTAACCTAACCTAACCTAACCTAACCTAACCTAACCTAACCTAACCTAACCTAACCTAACCTAACCTAACCTAACCTAACCTAACCTAACCTAACCTAACCTAACCTAACCTAACCTAACCTAACCTAACCTAACCTAACCTAACCTAACCTAACCTAACCTAACCTAACCTAACCTAACCTAACCTAACCTAACCTAACCTAACCTAACCTAACCTAACCTAACCTAACCTAACCTAACCTAACCTAACCTAACCTAACCTAACCTAACCTAACCTAACCTAACCTAACCTAACCTAACCTAACCTAACCTAACCTAACCTAACCTAACCTAACCTAACCTAACCTAACCTAACCTAACCTAACCTAACCTAACCTAACCTAACCTAACCTAACCTAACCTAACCTAACCTAACCTAACCTAACCTAACCTAACCTAACCTAACCTAACCTAACCTAACCTAACCTAACCTAACCTAACCTAACCTAACCTAACCTAACCTAACCTAACCTAACCTAACCTAACCTAACCTAACCTAACCTAACCTAACCTAACCTAACCTAACCTAACCTAACCTAACCTAACCTAACCTAACCTAACCTAACCTAACCTAACCTAACCTAACCTAACCTAACCTAACCTAACCTAACCTAACCTAACCTAACCTAACCTAACCTAACCTAACCTAACCTAACCTAACCTAACCTAACCTAACCTAACCTAACCTAACCTAACCTAACCTAACCTAACCTAACCTAACCTAACCTAACCTAACCTAACCTAACCTAACCTAACCTAACCTAACCTAACCTAACCTAACCTAACCTAACCTAACCTAACCTAACCTAACCTAACCTAACCTAACCTAACCTAACCTAACCTAACCTAACCTAACCTAACCTAACCTAACCTAACCTAACCTAACCTAACCTAACCTAACCTAACCTAACCTAACCTAACCTAACCTAACCTAACCTAACCTAACCTAACCTAACCTAACCTAACCTAACCTAACCTAACCTAACCTAACCTAACCTAACCTAACCTAACCTAACCTAACCTAACCTAACCTAACCTAACCTAACCTAACCTAACCTAACCTAACCTAACCTAACCTAACCTAACCTAACCTAACCTAACCTAACCTAACCTAACCTAACCTAACCTAACCTAACCTAACCTAACCTAACCTAACCTAACCTAACCTAACCTAACCTAACCTAACCTAACCTAACCTAACCTAACCTAACCTAACCTAACCTAACCTAACCTAACCTAACCTAACCTAACCTAACCTAACCTAACCTAACCTAACCTAACCTAACCTAACCTAACCTAACCTAACCTAACCTAACCTAACCTAACCTAACCTAACCTAACCTAACCTAACCTAACCTAACCTAACCTAACCTAACCTAACCTAACCTAACCTAACCTAACCTAACCTAACCTAACCTAACCTAACCTAACCTAACCTAACCTAACCTAACCTAACCTAACCTAACCTAACCTAACCTAACCTAACCTAACCTAACCTAACCTAACCTAACCTAACCTAACCTAACCTAACCTAACCTAACCTAACCTAACCTAACCTAACCTAACCTAACCTAACCTAACCTAACCTAACCTAACCTAACCTAACCTAACCTAACCTAACCTAACCTAACCTAACCTAACCTAACCTAACCTAACCTAACCTAACCTAACCTAACCTAACCTAACCTAACCTAACCTAACCTAACCTAACCTAACCTAACCTAACCTAACCTAACCTAACCTAACCTAACCTAACCTAACCTAACCTAACCTAACCTAACCTAACCTAACCTAACCTAACCTAACCTAACCTAACCTAACCTAACCTAACCTAACCTAACCTAACCTAACCTAACCTAACCTAACCTAACCTAACCTAACCTAACCTAACCTAACCTAACCTAACCTAACCTAACCTAACCTAACCTAACCTAACCTAACCTAACCTAACCTAACCTAACCTAACCTAACCTAACCTAACCTAACCTAACCTAACCTAACCTAACCTAACCTAACCTAACCTAACCTAACCTAACCTAACCTAACCTAACCTAACCTAACCTAACCTAACCTAACCTAACCTAACCTAACCTAACCTAACCTAACCTAACCTAACCTAACCTAACCTAACCTAACCTAACCTAACCTAACCTAACCTAACCTAACCTAACCTAACCTAACCTAACCTAACCTAACCTAACCTAACCTAACCTAACCTAACCTAACCTAACCTAACCTAACCTAACCTAACCTAACCTAACCTAACCTAACCTAACCTAACCTAACCTAACCTAACCTAACCTAACCTAACCTAACCTAACCTAACCTAACCTAACCTAACCTAACCTAACCTAACCTAACCTAACCTAACCTAACCTAACCTAACCTAACCTAACCTAACCTAACCTAACCTAACCTAACCTAACCTAACCTAACCTAACCTAACCTAACCTAACCTAACCTAACCTAACCTAACCTAACCTAACCTAACCTAACCTAACCTAACCTAACCTAACCTAACCTAACCTAACCTAACCTAACCTAACCTAACCTAACCTAACCTAACCTAACCTAACCTAACCTAACCTAACCTAACCTAACCTAACCTAACCTAACCTAACCTAACCTAACCTAACCTAACCTAACCTAACCTAACCTAACCTAACCTAACCTAACCTAACCTAACCTAACCTAACCTAACCTAACCTAACCTAACCTAACCTAACCTAACCTAACCTAACCTAACCTAACCTAACCTAACCTAACCTAACCTAACCTAACCTAACCTAACCTAACCTAACCTAACCTAACCTAACCTAACCTAACCTAACCTAACCTAACCTAACCTAACCTAACCTAACCTAACCTAACCTAACCTAACCTAACCTAACCTAACCTAACCTAACCTAACCTAACCTAACCTAACCTAACCTAACCTAACCTAACCTAACCTAACCTAACCTAACCTAACCTAACCTAACCTAACCTAACCTAACCTAACCTAACCTAACCTAACCTAACCTAACCTAACCTAACCTAACCTAACCTAACCTAACCTAACCTAACCTAACCTAACCTAACCTAACCTAACCTAACCTAACCTAACCTAACCTAACCTAACCTAACCTAACCTAACCTAACCTAACCTAACCTAACCTAACCTAACCTAACCTAACCTAACCTAACCTAACCTAACCTAACCTAACCTAACCTAACCTAACCTAACCTAACCTAACCTAACCTAACCTAACCTAACCTAACCTAACCTAACCTAACCTAACCTAACCTAACCTAACCTAACCTAACCTAACCTAACCTAACCTAACCTAACCTAACCTAACCTAACCTAACCTAACCTAACCTAACCTAACCTAACCTAACCTAACCTAACCTAACCTAACCTAACCTAACCTAACCTAACCTAACCTAACCTAACCTAACCTAACCTAACCTAACCTAACCTAACCTAACCTAACCTAACCTAACCTAACCTAACCTAACCTAACCTAACCTAACCTAACCTAACCTAACCTAACCTAACCTAACCTAACCTAACCTAACCTAACCTAACCTAACCTAACCTAACCTAACCTAACCTAACCTAACCTAACCTAACCTAACCTAACCTAACCTAACCTAACCTAACCTAACCTAACCTAACCTAACCTAACCTAACCTAACCTAACCTAACCTAACCTAACCTAACCTAACCTAACCTAACCTAACCTAACCTAACCTAACCTAACCTAACCTAACCTAACCTAACCTAACCTAACCTAACCTAACCTAACCTAACCTAACCTAACCTAACCTAACCTAACCTAACCTAACCTAACCTAACCTAACCTAACCTAACCTAACCTAACCTAACCTAACCTAACCTAACCTAACCTAACCTAACCTAACCTAACCTAACCTAACCTAACCTAACCTAACCTAACCTAACCTAACCTAACCTAACCTAACCTAACCTAACCTAACCTAACCTAACCTAACCTAACCTAACCTAACCTAACCTAACCTAACCTAACCTAACCTAACCTAACCTAACCTAACCTAACCTAACCTAACCTAACCTAACCTAACCTAACCTAACCTAACCTAACCTAACCTAACCTAACCTAACCTAACCTAACCTAACCTAACCTAACCTAACCTAACCTAACCTAACCTAACCTAACCTAACCTAACCTAACCTAACCTAACCTAACCTAACCTAACCTAACCTAACCTAACCTAACCTAACCTAACCTAACCTAACCTAACCTAACCTAACCTAACCTAACCTAACCTAACCTAACCTAACCTAACCTAACCTAACCTAACCTAACCTAACCTAACCTAACCTAACCTAACCTAACCTAACCTAACCTAACCTAACCTAACCTAACCTAACCTAACCTAACCTAACCTAACCTAACCTAACCTAACCTAACCTAACCTAACCTAACCTAACCTAACCTAACCTAACCTAACCTAACCTAACCTAACCTAACCTAACCTAACCTAACCTAACCTAACCTAACCTAACCTAACCTAACCTAACCTAACCTAACCTAACCTAACCTAACCTAACCTAACCTAACCTAACCTAACCTAACCTAACCTAACCTAACCTAACCTAACCTAACCTAACCTAACCTAACCTAACCTAACCTAACCTAACCTAACCTAACCTAACCTAACCTAACCTAACCTAACCTAACCTAACCTCATTCGTCAAGCGCCTAATCCGTATGGAATCGCTTGACGAATGGAACCAGAGATACCAATCAGGTAATACGGCCGCTGTTACAAAATTATTTTTCCCTGACGCAGTGCAAGCTTACCGAATGGTGAGATCGATTCAGCCGCACGGAATTATAACCCAGATATTTACCGGGCACGGTGGGTTCTCAGAATACTTGTGTCGCTTCAAGTGTAAGGAGAACCCATCGTGCATCTGTGAATTAGATGTAAGTGAGTCCGTTCCTCACATTCTTTTCGACTGTCCAGTTTCAGCTGCTAGAAGATATGACACCGAACAATTATTTAATTCATCTATAAATACAGGAAACATAAAGGCCCTTATCCACGATAAATTGAGCAGGGAAGTAATAATAGAATATTGTATAAATGTAGCCAAGCAAGTAATAAATAGAAATAAATAGATTAAAAAATTATGTAACATATATATTATAAGAATATATATAGATTATCATAAGAAAAAAACAAGAATTAAGTTGAAAAAGTAGAAAAAATTTACATTCATACAAAAGTCTCTGATTATGTCAGAGGAGACACGCAAAGGGAGGTGGTTTTGGTCCGTAGGTCGCCAGGAAGTTTCTGGCGGAGTCGGACATAACCGTAAGGTATCCATGATGGATTTCCCCTCCCTATGGCAAAAAAAAAAAAAAAAAAAAAAAAAAACCTAACCTAACCTAACCTAACCTAACCTAACCTAACCTAACCTAACCTAACCTAACCTAACCTAACCTAACCTAACCTAACCTAACCTAACCTAACCAGTCGCACTCTGTCCGTCAGTGCAAGCGCCAAGCTTTTAAAGTGCTCCGCGCCTCAAAAATCGGCAAAAATAGTAAAAATACGCAAATCGTGCAGTGATACAAGTGAAAGTGTGCGCCAACACCAACGCCACGTGATAGTGCTAAAAGTTTCGGAATCGGATTGTTTTTCACTGATTGACAGTGAAAAACCCGATTTTTCGCTTCCCGAAAAAGTTTCAACAAAATACGCTGCACGATTTCCAGCGACGACCTACATTTTTTATACTACACGTCGACGCCCCTTGGAGGACACTATAACTTGGCTGAGTCCCGGATTTTTCCTGGTTGAACTCGCCGAGTTATACCAAAAACCACCAATACACGTGTATACGTGTTCCAGGATCCAGAGGACCTGGAGCTTTTCTGACACCAGCACGACGTGAGCGCAGACGAGCGCTACCAGGGGACACCTCGATCACCGAAAACCAACCAGCCGCCACGAAGATTTCAGCTCTTCAAAAGTCAGTAAATTCAACTTCATCTTTAAATTCTTTTAACTTCTAAACAAGATCTGTAACGATATACTTTTTGGACACTATACAGTTAAACATATCGTTACAAACAAGTGTACAAATTTTTGGCATTTTCTATGCAACAGTTTTCAAGATATCGATTTTAGAGCGTCCAACCAAACATAACCTCTAAAAAGTAGTGACGTCTTTGGTTGGAAAAATCGCCTAAAATCGCATCCATCCGACAGCGGCTGACAGCGGACGGTGACGACAGTACCTACCTGGTGATTTTAGGAACTTTTGGCCCCATTCTGAGACACTTTTTGGAAAAATCAACACGTAACCGGGCTTAGTAATATTTTAATAAATTGCATCATCTTTTTGCACCCGGCTTTTAGGTTCAAATTTCAGCCCCCAGCCCCCGAAAGATCTGGACGTTTCTCGAACTGTCTGGAACCTTCGATTGCGACAAGTAGTTTGTCAACTATTTTAGCGTGTCATCGAAGGTTCTCGAAAAACATCATCATCATCAGCTCGAGAAATAATCATCATCATTAGCCTAAATTATTATCATCATCAGCTCGAATAATAATCATCATCATCAGCTTGAATTATCATCATCAGCTGATAGGCCGTCCAGATTGCTATTGGGCTTTTAAGGCGCTGGAACTCCCCCCTCCTCTGACAAAGGTGGCCTAGAAACGACTTTACTCCGCATCTAGGTGACCTAGGACGAAATGTAGTATAAATTAAAAATTTTTTTTTTTTTTTTTTTTTTTTTTTTTTTTTTTTTTTTTTTTTTTTTTTTGGAAATTGTTCGTCGCAGACGGAGCTACCACTTGGTAGAGCCGGGGTACAAAATTATACGTGTTGATTTTAAGTGCGACTGTGATATATAGGTTAAGTTTTTATGACACTGCAGTCGTCCAAGTGGCGCTTTGTCCACGTTCTTTTTCGACCATTGGAACGGCTGCAGTCACGATAAAATATATTTTTATATTTTAAAAAATAGTAATTTATTTAGCCGTAAGTTTTACATTTGTACATTTATTTTAATTTCGTGTTCCAGTTGACGCCTTTACACGCAACTGGAACATTTGACTTTCCGAACTTTTTTCGGAGTGTTCATTTTACACCTACGACTTAAAATTAATAAATTTTATATACATAGAGTAATCTCCACAAAAAATTTTATACAGTGTAGATCTCATTAGAGATTACTCTATTTGACTGCGTGTTGCAAATCTAGTCACAAAAGTTACTTGTTTGTATTTATCAACCTATTAGTCTCGTATCTCCCTGGTCAAGACGCGCCTCTCATTTTTAGCCGTATTTTAAAAAAATTACAAGTTATTAATAAAAATATATTTTTACAAGTTTACTTTTAAATTTTCAAATATATTTCTTGACCCTGACCTGTATCGCAAGAGTCCTCCAACAATGTTTGTCGGCATTAGGACACCCGCCAAGGCGAGCATGGATGCAGACCCCCAAGGAGGCGCAGCCGAAACCCTACCAGCAACATCGGGCGTGAGGAAGAGCATCGGGGAATGGGAAGTTGTGGGCAAAGCAGCCCCTAGAACACCCAACCTGACGCCTCCTCAAGCGCCATCCGGAGGTGGACCCTCAAAGCCAAAACCGGCAGCCCGTAGGCAATCGGCAGAAGCAGCAGGGGTCTCACCTAGACCAGAAGGCTCAAAGCGCTTGGATAAGTTAGCAGAAGCAAGAGGTTGCTTGACCAAAGTGAAACTGCACATTAGCAGCTCGAGAAACCTCAAGACGGAGATAAAAAACGGGGTTATCGAAGCCGTCGAACGCCTATACCAACTGGCGAAAGAGGGATTCGCTGCTGGTGTGCAAAGACAAAAAGTCGGAAGTGAAAAGGGCAATGAGAAAGAAACTCATCTGGAAAAGGAAAAGGGGAAGGATGACGGAACGCACGCACTGGCGAGAACGATCGAGGAGCACATGAAGCTTCTAAAGGAGAACACCCAACGAATGGAAGACCTGAAGCAGACCCTCGAAAAGAAGACGTACGCCAGTGCTGTAGCGGCCCCCCCCAAGAGGCACTTTGTAGAGCAGACCGCGCTACACTCGGTAGTGGTTACGGCCAAAGACGAGACAGAAACTGGGGAGAAGGTATTAGACAGGATTAGGAACGCAGTGAAAGCAAAAGAAGGGGGAGTAGAAGTAGAGAGGATTAGGAAGGCAAAAGACAGGAAAGTGATAATAGCATGCAGGACGGAGGAAGAAAGGCGAAAGATCAAGGCTAGGTTAACCAAGACCACAGAACTTCAAGTGGACGACATAAAGAATAAGGATCCCTTGGTGATCCTCAGAGACGTACTCCAATATAATAGTGACGAGGAAGTATTGAGGGCACTGAGGAATCAGAACAAAAACTTATTTGTTGGGTTGACCGTAGAAGATGGGAAATTTGAGATAGCCTACAAAAAGAAGACAAGAAACCCGCACACGAGCCACGTGGTCATGAGGGTCACACCGAAATTGTGGCAGCGCATGGTCGAGGCCGAGACGGTGCATATCGATCTGCAGCGAGTGAGAGTGGCGGATCAATCGCCACTTGTACAGTGCTCACTCTGTCTCGGCTACGGCCACGGCCGGCGCTTTTGCAAGGAGACCATCGAAAAGTGCAGCCACTGTGGAGGCCCTCATATGAAGGCTCAGTGTGCGGATTTGTTGGCAAACATACCGCCTGCATGCTGCAACTGCATCCATGCTAAACAACCTAGGACGGACCACAATGCTTTTAGCAATGAATGTGCCATTAGACGGAAGTGGGATACGCTGGCAAGGTCAGCCGTGGCATATTGCTAAGGTGGTCCTAGGTGCAAGACGGCAAGACAGCAAGAAGCCATACCTCGTCGCCCAGGCAAATCTCCAACGTAAAGAACTTGCTACAGCGGACATAATGCTTGAGGCGCACAATAAGAGGGTGGCTTTTGCCCTGCTGCAAGAACCGTACGTCGGGGGTAGGGGTAGAATGGGGAACTACAAGGGGGTTAGGATTTTCCAGAACACCAATCATGGAGACGGTACCGTCAAGGCTGCAATAGCAGTATTCGATCACGACCTTGACGTGATACAATGCCCTAACTTTACCACTAATAACATCGTAGTGGTAAAGATTAGGACCAGTGTCTGGGAAATCGTGGTGACCTCATTCTACTTTGAACCTAAACCGACACCAATTGAACCGTACTTGCAGCAGATATACCAAATAAGGCAGCAATTTGGACATAGACTGCTAATAGGAGGAGATGCAAACGCCAAGAATTCATGGTGGGGAAGTCCGACTGTAGATGGCAGAGGCGAAGACCTAGCCGGTACGTTAGAAGAACTGAACCTGCAGGTGCTCAACGTCGGCGATACCCCAACATATGACACCATCAGAGGGGACACGCGCTACACCAGCTTTGTGGACGTTACAGCCTGCACTGTGGACTTGCTTGGCTTCGTGGACGACTGGACAGTCGACGAGGGTATTACAACTTCCGACCACAACACCATCATTTTTAAAATCAATTTAGTAAAAGCAAAAGGCATTGATGTAGCCAGAACCACTAGAATCTTCAATAGTAAAAAAGCAAATTGGCCTCAATTTCATGAGAAATTAGGCCAATTGCTAGCAGATGATAATATAACTAAACACGAAATTGATAAAATAGACAATAAACCACATTTAGAAGAAATAGTAGAAAAATTCATTAATAACGTAATATCAACATCACATTCTTGTATTCAAAAAATTAAACTCAAAAATAAATTTCACTTACCATGGTCGTCAGAAGAACTCGTCAAACTGAAGAAAGACGTCGCCACGAAGAAACGCAGGATCCGCTGTGCAGCGCCAGTCCGCAGAGATAAGGTGGTCACAGAGTACCTGCAGGCAAAGTTAACATATGAGGAAGAAGCAAAAAAGGCCCAGATAAAAAGCTGGAAGGGTTTTTGCGAAAAACAGGACAAGGAAGGTGTATGGGAGGGTATTTACAGGGTAATAGGTAGGACTACAAAGAGGACGGAAGATCTTCCTCTGTCCAAGGAAGGCACAGTGCTGGACCAGAGGGCATCTGCCATTCTGCTGGCGGACACGTTCTACCCGGAGGACAATGAGGATACTGACAACGCAGAACATCAGCGTGTCAGGGAACTGGCCGAAATGGTAAACAGTCTGGAACATGACGAGCAACATGACCCACTGTTTACCATTGACGAACTTACTATCGCCGCGGACAGTTTCAATCCGAAAAAGGCCCCGGGGGGGGACGGTCTGACAGCGGATATCTGCAAAATGGTCATCGCACAGAACCCGGAAATTTTCCTAGCATTGGCAAATAAGTGCTTAACATTGGGTCACTTCCCAGAAGCTTGGAAAGAGGCCACAGTTGTGATACTCAGAAAGCCTGGGAAGACTGACTACACCAGCCCGAAGTCGTATAGACCAATCGGGCTGTTGCCAGTGCTAGGAAAGATTCTCGAGAAGATGATCATGAGCAGAGTGAAATGGCATACCATCCCGAAAATGAGCGCGCACCAGTATGGCTTTATGCCCCAGCGTAGCACCGAGGACTCCCTCTATGTCCTTCTAGGATACATTCGTGGTAAGTTAGACCAGAAAAAGCTGGTAACAATGATATCGTTGGACATAGAGGGGGCTTTCGATAGCGCTTGGTGGCCCGCCATAAGGGTGCGCCTGGCTCAGGAGGGATGCCCCGTCAACATCAGAAGGGTCATTGACAGCTACCTTGAAAAGAGAAAGATTAAATTGCGCTATGCGGGTGAGGAGGTGACCAAGACCACGACCAAAGGATGTGTACAAGGATCGATCGGCGGTCCTATCCTTTGGAACCTCCTCCTCGATCCTCTGCTGAAGGGTCTGGAGCAGCGTGGCGACTATTGCCAGGCTTTTGCAGACGACGTGGTGTTGGTGTTCGATGGAGACACCGCTCTTGAGGTCCAGCGACGCGCGAACGATGCCCTCGCCTATGTTCAGAACTGGGGAGTCAACAACAAGCTTAAGTTTGCTCCTCACAAAACTAACGCAATGACCATCACGCGTAAGCTCAAGTTCGACGCTCCGCTTCTGAAGATGGGCGAAGTTGGCATCGGCATGTCGACGGAGATCAAGATCCTCGGACTGACCATTGACAATAAGCTGACATTTAATGCACACGCTTCAAATGTATGTAAGAAGGCATTAAATGTGTACAAGCAGTTGTCAAGGGCGGCCCGGGTCAGCTGGGGTCTCCATCCTGAGGTTATCCGCATCATCTACACTGCAGTTGTAGAGCCGATAACAATGTACGCCGCAAGCGCTTGGGCGTCTGCGACTAAAAAACTGGGCGTTCAAAAGCAACTGAATGCTGTCCAAAGAGGATTCGCGCAAAAGCTTTGCAAGGCCTACCGCACTGTTTCTCTAAATTCCGCACTAGTGCTGACTGGTTTGCTCCCCCTCGACCTCCGAATACAAGAGGCAGCCGCCCTGTATGAGGCGAAGAGGGGCAGACCACCGGCGCTACTGGCGGACAGAGAGATAGAGCGGAAGACAGCATTCAGCGAGATTCCCCACCCAGCGGAACAAAAAGGCTTGCAATTCGTGTGCCTGGCTGACCAAAACCAAGTGGATATACACAGTAACCAACAGGTATGTATATTCACGGACGGCAGTAAGATCGACGGCAAGGTAGGGGCGGCATTGTCTTTTTGGACCAATGGCGCCGAAACCAAGAGCCTCAAGATGAAACTACCGTCCTACGGCACGGTTTACCAGGCGGAATTGCTTGCCATTTGTAGAGCAACTAGGGAAATTCTCAAACGCCCAGAAACGAGCTTTGGGATTTACAGCGATTCAAGGTCATCTTTGGAAACCGTTGTAAATTCCCGCTCACTTCATCCGCTCGCCGCCGAGGCTCGTTACAATCTAAAACAGTGCACAAACCAGAACAAACAGGTAGCACTGTTTTGGATAAAAGCCCACGCGGGATTGATAGGCAACGAGAGAGCGGATGAATTAGCAAAGGCCGCAGCCCTTAAAGCGAAAACGAAACCTGACTATGACCGAGTCCCGATTTCATTCGTCAAGCGACAAATTCGTTTGTGCACGCGTGACGAATGGAACCGGAGGTATAAGTCAGGGGACACGGCTACAACTACCAAATTGTTTTTCCCAGACGCGCTCCAGGCCTTCAGCGTAGTTAGGAAGATAGAACCTGTAGGGATTTTGACTCAGGTACTGACAGGACATGGCGGCTTCTCCGCATACCTTAGTGATTTTAAATGTAAAAACAGCCCGGACTGCATATGTGAGCCGGGCAAACTAGAAAATATTCAACATGTCCTGTCAGAATGCCCAGTGTACGGCCGTGAGAGATACGAGGTAGAACAGAATATCGGATGTCAAATAACTTTAGATAACATGTGTAAAATTGTATATGACAATGACATCCGAGACTGTTTCCTCGAATTCTGTGTAAATATAGCAAGTAAGATTATAAATAGGAATAAATAAGTGTAACAAGTTATATAGAATTAGATAAACCAAAAATGTATGTGTATAGGGTTAAGACTTCTTGTAAGACCGTAAAGATGTATGTGATACTGTTAAATTTTGACCTTTTAAATGTATATTATATTAAGAATGTATTGAATTATAAACAGTGTAATGAAAAATTTATTAAACCCGAATAAAAATCTCTGATTACGTCAGAGACGCAACACGCTAATAAAAAAAAAAAAAAAAAAAAAAAAAAAAAAAAACCTAACCTAACCTAACCTAACCTAACCTAACCTAACCTAACCTAACCTAACCTAACCTAACCTAACCTAACCTAACCTAACCTTACCTAACCTAACCTAACCTAACCTAACCTAACCTAACCTAACCTAACCTAACCTAACCTAACCTAACCTAACCTAACCTAACCTAACCTAACCTAACCTAACCTAACCTAACCTAACCTAACCTAACCTAACCTAACCTAACCTAACCTAACCTAACCTAACCTAACCTAACCTAACCTAACCTAACCTAACCTAACCTAACCTAACCTAACCTAACCTAACCTAACCTAACCTAACCTAACCTAACCTAACCTAACCTAACCTAACCTAACCTAACCTAACCTAACCTAACCTAACCTAACCTAACCTAACCTAACCTAACCTAACCTAACCTAACCTAACCTAACCTAACCTAACCTGTTTTGCTTTCAGGTATTCCAGAATCACCTTCTCCCTGCGGACCGGCGCTGCGCAACGGATCCTGCGCTTCCTAGTGGCGACATCTCTCTTCAGTACGGTAAGCTCTTCAGAGGACCATGGTAAGTTGATTTTATTTTTAGTTTTTATTCTTGGTATGCTTTCATTAGCTGCTTCTATTATGTTATCTATGTATTTACCAACTATTTTTTCTAAATCTATATTATTTTCTATTCTGTCTATTTCTATTTTATTAACTTCTTTGTCTTCGTGCAATTGGCTTAATTTCTCATGAAATGTTGTCCAGCTTGCTTTCTTGCTATTATAAATTCTTGTTGTTCTATCTATATTAATTCCTTTTGATTTTTCAGGTTTATTTGAAAGAAAATGACATTATGATCGGATGTCGTTATGCTTTCATCAACTCTCCAGTCGTCCACATAGTCGAGCATATCCGTTGTGCAGGCCGTTATGTCCACATAGCTGGTGTATCGCTTTCCTCCTCTAATGGTGTCATATGTCGGTGTGTCTCCCACATTGAGTACCTGTAGATTTACTTCTTCTAATGCCCCGGCCAGGTCTTCTCCTCTGCTATCAACGATCGGGCTACCCCACCATGTGTTTTTGGCGTTAACGTCACCTCCTATTACCAGCCTATTGCCAAATTTCTTGCCCAGCTCATTAATCTGCTGCAGGTACGACTCAATTTGTACCGGTTTGGGTTCGAGGTACAACGAGGCCACTACAATCTCCCAAGCACTTGTTCTAATCTTTACCACGACGATGTTGTTCGTGGTAAAGTTAGGGCATTGTATCACGTCTAGTTCGCGGTTGAACACTGCAATAGCCGCTTTGACGGTACCTTCTCCTTGGTTGGTGCTTTGGAAGATTCTCACCCCCCTGTAGTTTCCCATTCTACCTCTACCCCCTATGTATGGCTCCTGCAGCAGAGCAAGAGCTACTCCTCTGTTGTGGGCCTCTTGGATTAAGTCCGCTGTGGCCAATTCGGCACGTTGGAGGTTGGCCTGAGCAATGAGATATGGCTTGGTTCTACTTGGGACTTGTCTTAGGCCTGGGACCACCTTAGCAGTACGCTACCGCCGACCTGGCCAATGCTTCCCACTTTCGTCTCACAGTGCACTCATTACTGAAGGCATTATGGTCTGTCTTGCTTTGTTTTGCTCGGATGCAATTGCAACATGCAGGAGGTGAGTTAGTCAACAGGTCCGCACACTCCGCCTTCATATGTGGTCCACCGCAATGACTGCATTTTTCGGTGGTTTCTTTGCAGAAACGCCTGCTATGTCCGTAGCCGAGACAGAGTGAGCATTGTACTAGCGGCGATTGATCCGCCACTCTTACTCTTTGCAGATCTATATGCACTGTCTCGGCCTCGACCATACGCTGCCAGATTTTTGGTGAGACCCTCATGACTATGTGGTTTGTGTGCGGGTTCCTTGATTTCTTTTTATAGGCTATTTCGTATTTTTCGTTCTCTCTTGTTAGCCCTGCGAAGATGTGTCCGTTTTGGTTCCTTAGCGCCCTCAATACTTCCTCGTCATTATTGTACAGGAGTACGTCCTTGAGGATCACTAAGGGATCTTTGTTTTTTATCTCCTCTACCTGTAGCTCTGTGGAGTTTCTTAGCCTTTCCTTGACTTTCTGTCTTTCCTGCTCCGTCCTGCATGCTACAATGACCTTCCTGTCCTTTGCCTTTCTTATTTTTTCTACTTCGACTCCCCCTTCCTTTGCCTTTACTGCTTTCCTAATTCTATCTAGCACTTCTTCTCCGGTTTCGGTCTCATCTTTCGCCGTTACTACTACAGAATGTAGCACGGTCTGTTCTACTAGGTGCCTCTTTGGAGGGGGGGCCGCTGCTGCACTGGCGTAGGTTTTCTTGTCGAGGGTCTGTTTTAAGGCTTCCATCCTCTCATTGTTCTCTTTTAAGAGCTTAATGTTCTCCTCGATGGCTTTTGCCAGTGCATGCGTGTTGTCTTCCTTTGCTTTTTTCTCTGCTATTTCTTTCGGTTTTCCCTTCTCCTTTTCGCTCTTGCTTTCTTGTACACCAGTAGCATACCCTTCTTTCGCCAGCTGATATAGGCGGTCGACTGATTGAATGACTCCTGTTTTTATCTCAGTTTTCAGATTTTTGGAGCTACTGATGTACAGTTTTACTTTAGCTAGGCAACTTCTGGCCTCTATCAGTTTTTCTGAGCGTTTTGTTCCTTCTGGTTTGGGTGAGGTTCCTATCGCTTCTGCCGACTGCCTCCGGGCTGCCGGTTTTGGCTTTGGAAGTCCTGTTCCAGAGGACCCTTGAGGCGGCGTCAGGTTGAGTGGTGTAGGATCTGGTTTCCCGGTCTCCCATTCCCCGATGCTCCTCCTCACGCTCGATGTTGCTGGTAGAGGTTCAGTTGGGTCACTTTGGGGAGCTGCATCCATGCTCCTTGTCGTCTTTACTGGTGTCCTGATACCAATCATTGTTGGAAAGGGCTTTGTGCGATCGCGGGGAGGGTTCTTAACTATTTTTAATATTTAAAACGTAAATTTGTAAAAGTTGTAAAAAGTCAGTATAAAATTTTTAATAATATTTTTAAAATAGTAAAATAAGGTTTGTACAAGTTATATAAGGAAGTGGTAAATTGAAATTGATTAAAATTGGATAAAAAGGGGGGCGTATCTTGGTCGGAGAGGTACAAATTGAACACAAAGCACAGAAGGTATCTTAAAATTAAAGGTAACTTATAACTATGAAATTTCTTACTCCAACACACGGGTTAATAGTCTCTATTGAGACACAAATAATTTCCGAAAAGTCAAAATTTCGGTAGTCTTATCTCTATGTGACGTGTAAAGGGCGTCAAAGTGTAAATAGAAAGTAAAATTTTAAAATTAATTTTATAGTACAAAAATGTTTTAGCTTGTAGAGTTGACTCTACCTATTACTATCGTGATACTTATAAAAAACTAAACAAAGAAAATTTTTGTTCAACGTAGAGTTATTCGAAAAGTAGAGTTGACTCTACATATGACTATCCTAGGGTTCCAGTCTAAGCGACTGTTACAGTCCAATTTGTATAATTTTTAAAATAGGGGATTTTTAAAACCAAAATCTGTGCTGAGACTCTATATAGAGTCCCCGTCTCTACCAATTTATAGCCCCTTTTCTAGTTTGGCGTTTACAAAAAACCGCGTCTTCCTAGATTACCTGGATCTGGAGTTATTCCGTTTCCAAGTTACCCAAGTCCGAACTTGGGGTACGTTTCAACCCCCTATTAATCCTCGGGACACCCTCAAAAAGTCGTACCAACAGTAAGAAACTGCTTGTACTAGTTATAATTACTAATTTACGCTAAAATAGTTACGAAAACTATTTGTCGAAATTTAATTTTATACAAAAATTTTTCTAAGTCCAAAGTCGTTTTTGGGGGTAGGGGGTTGAAACCCCGTCCAAATGATCGGGTGGGGTCTGAAGACTATCCGACTACTGGATAGTGTGGGGGGGGTTGAAGGGGGGGGGTAGAGCTTAATTTTGTCAAAAACGCCCTAGCACCCCTAGTTTTTGAGTTATGTGGATTACAAGCTTATCCGGTCTTTAGGTATTTGTTTAGGTATTTTAAGAACTTAATTTATTTAGAAACTATTTGGCCGAAAAATCTGCAAAAATATTTAAAATGGTTGTCTTGAAATAATCTATATGTTTCCAGGAGATGAATTAAATATATGTTTCTAGTTTTTTAATAATAGTTAATTGATTTTTGGGGGATGAAATTACCAACCGCAAATAACGCCAAAATGGCCCACAGTTACGCGAAAAAAGCCACGACTGGGAAATAATTATTTTTACGGAGCCTCAGGAGCCTCCCGACGCCCTCCGGAGTCAAAATTTTCTGTCTAGGGGATGGGGTAGTTTTTGACAATTATTTTAAAATGTTTTTTATTTAGTTAAGTATGCCGTGATGGGGCTCATTTGGTTCGTCTCTTTACAAATAATACTACTATAAATTAAGTTTACTCTAAAAGTACACACACAAGCAGTTATGCCCTAAAAATGGTATATATAGGTTATTATAATACTTTTGTCCTAAGGTCTAATATTAAGTCATAAAAGCCAAGTGATTTCTGGCAGTTTGTCCGATGCCGGTGTCGTCACCGTCTTCTGCCAGCAGCTACACCCTGGTTATGGTTTTTCGGGTTTTTGAGGTCCAACTATCTCGTTTCGTTTTTGAGGTTAGGTTAGAAGATATAATGAAAAACAGAAACTGAAAGCAAAACAGAATTATGAAGACGAGGCAAAAAAGGCCCAAATAAACAGTTGGAAGGGTTTTTGCGAGAAGCAGGATAGGGAGAGTGTCTGGGAAGGCATCTATAGAGTGATAGGCAGAACGGCAAAGAGGACGGACGATCCTCCTTTGGTAAAGGATAAGCTAGTGCTGGACCAACAAGCATCAGCCAATCTGCTTGCGGATACATTTTACCCGGTGGATAATGAAAACACGGATAATGCGGAACACAAGCGAGTCAGGGAATTAGCTGGAAGAGTAAACAGTAGGGAAAATGATGAACAACATGATCCACTATTTACTATTAACGAGCTAATGACCGCCGCTAATAGCTTCAACCCAAAAAAGGCCCCGGGTAGTGATGGGCTGACCGCGGATATTTGCAGGATGGCAATAGTAAAGGACCCGGAGACTTTTCTAGCACTGGCAAACAAATGTCTAACATTAGGTCATTTCCCAGAGGCGTGGAAAACGGCCACAGTCGTGATCCTACCAAAACCTGGGAAGACTGAATACACTAGTCCAAAATCGTATAGACCCATCGGACTTTTGCCAGTGCTGGGAAAGATCCTTGAAAAATTGATTATGGGCAGGGTCAAATGGCACACAATCCCAAAAATGAGCACACGCCAATATGGTTTTATGCCCCAGCGCAGCACCGAAGACTCCCTCTATGACCTTTTAGAACACATTCGCACAAAACTAGACCAGAAAAAATTGGTGGTAATGATATCTTTAGACATAGAGGGAGCCTTTGATAGCGCCTGGTGGCCTGCCATTAGGGTGCGTTTGGCCCAGGAGGGGTGCCCAATCAATATCAGGAGGGTTATAGATAGTTACCTGCAACAGAGGAGGATAAAGCTAAGATATGCGGGAGAGGAGGTGACGAGGAGTACCAACAAGGGGTGTGTACAAGGATCGATAGGCGGTCCTATCCTCTGGAACCTCCTACTGGATCCTCTGCTAAAAGGACTGGAGCAGCGCGGGGACTATTGTCAGGCATTCGCAGACGACGTAGTGTTGGTGTTCGATGGAGGCACCGCTCTTGAAATCCAAAAACGTGCGAATGACGCCCTCGCCTATGTTCAGAGTTGGGGTGTCAACAATAAGCTCAAGTTCGCGCCACAGAAAACCAATGCGATGGTCATAACGAGAAAGCTCAAGTATGACACCCCAATTCTGAGTATGGGCGGTGTGGACGTCGGCATGTCAACAGAGATAAAGATACTAGGGCTGACCATTGACAACAAGCTGACATTTAACAGCCACGCTTCGAACGTGTGCAAGAAGGCCGTAAATGTGTATAAGTAGTTGTCAAGGGCAGCCCGCGTTAGCTGGGGCCTCCATCCGGAAGTGATTCGTATCATCTACACTGCTGTCGTAGAGCCTATGACAATGTATGCTGCCAGTGCTTGGGCACCAGC
>OX403593.1:20276256-20303756 GCA_948107665.1 Lomographa bimaculata | reverse complement strand
CTAAGGTGGTCCCAGGTGCATTCCCCGATGCCCTTTTTAGGGGCCTGGAGCAACGCGAAAACGACCACCAGGCACCTCCAGATTATGCAGTGTTGGTGCTTGATGGAGACTACGCACCGTTAGAGCTGACCATTGACAACAAGCTGACATTTAACAGTCACGCTTCCAAAATGTGTAAGAAGACATTAAATGTGTACATGCAGTTGTCAAAGGAAGCCCGGGATGGTTGGAACCTCCACCAAGATGTGACGGTCAACACATACACTGCAACTGTAGAGCCAAAAATCCGTGTATGCCGCAAGCGCTTGGGCGTCTGCGGCCAAAAATCTGGGCGTTCAGGAGATGCCCTACCTAGCAGAAAAATGGGCCTGCAATTGGTGCAATTGCTTGCCAATTACAGAGCAGCCGAGGGGTCATCAAAAGCCCAGAACGAGTCTCGGGGTTTTGTAGCGATTTCAAGATTATTCTTGGAGACCGCAGCAAGCCCCCACTCACTTCATCCGCTCACCGCTGGCGTGAGAGCGGATGAATTAGCAAAGACCGCAGCCCTTACAGCGAAAATGAATCCTGACTATGACCGAATACCGACTCCATTCGGCAAGCGACAAATTAGTTTGTACACGCATGACGAATGGAACCGAAGGTATAAGTCAGGAGACACGGCTACAAATACCGCAAAATTTTTCCGAAGCTCTCCAGGCCTAAATTTTGTAATTTAGTGTTATTAAAAGGAAATACGTAGGAGAGGTACGAGACTAAAATGTAAGATCGAAAAACTGTGATAAATATATGTTAGAAAATAAATGCTATATAATATGCTATATAATATGCTCGAGATTTCTCCCAAAAATTGTAAGAATATAAATTGACATATTATAATGTATATTATTGTATAAATGTATCATAAACGTGCTATTATTTACATAAGTGACTTATGATAAATATTTTTACTAGAATAAAATCTATTTTGTTGTGACTAATTTGATGAATTTAAAATGTGATATTTGAATAGGGTGTGCTTTAAATGTTTTTAATGTAACAAGAATTTGTAAACTTTTTTTTTTTTTTTTTATATTGTAATAAAGAAAGTTTGAAAAAATAATTGCACCCCAAATCCCTGATCATGTTAGGGAGCAACACGCTGACCGGGCCTCTGCGCCCGGGAAAAAAAAAAAAAAAAAATAAAAAAAAAAAAAAAAAAAACCTAACCTAACCTAACCTAACCTAACCTAACCTAACCTAACCTAACCTAACCTAACCTAACCTAACCGTCTTCCTTCCCCTTCTCCTTTTCCAGCTGAATCTCCTTCTCTATGCACTTTTCTGGTTCTATTTTGTGTCTCTGCACACCAGCTGCGAATCCCTCCTTCGCCAGTTGGTAGAGGCGCTCGACGGCTTCGATAACCCCGTTCTTTATCTCCGTCTTGAGGTTTCTCGAGCTGCTGATGTGCAGTTTCACCTTGGTAAGGCAGCCTCTTGCTTCCGCTAGTTTATCCGAGCGTTTTGTGCTCTCCGGTTTGGTTGAACCCCCTACTGCTTCTGCCGACAGCCTACGGGCTGCCGGTTTTGGCTTTGGGGGTTCAGCCCCGGAGAGAGCTTGAGGAGGCGTCAGGTTGGGCTTTTTGGGGGCTTGTTTGCCCACAACCTCCCATTCCCCGATACTCTTCCTCACGCCCGATGTCGCTGGTAGGGTTTCGGCTACTCCTCCTTGGGGGTCTGCGTCCATGCTTGACTTGGCTGGTGTTCTAAATCCGAACATGGTTTGGGTTAGGGCTTCTACGAGCAGGGATGAAATTTAAATTAATTATTTAAAAAGTAAATTTGTAAAAGTTGTAAAATAAATAAAAAGTATTCAATTATGGCGATTAAAAAAAGTAAAATACAGTGGGATGGGCGCAAACTAGTCGGAGTGGCACGAGGTTCCTATTACTAATTATACACAAGTAAAATTGTGACTTTATACGCGACACGCAGTCAGGTAGAGTAATCTCAATTTGATTACTCTTACTTAAAATTTAAATTATAAAATAAAATTAAAAAGTCGTCAAGATAAAACAGGCAATCCGAAAAAGTTCGGAAAGTCAAGAGGTCCAGTTGCGTGTAAAGGCGTCAACTGGACACAAAATTAAAATAAATTTACAAATTTAAAACCTTAAAGCTATAAAACAATTTTTAAAATATAAAAATATATTTTATCGTAACTGCAGTCGTTCCAATGGTCGATAAAGAACGTGGACAAAGCGCCACTTGGTCGACTGCAGTGTCATAAAACTTAATCTATATATCACAGTCGCACTTCAAATCAACACGTATAATTTTGTACCCCGGCTCTACCAAGTGGTAGCTCCGTCTGAGACGAACAAATTCCAAAAAAAAAAAAAAAAAAAAAATTTGAATTTGTACTACTTTTCGTCCTAGGTCACCTAGATGCGGAGTAAAGTCGTTTCTAGGTCACCTTTGTCAGAGGAGGGGGGAGTTCCAGCGCCTTAAAAGCCCAATAGCAATCTGGACGGCCTATCAGCTGATGATGATAATTCAAGCTGATGATGATGATTATTATTCGAGCTGATGATGATAATAATTAAGGCTAATGATGATGATTATTTCTCGAGCTGATGATGATGATGTTTTTCGAGAACCTTCGATGATACGCTAAAGTAGTTGACAAACTACCTGTCGCAATCGAAGGTTCCAGACAGTTCGAGAAACGTCCAGATCTTTCGAGGGCTGGGGGCTGAGGGCTGGGGGCTGAAATTTGAACCTAAAAGCCGGGTGCAAAAAGATGATGCAATTTATTACAATATTACTAAGCCCGGTTACGTGTTGATTTTTCCAAAAAGTGTCTCAGAATGGGGCCAAAAGTTCCTAAAATCACCAGGTAGGTACTGTCGTCACCGTCCGCTGTCAGCCGCTGCCGGATGGATGCGATTTTAGGCGATTTTTCCAACCAAAGACGTCACTACTTTTTAGAGGTTATGTTTGGTTGGACGCTCTAAAATCGATATCTTGAAAACTGTTGCATAGAAAATGCCGAAAATTTGTACACTTGTTTGTAACGATATGTTTAACTGTATAGTGTCCAAAAAGTATATCGTTACAGATCTTATTTAGAAGTTAAAAGAATTTAAAGTTGAAGTTGAATTTACTGACTTTTGAAGAGCTGAAATCTTCGTGGCGGCTGGTTAGTTTTCGGTGATCGAGGTGTCCCCTGGTAGTGCTCGTCTGCACCCACGTCGTGTAGCTGTCAGATGAGTTCCAGGTCCTCTGGTTCCTGGAACACGTATACACGTGTATTGGTGGTTTTTGGTATAACTCGGCGAGTTCAACCAGGAATAATCCGGGACTCAGCCAAGTTATAGTGTCCTCCAAGGAGCGTCGTCGTGCAGTATAAAAAATGTAGGTCGTCGCTGATAATCGTGCAGCGTATTTAGTTGAAACTTTTTCGGGAAGCGAAAAATCGGGTTTTTCACTGTCAATCAGTGAAAAACAATCCGATTCCGAAACTTTTTGCACTATCACGTGGCGCAGGTGTTGGCGCACACTTTCACTTGTATCACTGCACGATTTGCGAAACTTTACTATTTTTGCCGATTTTTGAGGCGCGGAGCACTTTAAAAGCTTGGCGCTTGCACTGACGGACAGAGTGCGACTCAAGCAAGCATTGGCGAGAACGATCGAGGAGCACATAAAGCTTCTGAAGGACAACAACCAACGAATGGAAGATCTGAAGCAGACCCTCGAAAAGAAGACGTACGCCAGTGCTGTAGCGGCCCCCCCCAAGAGGCACTTTGTAGAGCAGACCGCGCTACACTCGGTAGTGGTAACGGCAAAGGACGAGACAGAAACTGGGGAGAACGTTCTAGACAGAATAAGGAAAGTCGTGAAAGCAAAGGAAGGGGGAGTAGAAGTAGAGAGAATCAGAAAAGCGAAAGATAGAAAAGTGATAGTAGCATGCAGGACCGAAGAAGAAAGGCAGAAAGTTAAAGCTAGGTTAACCCAGGCCACAGAATTACAGGTGGAGGAAATCAAGAACAAGGATCCCTTAGTGATCCTCAGAGATGTACTCCAGTACAACAGTGACGAGGAAGTGCTGAGGGCACTAAGGAATCAGAACAAGAACTTGTTCATAGGGTTAACCAAGGAAAGTGGAAAATGCGATATAGCTTATAAAAAGAAGACGAGGAACCCGCACACCAGCCACGTAGTAATGAGGGTCTCCCCTAAACTGTGGCAGCGCATGGTCGAGGCCGAGACGGTGCACATTGACCTGCAGCGAGTACGAGTGGCGGACCAATCGCCACTCGTTCAATGCTCGCTCTGTCTCGGTTACGGCCACAGTCGGCGTTTCTGTAAAGAAACGACCGAAAAGTGCAGCCACTGTGGAGGCGCCCATATGAAGGCTCAGTGCGCGGACTTGCTGGCAAACCTGCCACCTGCATGCTGCAACTGCGTCCATGCTAAGCAAACCAGGACAGACCATAACGCCTTTAGCAACGAATGTGCTATAAGGCGGAAGTGGGATACACTGGCTAGGTCAGCTGTAGCCTACTGCTAAGGTGGTCCCAAGCTTAACACACGTCCAAAATAGCGATAAGCCATACCTCGTCGCCCAGGCTAATCTCCAACGTAAAGAACTGGCCACGGCGGACTTGATGCTTGAGGCGTACAATAGGAGGGTGGCTTTCGCTCTGTTGCAGGAACCGTATGTCGGGGGTAGAGGTAGAATGGGGAGCTACAGAGGTGTACGAATTTTCCAGAGCGCTAACCAAGGTGATGGCACCGTCAAGGCTGCAATAGCAGTATTCGATCACGACCTTGACGTGATACAATGCCCTGACTTTACCACAAACAATATCGTTGTGGTAAAGATCAGAACAAGCGCCTGGGAAATTGCAGTAGCCTCATACTACTTCGAACCTAAACCGGCACCAATCGAGCCGTACTTGCAACAGATACACAAAATAGGACAAACTTTCCGCCATAAGTTAGTAATAGGAGGCGATGCAAACGCCAAGAACTTATGGTGGGGAAGCCCGACCATCGATGGCAGAGGAGAAGACTTGGCTGGAGCCTTAGAAGAGGTGAACTTGCAGGTGCTCAATGTGGGCGATATCCCAACTTTTGATACCATCAGAGGAGATACGCGCTACACCAGCTTTGTGGACGTCACAGCCTGCACGGTTGATATGCTCAACCTCGTGGACGACTGGAAAGTCGACGAAGGTGTCACTACTTCCGACCACAACACCATTTTCTTCAAAATTAACTTAGTAAAATCAATTGGCATTGATGTGGCCAGAACAACCAGGATTTTTAATTGCAGAAAAGCAAATTGGCCTGAATTTCATGAGAAATTAGGTCAATTGCTATTAGATAATAACATAAACAAAAATGAAATAGACAAGATAGATAGTAAAATAATTTTGGAAACAATAGTAAATAAATATATTCATATAGCAATAACCACATCAAATTTATGTATTCAAAAAATTAAATTAAAAAATAAAGTCACACTACCATGGTCGTCTGAAGTACTCGTCAGACTCAAGAAAGATGTCGCCACGAAGAAACGAAGGATTCGCTGTGCAGCGCCAATCCGCAGAGAGAAGGTGGTCACCGAGTACCTGCAAGCAAAGCAAACGTATGAAGATGAAGCTAAAAAGGCACAGATCGCTAGCTGGAAGGGCTTCTGCGAACAACAGGACAGGGAAAGTGTGTGGGATGGAATATATCGTGTAATAGGCAGGACGACTAAGAGGACGGAAGATCTTCCTCTGTCCAAGGAAGGCACAGTACTGGACCAAAGGGCATCTGCCATTCTGCTGGCGGACACGTTCTACCCGGAGGACAATGAGGATACTGACAACGCAGAACATCAGCGTGTCAGGGAACTGGCCGAAATGGTAAACAGTCTGGAACATGACGAGCAACATGACCCACTGTTTACCATTGACGAACTAACTATCGCCACGGACAGTTTCAATCCGAAAAAAGCCCCGGGGGGGGATGGTCTGACAGCGGACATCTGCAAAATGATCATCGCACAGAACCCGGAAATTTTCCTAGCATTGGCAAACAAGTGCTTAACATTAGGTCACTTCCCAGAAGCTTGGAAAGAGGCCACAGTTGTGATACTCAGAAAGCCTGGGAAGACTGACTACACCAGCCCGAAGTCGTATAGACCAATCGGGCTGTTGCCAGTGCTGGGAAAGATTCTCGAGAAGATGATCATGAGCAGAGTGAAATGGCATACCATTCCGAGAATGAGCGCGCACCAGTATGGCTTTATGCCCCAGCGTAGCACCGAGGACTCCCTCTATGTCCTTCTAAGATACATTCGTGGTAAATTAGACCAGAAAAAGCTGGTAACAATGATATCGTTGGACATAGAGGGGGCTTTCGATAGCGCTTGGTGGCCCGCCATAAGGGTGCGCCTGGCTCAGGAGGGATGCCCTGTTAACATCAGAAGGGTCATCGATAGCTACCTTGAACAGAGAAAGATCAAATTGCGTTACGCGGGTGAGGAGGTTACTAAGACCACGACCAAAGGATGCGTACAAGGATCGATCGGCGGTCCTATCCTTTGGAACCTCCTCCTCGATCCTCTGCTGAAGGGTCTGGAGCAGCGTGGCGACTATTGCCAGGCTTTTGCAGATGACGTGGTGTTGGTGTTCGATGGAGACACCGCTCTTGAGGTCCAGCGACGTGCGAACGATGCCCTCGCCTATGTCCGGAATTGGGGTGTCAATAATAAGCTAAAGTTTGCTCCGCACAAAACGAACGCAATGGTCATCACGCGTAAGCTTAAGTTTGACACTCCACTTCTGAAGATGGGCGATGTTGACATCGGCATGTCCACGGAAATCAAGATCCTCGGGCTGACCATTGACAACAAGCTGACATTTAATGCACACGCTTCAAATGTATGTAAGAAGGCATTAAATGTGTACAAGCAGTTGTCGAGGGCGGCCCGGGTCAGCTGGGGTCTCCATCCTGAGGTTATCCGCATCATCTACACCGCAGTTGTAGAGCCGATAACAATGTACGCCGCAAGCGCTTGGGCGTCTGCGACCAAAAAACTGGGCGTTCAAAAGCAACTGAATGCTGTCCAAAGAGGATTCGCGCAAAAGCTTTGCAAGGCCTACCGCACTGTCTCTCTCAATTCCGCACTAGTGCTGACAGGTTTGCTCCCCCTCGACCTCCGTATACAAGAGGCAGCCGCCCTGTACGAGGCGAAGAGGGGCAGACCACCGGCGATACTGGTGGACAGAGAGATAGAGCGGAAGACAGCATTCAGCGAGATTCCCCACCCAGCGGAACAAAAAGGCTTGCAATTCGTGTGCCTGGCTGACCAAAACCAAGTGGATATACACAGTAACCAACAGGTATGTATATTCACGGACGGCAGTAAGATCGACGGCAAGGTAGGGGCGGCATTGTCCTTTTGGACCAATGGCGCCGAAACCAAGAGCCTCAAGATGAAACTACCGTCCTACGGCACGGTTTACCAGGCGGAATTGCTTGCCATTTGTAGAGCAACTAGGGAAATTCTCAAGCGCCCAGAAACGAGCTTTGGGATTTACAGCGATTCAAGGTCATCCTTGGAGACCGTTGTAAACTCCCACTCACTTCATCCGCTCGCCGCCGAGGCTCGTTATAATCTAAAACAGTGCGCAAACCAGAACAAACAGGTAGCACTGTTTTGGATAAAAGCCCACGCGGGATTGATAGGCAACGAGAGAGCGGATGAGTTAGCAAAGGCCGCAGCCCTTAAAGCGAAAACGAAACCTGACTATGACCGAGTACCGATATCATTCGTCAAGCGACAAATTCGTTTGTGTACGCGTGACGAATGGAACCGGAGGTATAAGTCAGGGGACACGGCGACGACTACCAAATTGTTCTTCCCCGACGCGCTCCAGGCTTTCAGTGTAGTGAGAAAAATAGAACCCGTCGGAATTTTAACACAGGTGCTGACAGGACATGGCGGCTTCTCCGCATATTTGAATGATTTTAAATGTAAGGATAGCCCGGACTGCATATGTGAGCCGGGCAAACCTGAAAGTGTACTACATGTCCTGTCAGAATGCCCTGTCTATGGCTTGGAGAGGTACGAGACAGAACACAAAATAGGATGTCTTATCACTGTAAATAATATTTGTAAGATTGTAAATGACAAAGACATCCGAGATGTTTTCATCGAATTTTGTGTTCAAGTAGCAAGTAAGGTTATAAATAAAAATAAATGATAAATGTAAATATTTGTGTATTTGACTTAGGATAGTTTTACTATACCTATGTTTTGTGACTTTATTTTTACCTTTGTATTAAAATTGTGTGTTTTTAGACTAAGATTATTTGAAATAAAGACATTACTGAAAAAATTATTTTGCACACAATTCTCTGATCATGTCAGAGACGCGACACGCTGGCCGGGCCTTCGCGCCCGGTATAAAAAAAAAAAAAAAAAAAAAAAACCTAACCTAACCTAACCCAGTCGCACTACCGAGTGTAGCGCGGTCTGCTCTACAAAGTGCCTCTTGGGGGGGGCCGCTACAGCACTGGCGTACGTCTTCTTTTCGAGGGTCTGCTTCAGATCTTCCATTCGTTGGTTGTTGTCCTTCAGAAGCTTTATGTGCTCCTCGATCGTTCTCGCCAATGCTTGCGTTCCGTCTTCCTTCCCCTTCTCCTTTTCCAGCTGAATCTCCTTCTCTATGCACTTTTCTGGTTCTATTTTGTGTCTCTGCACACCAGCTGCGAATCCCTCCTTCGCCAGTTGGTAGAGGCGCTCGACGGCTTCGATAACCCCGTTCTTTATCTCCGTCTTGAGGTTTCTCGAGCTGCTGATGTGCAGTTTCACCTTGGTAAGGCAGCCTCTTGCTTCCGCTAGTTTATCCGAGCGTTTTGTGCTCTCCGGTTTGGTTGAACCCCCTACTGCTTCTGCCGACAGCCTACGGGCTGCCGGTTTTGGCTTTGGGGGTTCAGCCCCGGAGAGAGCTTGAGGAGGCGTCAGGTTGGGCTTTTTGGGGGCTTGTTTGCCCACAACCTCCCATTCCCCGATACTCTTCCTCACGCCCGATGTCGCTGGTAGGGTTTCGGCTACTCCTCCTTGGGGGTCTGCGTCCATGCTTGACTTGGCTGGTGTTCTAAATCCGAACATGGTTTGGTAGGGCTTCTACGAGCAGGGATGAAATTTAAATTAATTATTTAAAAAGTAAATTTGTAAAAGTTGTAAAATAAATAAAAAGTATTCAATTATGGCGATTAAAAAAAAAAAAAAAAAAAAAATACAGTGGGATGGGCGCAAACTAGTCGGAGTGGCACGAGGTTCCTATTGCTAATTATACACAAGTAAAATTGTGACTTTATACGCGACACGCAGTCAGGTAGAGTAATCTCAGTTTGATTACTCTTACTTTAAAATTAAATTATAAAATAAAATTAAAACGTCGTCAAGATAAAACAGGCAATCCGAAAAAGTTCGGAAAGTCAAGAGGTCCAGTTGCGTGTAAAGGCGTCAACTGGACACAAAATTAAAATAAATTTAAAATTTTAAAACCTTAAAGCTATAAAACAATTTTTAAAATATAAAAATATATTTTATCGTAACTGCAGTCGTTCCAATGGTCGAAAACTAACGTGGACAAAGCGCCACTTGGTCGACTGCAGTGTCATAAAAACTTAACCTATATATCACAGTCGCACTTCAAATCAACACGTATAATTTTGTACCCCGGCTCTACCAAGTGGTAGCTCCGTCTGAGACGAACAAATTCCAAAAAAAAAAAAAAAAAAAAAAAAAAAAAAAAAAAAAAAAAAAAAAAAAAAAAAAAAATTTTTGAATTTTTACTACTTTTCGCCCTAGGTCACCTAGATGCGGAAAAAAGTCCTTTCTAGGCCACCTTTGTCAGAGGAGGGGGGAGTTCCAGCCCCTTAAAAGCCCAATAGCAATCTGGACGGCCTATCAGCTGATGATGATAATTCAAGCTGATGATGATGATTATTATCCGAGCTGATGATGATAATAATTTAGGCTAATGATGATGATTATTTCTCGAGCTGATGATGATGATGTTTTTCGAGAACCTTCGATGATACGCTAAAGTAGTTTACAAACTACTTGTCGCAATCGAAGGTTCCAGACAGCTCGAGAAACGTCCAGATCTTTCGGGGGCTGGGGGCTGAGGGCTGGGGGCTTAAATTTGAACCTAAAAGCCGGGTGCAAAAAGATGATGCAATTTATTAAAATATTACTAAGCCCGGTTACGTGTTGATTTTTCCAAAAAGTGTCTCAGAATGGGGCCAAAAGTTCCTAAAATCACCAGGTAGGTACTGTCGTCACCGTCCGCTGTCAGCCGCTGCCGGATGGATGCGATTTTAGGCGATTTTTCCAACCAAAGACGTCACTACTTTTTTGAAGCAATGTTTGGTCGGACGCTCTAAAATCGATATCTTGAAAACTGTTGCATAGAAAATGCCGAAAATTTGTACACTTGTTTGTAACGATATGTTTAACTGTTAAATGTCCAAAAAGTATATCGTTACAGATCTTGTTTAAAAGTTAAAAGAATTTAAAGATGAAGTTGAATTTACTGACTTTTGAAGAGCTGAAATCTTCGTGGCGGCTGTTCGGTTTTCGGCGATCGAGGTGTCCCCTGGTAGTGCTCGTCTGCGCTCACGTCGTGCTGGTGTCAGAAAAGTTCCAGGTCCTCTGGATCCTGGAACACGTATACACGTGTTTTGGTGTTTTTCGGTATAACTCGGCGAGTTCAACCAGGAATAATCCGGGACTCAGCCAAGTTATAGTGTCCTCCAAGGGGCGTCGAGGGGTGGTAACGGCAAAGGACGAGACAGAAACTGGGGAGAACGTTCTAGACAGAATAAGGAAAGTTGTGAAAGCAAAGGAAGGGGGAGTAGAAGTAGAGAGAATCAGAAAAGCGAAAGATAGAAAAGTGATAGTAGCATGCAGGACCGAAGAAGAAAGGCAGAAAATTAAAGCTAGGTTAACCCAGGCCACAGAATTACAGGTGGAAGAAATCAAGAACAAGGATCCCTTAGTGATCCTCAGAGATGTACTCCAGTACAATAGTGACGAGGAAGTGCTGAGGGCACTAAGGAATCAGAACAAGAACTTGTTCATAGGGTTAACCAAGGAAAGTGGAAAATGCGACATAGCCTATAAAAAGAAGACGAGGAACCCGCACACCAGCCACGTAGTAATGAGGGTCTCCCCTAAACTGTAAATTTAGAAAAATCTAAAGGCCTTGATGTAGCCAGAACAACGAGAATTTTTAATAGCAGGAAAGCAAATTGGCTTGAATTTAATGCAAACTTAAGCCAATTGCTGGAACAAAACCAAATAAACAAAATTGAAATAGATAAAATAGATAATAAAAACGATTTGGAAGTAATAGTAAATAAATATATAAATAATTTAATAACAGCATCAAATACATGTATCCCCAAAATTAAAATCAAAAACAAATTTACCTTGCCATGGTCGTCTGAAGTACTCGTCAGACTGAAGAAAGATGTCGCTACGAAAAAACGCAGGATTCGCTGTGCAGCGCCAGTCCGCAGAGAGAAGGTGGTCACCGAGTACCTGCAAGCAAAGCAAAATTATGAAGAAGAAGCAAAAAAGGCACAGATCGCTAGTTGGAAGGGCTTCTGCGAAAAACAGGATAGGGAAAGTGTGTGGGATGGAATATATCGAGTAATAGGCAGGACGACTAAGAGAACGGAAGATCTTCCTCTGTCCAAGGAAGGCACAGTACTGGACCAAAGGGCATCTGCCATTCTGCTGGCGGACACGTTCTACCCGGAGGACAATGAGGATACTGACAACGCAGAACATCAGCGTGTCAGGGAACTGGCCGAAATGGTAAACAGTCTGGAACATGACGAGCAACATGACCCACTGTTTACCATTGACGAACTAACTATCGCCACGGACAGTTTCAATCCGAAAAAAGCCCCGGGGGGGGATGGTCTGACAGCGGACATCTGCAAAATGATCATCGCACAGAACCCGGAAATTTTCCTAGCATTGGCAAACAAGTGCTTAACATTAGGTCACTTCCCAGAAGCTTGGAAAGAGGCCACAGTTGTGATACTCAGAAAGCCTGGGAAGACTGACTACACCAGCCCGAAGTCGTATAGACCAATCGGGCTGTTGCCAGTGCTGGGAAAGATTCTCGAGAAGATGATCATGAGCAGAGTGAAATGGCATACCATTCCGAGAATGAGCGCGCACCAGTATGGCTTTATGCCCCAGCGTAGCACCGAGGACTCCCTCTATGTCCTTCTAGGATACATTCGTGGTAAATTAGACCAGAAAAAGCTGGTAACAATGATATCGTTGGACATAGAGGGGGCTTTCGATAGCGCTTGGTGGCCCGCCATAAGGGTGCGCCTGGCTCAGGAGGGATGCCCTGTTAACATCAGAAGGGTCATCGATAGCTACCTTGAACAGAGAAAGATCAAATTGCGTTACGCGGGTGAGGAGGTTACTAAGACCACGACCAAAGGATGCGTACAAGGATCGATCGGCGGTCCTATCCTTTGGAACCTCCTCCTCGATCCTCTGCTGAAGGGTCTGGAGCAGCGTGGCGACTATTGCCAGGCTTTTGCAGATGACGTGGTGTTGGTGTTCGATGGAGACACCGCTCTTGAGGTCCAGCGACGTGCGAACGATGCCCTCGCCTATGTCCGGAATTGGGGTGTCAATAATAAGCTAAAGTTTGCTCCGCACAAAACGAACGCAATGGTCATCACGCGTAAGCTTAAGTTTGACACTCCACTTCTGAAGATGGGCGATGTTGACATCGGCATGTCCACGGAAATCAAGATCCTCGGGCTGACCATTGACAACAAGCTGACATTTAATGCACACGCTTCAAATGTATGTAAGAAGGCATTAAATGTGTACAAGCAGTTGTCGAGGGTCCATCCTGAGGTTATCCGCATCATCTACACCGCAGTTGTAGAGCCGATAACAATGTACGCCGCAAGCGCTTGGGCGTCTGCGACCAAAAAACTGGGCGTTCAAAAGCAACTGAATGCTGTCCAAAGAGGATTCGCGCAAAAGCTTTGCAAGGCCTACCGCACTGTCTCTCTCAATTCCGCACTAGTGGTGACAGGTTTGCTCCCCCTCGACCTCCGTATACAAGAGGCAGCCGCCCTGTACGAGGCGAAGAGGGGCAGACCACCGGCGATACTGGTGGACAGAGAGATAGAGCGGAAGACAGCATTCAGCGAGATTCCCCACCCAGCGGAACAAAAAGGCTTGCAATTCGTGTGCCTGGCTGACCAAAACCAAGTGGATATACACAGTAACCAACAGGTATGTATATTCACGGACGGCAGTAAGATCGACGGCAAGGTAGGGGCGGCATTGTCCTTTTGGACCAATGGCGCCGAAACCAAGAGCCTCAAGATGAAACTACCGTCCTACGGCACGGTTTACCAGGCGGAATTGCTTGCCATTTGTAGAGCAACTGGGGAAATACTCAAACGCCCAGAAACGAGCTTTGGGATTTACAGCGATTCAAGGTCATCCTTGGAGACCGTTGTAAACTCCCACTCACTTCATCCGCTCGCCGCCGAGGCTCGTAACAATCTAAAACAGTGCACAAACCAGAACAAACAGGTAGCACTGTTTTGGATAAAAGCCCACGCGGGATTGATAGGCAACGAGAGAGCGGATGAGTTAGCAAAGGCCGCAGCCCTTAAAGCGAAAACGAAACCTGACTATGACCGAGTTCCGATATCATTCGTCAAGCGACAAATTCGTTTGCGCACGCGTGACGAATGGAACCGGAGGTATAAGTCAGGGGACACGGCGACGACTACCAAATTGTTTTTCCCCGAAAGATAGAACCCGTCGGAATTTTAACGCAGGTGCTGACAGGACATGGCGGCTTCTCCGCATATTTAAACGATTATAAATGTAAAGATAGCCCGGACTGCATATGTGAGCCGGGCAAACTTGAAAATGTACTGCATGTCCTGTCAGAATGCCCTGTCTATGGCTTGGAGAGGTACGAGGCAGAACACAAAATAGGATGTCTTATCACTGTAAATAATATTTGTAAGATTGTAAATGACAAAGACATCCGAGATGTTTTCATCGAATTTTGTGTTCAAGTAGCAAGTAAGGTTATATTGAGGAATAAATGATAAATGTAAATGTGATAACAAATGTGTATTGACCTAGGATAGTTTTTTCTATACCTATGTTTTGTGACTTTATTTTTACCTTTGTATTAAAATTGTGTGTTTTTAGACTAAGATTATTTGAAATAAAGACATTACTGAAAAAATTATTTTGCACACAATTCTCTGATCATGTCAGAGACGCGACACGCTGGCCGGGCCTTTGCGCCCGGTATTAAAAAGAAAAAAAAAAAAAAAAAAAAAAAAACCTAACCTAACCTAACCAGTCGCACTCTGTCCGTCAGTGCAAGCGCCAAGCTTTTAAAGTGCTCCGCGCCTCAAAAATCGGCAAAAATAGTAAAGTTTCGCAAATCGTGCAGTGATACAAGTGAAAGTGTGCGCCAACACCAGCGCCACGTGATAGTGCAAAAAGTTTCGGAATCGGATTGTTTTTCACTGATTGACAGTGAAAACCCGATTTTTCGCTTCCCGAAAAAGTTTCAACTAAATACGCTGCACGATTATCAGCGACGACCAACATTTTTTATACTGCACGACGACGCTCCTTGGAGGACACTATAACTTGGCTGAGTCCCGGATTATTCCTGGTTGAACTCGCCGAGTTATACCAAAAACCACCAATACACGTGTATACGTGTTCCAGGATCCAGAGGACCTGGAACTCATCTGACAGCTACACGACGTGGGTGCAGACGAGCACTACCAGGGGACACCTCGATCACCGAAAACTAACCAGCCGCCACGAAGATTTCAGCTCTTCAAAAGTCAGTAAATTCAACTTCATCTTAAAATTCTTTTAACTTCTAAACAAGATCTGTAACGATATACTTTTTGGACACTATACAGTTAAAAATATCGTTACCAACAAGTGTACAAATTTTCGGCATTTTCTATGCAACAGTTTCCAAGCTATCGATTTTAGAGCGTCCAACCAAACATAACCTCTAAAAAGTAGTGACGTCTTTGGTTGGAAAAATCGCCTAAAATCGCATCCATCCGGCAGCGGCTGACAGCGGACGGTGACGACAGTACCTACCTGGTGATTTTAGGAACTTTTGGCCCCATTCTGAGACACTTTTTGGAAAAATCAACACGTAACCGGGCTTAGTAATATTTTAATAAATTGCATCATCTTTTTGCACCCGGCTTTTAGGTTCAAATTTCAGCCCCCAGCCCCCGAAAGATCTGGACGTTTCTCGAGCTGTCTGGAACCTTCGATTGCGACAAGTAGTTTGTAAACTACTTTAGCGTATCATCGAAGGTTCTCGAAAAACATCATCATCATCAGCTCGAGAAATAATCATCATCATTAGCCTAAATTATTATCATCATCAGCTCGGATAATAATCATCATCATCAGCTTGAATTATCATCATCAGCTGATAGGCCGTCCAGATTGCTATTGGGCTTTTAAGGGGCTGGAACTCCCCCCTCCTCTGACAAAGGTGGCCTAGAAAGGACTTTACTCCGCATCTAGGTGACCTAGGACGAAAAGTAGTATAAATTCAAAAATTTTTTTTTTTTTTTTTTTTTGGAAATTGGTCGTCGCAGACGGAGCTACCACTTGGTAGAGCCGGGGTACAAAATTATACGTGTTGATTTGAAGTGCGACTGTGATATATAGGTTAAGTTTTTATGACACTGCAGTTGTCCAAGTGGCGCTTTGTCTACGTTCTTTTCCGACCATTGGAACGACTGCAGTCACGATAAAATATATTTTTATATTTTAAAAAATTGTTTTATACCTTTAAGGTTTTAAATTTGTAAATTTATTTTAATTTTGTGTCCAGTTGACGCCTTTACACGCAACTGGACCTTTTGACTTTCCGAACTTTTTCGGATTGCCTGTTTTATCTTGACGACTTTTTAATTTTTATAATTTTATTTTATAATTTAATTTTAGAGAGTAATCTAACTGAGATTACTCTACCTGACTGCGTGTCGCGTATAAAGTCACAATTTTACTTGTGTAATAAAAATAGCAATAGGAACCTCGTGCCACTCCGACTGGCTTGCGCCCATCCCACTGTTTTTTATTTTATTAATTGCCATAATTGAATACTTTTTATATATTTATACAACTTTTACAAATTTACTTTTTAAATAATTAATTTTAATTTCATCCCTGCTCGTAGAAGCCCTACCAAACCATGTTCGGATTTAGAACACCAGCCAAGTCAACCATGGACGCAGACCCCCAAGGAGGAGTAGCCGGAGCCCTACCAGCGACATCGGGCGTGAGGAAGAGTATCGGGGAATGGGAGGTAGTGGGCAAACAAGCCCCCAAAAAACCCAACCTGACGCCTCCTCAAGCTCTTTCCGGGGCTGAACCCCCAAAGCCAAAACCGGCAGCCCGTAGGCTGTCGGCAGAAGCAACAGGGGGCCTAGCCAAACCGGAGAGCACTAAACGCTCGGAAAAGCTAGCAGAAGCAAGAGGCTGCCTGACCAAGGTGAAACTGCACATCAGCAGCTCGAGAAACCTCAAGACGGAGATAAAGAACGGAGTTATCGAAGCCGTCGAGCGCCTCTACCAACTGGCGAAAGAGGGATTCGCAGCTGGTGTGCAGAGACACAGAGTCGAAAGCGATAAGTGATCAGAGAAAGAGATCCACCTGGAAAAGGAAAAGGGGAAGGATGACGGAACGCACGCACTGGCGAAAACGATCGAGGAGCACATGAAGCTTCTGAAGGAGAACAGCCAACGTATGGAAGACCTGAAGCAGACCCTCGAAAGGAAGACGTACGCCAGTGCAGTAGCAGCCCCCCCCAAGAGGCACTTCGCAGAGCAGACCGCGCTACACTCGGTAGTGGTAACGGCAAAGGATGAGACGGAAACTGGGGAGAATGTTTTAGACAGAATTAGGAAAGCAGTGAAAGCAAAGGAAGGGGGAGTAGAAGTAGAGAGAATTAGAAAAGCGAAAGATAGAAAAGTGATAGTGGCATGCAGGACCGAAGAAGAAAGGCAGAAAATTAAAGCTAGGTTAACCCAGGCCACAGAATTACAGGTGGAAGAAATCAAGAACAAGGATCCCTTAGTGATCCTCAGAGATGTACTCCAGTACAATAGTGACGAGGAAGTGCTGAGGGCACTAAGGAATCAGAACAAGAACTTGTTCATAGGGTTAACCAAGGAAAGTGGAAAATGCGACATAGCCTATAAAAAGAAGACGAGGAACCCGCACACCAGCCACGTAGTAATGAGGGTCTCCCCTAAACTGTGGCAGCGCATGGTCGAGGCCGAGACGGTGCACATTGACCTGCAGCGAGTACGAGTGGCGGACCAATCGCCACTCGTTCAATGCTCGCTCTGTCTCGGTTACGGCCACAGTCGGCGTTTCTGTAAAGAAACGACCGAAAAGTGCAGCTACTGTGGAGGCGCCCATATGAAGGCTCAGTGCGCGGACTTGCTGGCAAACCTGCCGCCTGCATGTTGCAACTGCGTCCATGCTAAGCAAACCAGGACGGACCATAACGCCTTCAGCAACGAATGCGCTATAAGGCGGAAGTGGGACACACTGGCTAGGTCAGCTGTAGCCTACTGCTAAGGTGGTCTCAAGGTTAACACAGGTCCAAAATAGCGATAAGCCATACCTCGTCGCCCAGGCTAATCTCCAACGTAAAGAACTGGCCACGGCGGACTTGATGCTTGAGGCGTACAATAGGAGGGTGGCCTTCGCTCTGTTGCAGGAACCGTATGTTGGGGGTAGGGGTAGAATGGGGAACTACAGGGGTGTGAGAATTTTCCAGAGCACAAACCAAGGTGATGGTACCGTCAAAGCGGCAATCGCAGTCTTTGACAGCGAGCTTGACGTGATACAATGCCCTAACTTTACCACAAATAACATCGTTGTGGTAAAGATTAGAACAAGTGCCTGGGAAATTGTAGTGACCTCATTCTACTTCGAACCTAAACCGACACCTATTGAGCCGTACTTGCAGCAGTTAACCAAGATTGGACAAACTTTCCGCCATAAGTTACTATTAGGAGGCGATACAAACGCCAAAAACGTATGGTGGGGAAGCCCGACCCTTGACAGCAGAGGTGAAGACCTGGCCGGAACCCTGGAGGATATTAACTTGCAGGTGCTCAACGTAGGCGATACCCCAACATTCGACACCATCAGAGGGGATACGCGTTACACCAGCTTTGTGGACGTCACGGCCTGTACGGTGGATATGCTCGACCACGTGGACGACTGGAGAGTTGACGAGGGGATAACAACTTCCGACCACAACACCATCATTTTCAAAATTAACATAGTTAAATCTAAAGGCATTGATGTAGCCAGATCAACTCGAATTTTTAATAGTAAAAAAGCAAATTGGCCTCAATTTCATGAGAAATTAGGCCAATTGCTAGAAGATAGTAAAATAAACAAAAATACAATAGATATCATAGATAATAAATCAGATTTGGAAATAATAATAAATAAATATATTCAACACATAATAGCTACATCGAACGCAAGCATACCTAAAATTAAAATCAAAAATTTAGTTACATTTCCATGGTCGTCTGAAGAACTCGTCAAACTGAAGAAAGACGTCGCCACGAAGAAACGCAGGATCCGCTGTGCAGCGCCAGTCCGCAGAGATAAGGTGGTCACAGAGTACCTGCAGGCAAAGTTAACATATGAGGAAGAAGCAAAAAAGGCCCAGATAAAAAGCTGGAAGGGTTTTTGCGAAAAACAGGACAAGGAAGGTGTATGGGAGGGTATTTACAGGGTAATAGGTAGGACTACAAAGAGGACGGAAGATCTTCCTCTGTCCAAGGAAGGCACAGTGCTGGACCAGAGGGCATCTGCCATTCTGCTGGCGGACACGTTCTACCCGGAGGACAATGAGGATACTGACAACGCAGAACATCAGCGTGTCAGGGAACTGGCCGAAATGGTAAACAGTCTGGAACATGACGAGCAACATGACCCACTGTTTACCATTGACGAACTTACTATCGCCGCGGACAGTTTCAATCCGAAAAAGGCCCCGGGGGGGGACGGTCTGACAGCGGATATCTGCAAAATGGTCATCGCACAGAACCCGGAAATTTTCCTAGCATTGGCAAATAAGTGCTTAACATTGGGTCACTTCCCAGAAGCTTGGAAAGAGGCCACAGTTGTGATACTCAGAAAGCCTGGGAAGACTGACTACACCAGCCCGAAGTCGTATAGACCAATCGGGCTGTTGCCAGTGCTAGGAAAGATTCTCGAGAAGATGATCATGAGCAGAGTGAAATGGCATACCATCCCGAAAATGAGCGCGCACCAGTATGGCTTTATGCCCCAGCGTAGCACCGAGGACTCCCTCTATGTCCTTCTAGGATACATTCGTGGTAAGTTAGACCAGAAAAAGCTGGTAACAATGATATCGTTGGACATAGAGGGGGCTTTCGATAGCGCTTGGTGGCCCGCCATAAGGGTGCGCCTGGCTCAGGAGGGATGCCCCGTCAACATCAGAAGGGTCATTGACAGCTACCTTGAAAAGAGAAAGATTAAATTGCGCTATGCGGGTGAGGAGGTGACCAAGACCACGACCAAAGGATGTGTACAAGGATCGATCGGCGGTCCTATCCTTTGGAACCTCCTCCTCGATCCTCTGCTGAAGGGTCTGGAGCAGCGTGGCGACTATTGCCAGGCTTTTGCAGACGACGTGGTGTTGGTGTTCGATGGAGACACCGCTCTTGAGGTCCAGCGACGCGCGAACGATGCCCTCGCCTATGTTCAGAACTGGGGAGTCAACAACAAGCTTAAGTTTGCTCCTCACAAAACTAACGCAATGACCATCACGCGTAAGCTCAAGTTCGACGCTCCGCTTCTGAAGATGGGCGAAGTTGGCATCGGCATGTCGACGGAGATCAAGATCCTCGGACTGACCATTGACAATAAGCTGACATTTAATGCACACGCTTCAAATGTATGTAAGAAGGCATTAAATGTGTACAAGCAGTTGTCAAGGGCGGCCCGGGTCAGCTGGGGTCTCCATCCTGAGGTTATCCGCATCATCTACACTGCAGTTGTAGAGCCGATAACAATGTACGCCGCAAGCGCTTGGGCGTCTGCGACTAAAAAACTGGGCGTTCAAAAGCAACTGAATGCTGTCCAAAGAGGATTCGCGCAAAAGCTTTGCAAGGCCTACCGCACTGTTTCTCTAAATTCCGCACTAGTGCTGACTGGTTTGCTCCCCCTCGACCTCCGAATACAAGAGGCAGCCGCCCTGTATGAGGCGAAGAGGGGCAGACCACCGGCGCTACTGGCGGACAGAGAGATAGAGCGGAAGACAGCATTCAGCGAGATTCCCCACCCAGCGGAACAAAAAGGCTTGCAATTCGTGTGCCTGGCTGACCAAAACCAAGTGGATATACACAGTAACCAACAGGTATGTATATTCACGGACGGCAGTAAGATCGACGGCAAGGTAGGGGCGGCATTGTCTTTTTGGACCAATGGCGCCGAAACCAAGAGCCTCAAGATGAAACTACCGTCCTACGGCACGGTTTACCAGGCGGAATTGCTTGCCATTTGTAGAGCAACTAGGGAAATTCTCAAACGCCCAGAAACGAGCTTTGGGATTTACAGCGATTCAAGGTCATCTTTGGAAACCGTTGTAAATTCCCGCTCACTTCATCCGCTCGCCGCCGAGGCTCGTTACAATCTAAAACAGTGCACAAACCAGAACAAACAGGTAGCACTGTTTTGGATAAAAGCCCACGCGGGATTGATAGGCAACGAGAGAGCGGATGAATTAGCAAAGGCCGCAGCCCTTAAAGCGAAAACGAAACCTGACTATGACCGAGTCCCGATTTCATTCGTCAAGCGACAAATTCGTTTGTGCACGCGTGACGAATGGAACCGGAGGTATAAGTCAGGGGACACGGCTACAACTACCAAATTGTTTTTCCCAGACGCGCTCCAGGCCTTCAGCGTAGTTAGGAAGATAGAACCTGTAGGGATTTTGACTCAGGTACTGACAGGACATGGCGGCTTCTCCGCATACCTTAGTGATTTTAAATGTAAAAACAGCCCGGACTGCATATGTGAGCCGGGCAAACTAGAAAATATTCAACATGTCCTGTCAGAATGCCCAGTGTACGGCCGTGAGAGATACGAGGTAGAACAGAATATCGGATGTCAAATAACTTTAGATAACATGTGTAAAATTGTATATGACAATGACATCCGAGACTGTTTCCTCGAATTCTGTGTAAATATAGCAAGTAAGATTATAAATAGGAATAAATAAGTGTAACAAGTTATATAGAATTAGATAAACCAAAAATGTATGTGTATAGGGTTAAGACTTCTTGTAAGACCGTAAAGATGTATGTGATACTGTTAAATTTTGACCTTTTAAATGTATATTATATTAAGAATGTATTGAATTATAAACAGTGTAATGAAAAATTTATTAAACCCGAATAAAAATCTCTGATTACGTCAGAGACGCAACACGCTAATAAAAAAAAAAAAAAAAAAAAAAAAAAAAAAAAAACCTAACCTAACCTAACCTAACCTAACCTAACCTAACCTAACCTAACCTAACCTAACCTAACCTTACCTAACCTAACCTAACCTAACCTAACCTAACCTAACCTAACCTAACCTAACCTAACCTAACCTAACCTAACCTAACCTAACCTAACCTATTCCAGAATCACCTTCTCCCTGCGGACCGGCGCTGCGCAACGGATCCTGCGCTTCCTAGTGGCGACATCTCTCTTCAGTACGGTAAGCTCTTCAGAGGACCATGGTAAGTTGATTTTATTTTTAGTTTTTATTCTTGGTATGCTTTCATTAGCTGCTTCTATTATGTTATCTATGTATTTACCAACTATTTTTTCTAAATCTATATTATTTTCTATTCTGTCTATTTCTATTTTATTAACTTCTTTGTCTTCGTGCAATTGGCTTAATTTCTCATGAAATGTTGTCCAGCTTGCTTTCTTGCTATTATAAATTCTTGTTGTTCTATCTATATTAATTCCTTTTGATTTTTCCAGGTTTATTTGAAAGAAAATGACATTATGATCGGATGTCGTTATGCTTTCATCAACTCTCCAGTCGTCCACATAGTCGAGCATATCCGTTGTGCAGGCCGTTATGTCCACATAGCTGGTGTATCGCTTTCCTCCTCTAATGGTGTCATATGTCGGTGTGTCTCCCACATTGAGTACCTGTAGATTTACTTCTTCTAATGCCCCGGCCAGGTCTTCTCCTCTGCTATCAACGATCGGGCTACCCCACCATGTGTTTTTGGCGTTAACGTCACCTCCTATTACCAGCCTATTGCCAAATTTCTTGCCCAGCTCATTAATCTGCTGCAGGTACGACTCAATTTGTACCGGTTTGGGTTCGAGGTACAACGAGGCCACTACAATCTCCCAAGCACTTGTTCTAATCTTTACCACGACGATGTTGTTCGTGGTAAAGTTAGGGCATTGTATCACGTCTAGTTCGCGGTTGAACACTGCAATAGCCGCTTTGACGGTACCTTCTCCTTGGTTGGTGCTTTGGAAGATTCTCACCCCCCTGTAGTTTCCCATTCTACCTCTACCCCCTATGTATGGCTCCTGCAGCAGAGCAAGAGCTACTCCTCTGTTGTGGGCCTCTTGGATTAAGTCCGCTGTGGCCAATTCGGCACGTTGGAGGTTGGCCTGAGCAATGAGATATGGCTTGGTTCTACTTGGGACTTGTCTTAGGCCTGGGACCACCTTAGCAGTACGCTACCGCCGACCTGGCCAATGCTTCCCACTTTCGTCTCACAGTGCACTCATTACTGAAGGCATTATGGTCTGTCTTGCTTTGTTTTGCTCGGATGCAATTGCAACATGCAGGAGGTGAGTTAGTCAACAGGTCCGCACACTCCGCCTTCATATGTGGTCCACCGCAATGACTGCATTTTTCGGTGGTTTCTTTGCAGAAACGCCTGCTATGTCCGTAGCCGAGACAGAGTGAGCATTGTACTAGCGGCGATTGATCCGCCACTCTTACTCTTTGCAGATCTATATGCACTGTCTCGGCCTCGACCATACGCTGCCAGATTTTTGGTGAGACCCTCATGACTATGTGGTTTGTGTGCGGGTTCCTTGATTTCTTTTTATAGGCTATTTCGTATTTTTCGTTCTCTCTTGTTAGCCCTGCGAAGATGTGTCCGTTTTGGTTCCTTAGCGCCCTCAATACTTCCTCGTCATTATTGTACAGGAGTACGTCCTTGAGGATCACTAAGGGATCTTTGTTTTTTATCTCCTCTACCTGTAGCTCTGTGGAGTTTCTTAGCCTTTCCTTGACTTTCTGTCTTTCCTGCTCCGTCCTGCATGCTACAATGACCTTCCTGTCCTTTGCCTTTCTTATTTTTTCTACTTCGACTCCCCCTTCCTTTGCCTTTACTGCTTTCCTAATTCTATCTAGCACTTCTTCTCCGGTTTCGGTCTCATCTTTCGCCGTTACTACTACAGAATGTAGCACGGTCTGTTCTACTAGGTGCCTCTTTGGAGGGGGGGCCGCTGCTGCACTGGCGTAGGTTTTCTTGTCGAGGGTCTGTTTTAAGGCTTCCATCCTCTCATTGTTCTCTTTTAAGAGCTTAATGTTCTCCTCGATGGCTTTTGCCAGTGCATGCGTGTTGTCTTCCTTTGCTTTTTTCTCTGCTATTTCTTTCGGTTTTCCCTTCTCCTTTTCGCTCTTGCTTTCTTGTACACCAGTAGCATACCCTTCTTTCGCCAGCTGATATAGGCGGTCGACTGATTGAATGACTCCTGTTTTTATCTCAGTTTTCAGATTTTTGGAGCTACTGATGTACAGTTTTACTTTAGCTAGGCAACTTCTGGCCTCTATCAGTTTTTCTGAGCGTTTTGTTCCTTCTGGTTTGGGTGAGGTTCCTATCGCTTCTGCCGACTGCCTCCGGGCTGCCGGTTTTGGCTTTGGAAGTCCTGTTCCAGAGGACCCTTGAGGCGGCGTCAGGTTGAGTGGTGTAGGATCTGGTTTCCCGGTCTCCCATTCCCCGATGCTCCTCCTCACGCTCGATGTTGCTGGTAGAGGTTCAGTTGGGTCACTTTGGGGAGCTGCATCCATGCTCCTTGTCGTCTTTACTGGTGTCCTGATACCAATCATTGTTGGAAAGGGCTTTGTGCGATCGCGGGGAGGGTTCTTAACTATTTTTAATATTTAAAACGTAAATTTGTAAAAGTTGTAAAAAGTCAGTATAAAATTTTTAATAATATTTTTAAAATAGTAAAATAAGGTTTGTACAAGTTATATAAGGAAGTGGTAAATTGAAATTGATTAAAATTGGATAAAAAGGGGGGCGTATCTTGGTCGGAGAGGTACAAATTGAACACAAAGCACAGAAGGTATCTTAAAATTAAAGGTAACTTATAACTATGAAATTTCTTACTCCAACACACGGGTTAATAGTCTCTATTGAGACACAAATAATTTCCGAAAAGTCAAAATTTCGGTAGTCTTATCTCTATGTGACGTGTAAAGGGCGTCAAAGTGTAAATAGAAAGTAAAATTTTAAAATTAATTTTATAGTACAAAAATGTTTTAGCTTGTAGAGTTGACTCTACCTATTACTATCGTGATACTTATAAAAAACTAAACAAAGAAAATTTTTGTTCAACGTAGAGTTATTCGAAAAGTAGAGTTGACTCTACATATGACTATCCTAGGGTTCCAGTCTAAGCGACTGTTACAGTCCAATTTGTATAATTTTTAAAATAGGGGATTTTTAAAACCAAAATCTGTGCTGAGACTCTATATAGAGTCCCCGTCTCTACCAATTTATAGCCCCTTTTCTAGTTTGGCCTTTACAAAAAACCGCGTCTTCCTAGATTACCTGGATCTGGAGTTATTCCGTTTCCAAGTTACCCAAGTCCGAACTTGGGGTACGTTTCAACCCCCTATTAATCCTCGGGACACCCTCAAAAAGTCGTACCAACAGTAAGAAACTGCTTGTACTAGTTATAATTACTAATTTACGCTAAAATAGTTACGAAAACTATTTGTCGAAATTTAATTTTATACAAAAATTTTTCTAAGTCCAAAGTCGTTTTTGGGGGTAGGGGGTTGAAACCCCGTCCAAATGATCGGGTGGGGTCTGAAGACTATCCGACTACTGGATAGTGTGGGGGGGGTTGAAGGGGGGGGGTAGAGCTTAATTTTGTCAAAAACGCCCTAGCACCCCTAGTTTTTGAGTTATGTGGATTACAAGCTTATCCGGTCTTTAGGTATTTGTTTAGGTATTTTAAGAACTTAATTTATTTAGAAACTATTTGGCCGAAAAATCTGCAAAAATATTTAAAATGGTTGTCTTGAAATAATCTATATGTTTCCAGGGGATGAATTAAATATATGTTTCTAGTTTTTTAATAATAGTTAATTGATTTTTGGGGGATGAAATTACCAACCGCAAATAACGCCAAAATGGCCCACAGTTACGCGAAAAAAGCCACGACTGGGAAATAATTATTTTTACGGAGCCTCAGGAGCCTCCCGACGCCCTCCGGAGTCAAAATTTTCTGTCTAGGGGATGGGGTAGTTTTTGACAATTATTTTAAAATGTTTTTTATTTAGTTAAGTATGCCGTGATGGGGCTCATTTGGTTCGTCTCTTTACAAATAATACTACTATAAATTAAGTTTACTCTAAAAGTACACACACAAGCAGTTATGCCCTAAAAATGGTATATATAGGTTATTATAATACTTTTGTCCTAAGGTCTAATATTAAGTCATAAAAGCCAAGTGATTTCTGGCAGTTTGTCCGATGCCGGTGTCGTCACCGTCTTCTGCCAGCAGCTACACCCTGGTTATGGTTTTTCGGGTTTTTGAGGTCCAACTATCTCGTTTCGTTTTTGAGGTTAGGTTAGAAGATATAATGAAAAACAGAAACTGAAAGCAAAACAGAATTATGAAGACGAGGCAAAAAAGGCCCAAATAAACAGTTGGAAGGGTTTTTGCGAGAAGCAGGATAGGGAGAGTGTCTGGGAAGGCATCTATAGAGTGATAGGCAGAACGGCAAAGAGGACGGACGATCCTCCTTTGGTAAAGGATAAGCTAGTGCTGGACCAACAAGCATCAGCCAATCTGCTTGCGGATACATTTTACCCGGTGGATAATGAAAACACGGATAATGCGGAACACAAGCGAGTCAGGGAATTAGCTGGAAGAGTAAACAGTAGGGAAAATGATGAACAACATGATCCACTATTTACTATTAACGAGCTAATGACCGCCGCTAATAGCTTCAACCCAAAAAAGGCCCCGGGTAGTGATGGGCTGACCGCGGATATTTGCAGGATGGCAATAGTAAAGGACCCGGAGACTTTTCTAGCACTGGCAAACAAATGTCTAACATTAGGTCATTTCCCAGAGGCGTGGAAAACGGCCACAGTCGTGATCCTACCAAAACCTGGGAAGACTGAATACACTAGTCCAAAATCGTATAGACCCATCGGACTTTTGCCAGTGCTGGGAAAGATCCTTGAAAAATTGATTATGGGCAGGGTCAAATGGCACACAATCCCAAAAATGAGCACACGCCAATATGGTTTTATGCCCCAGCGCAGCACCGAAGACTCCCTCTATGACCTTTTAGAACACATTCGCACAAAACTAGACCAGAAAAAATTGGTGGTAATGATATCTTTAGACATAGAGGGAGCCTTTGATAGCGCCTGGTGGCCTGCCATTAGGGTGCGTTTGGCCCAGGAGGGGTGCCCAATCAATATCAGGAGGGTTATAGATAGTTACCTGCAACAGAGGAGGATAAAGCTAAGATATGCGGGAGAGGAGGTGACGAGGAGTACCAACAAGGGGTGTGTACAAGGATCGATAGGCGGTCCTATCCTCTGGAACCTCCTACTGGATCCTCTGCTAAAAGGACTGGAGCAGCGCGGGGACTATTGTCAGGCATTCGCAGACGACGTAGTGTTGGTGTTCGATGGAGGCACCGCTCTTGAAATCCAAAAACGTGCGAATGACGCCCTCGCCTATGTTCAGAGTTGGGGTGTCAACAATAAGCTCAAGTTCGCGCCACAGAAAACCAATGCGATGGTCATAACGAGAAAGCTCAAGTATGACACCCCAATTCTGAGTATGGGCGGTGTGGACGTCGGCATGTCAACAGAGATAAAGATACTAGGGCTGACCATTGACAACAAGCTGACATTTAACAGCCACGCTTCGAACGTGTGCAAGAAGGCCGTAAATGTGTATAAGTAGTTGTCAAGGGCAGCCCGCGTTAGCTGGGGCCTCCATCCGGAAGTGATTCGTATCATCTACACTGCTGTCGTAGAGCCTATGACAATGTATGCTGCCAGTGCTTGGGCAC
>OX403593.1:19991256-20271256 GCA_948107665.1 Lomographa bimaculata | reverse complement strand
CATACTGCTAAGGTGGTCCCAGGTGCATTCCCCGATGCCCTTTTTAGGGGCCTGGAGCAACGCGAAAACGACCACCAGGCACCTCCAGATTATGCAGTGTTGGTGCTTGATGGAGACTACGCACCGTTAGAGCTGACCATTGACAACAAGCTGACATTTAACAGTCACGCTTCCAAAATGTGTAAGAAGACATTAAATGTGTACATGCAGTTGTCAAAGGAAGCCCGGGATGGTTGGAACCTCCACCAAGATGTGACGGTCAACACATACACTGCAACTGTAGAGCCAAAAATCCGTGTATGCCGCAAGCGCTTGGGCGTCTGCGGCCAAAAATCTGGGCGTTCAGGAGATGCCCTACCTAGCAGAAAAATGGGCCTGCAATTGGTGCAATTGCTTGCCAATTACAGAGCAGCCGAGGGGTCATCAAAAGCCCAGAACGAGTCTCGGGGTTTTGTAGCGATTTCAAGATTATTCTTGGAGACCGCAGCAAGCCCCCACTCACTTCATCCGCTCACCGCTGGCGTGAGAGCGGATGAATTAGCAAAGACCGCAGCCCTTACAGCGAAAATGAATCCTGACTATGACCGAATACCGACTCCATTCGGCAAGCGACAAATTAGTTTGTACACGCATGACGAATGGAACCGAAGGTATAAGTCAGGAGACACGGCTACAAATACCGCAAAATTTTTCCGAAGCTCTCCAGGCCTAAATTTTGTAATTTAGTGTTATTAAAAGGAAATACGTAGGAGAGGTACGAGACTAAAATGTAAGATCGAAAAACTGTGATAAATATATGTTAGAAAATAAATGCTATATAATATGCTATATAATATGCTCGAGATTTCTCCCAAAAATTGTAAGAATATAAATTGACATATTATAATGTATATTATTGTATAAATGTATCATAAACGTGCTATTATTTACATAAGTGACTTATGATAAATATTTTTACTAGAATAAAATCTATTTTGTTGTGACTAATTTGATGAATTTAAAATGTGATATTTGAATAGGGTGTGCTTTAAATGTTTTTAATGTAACAAGAATTTGTAAACTTTTTATTTTTTTTTTTATATTGTAATAAAGAAAGTTGGAAAAAATAATTGCACCCCAAATCCCTGATCATGTTAGGGAGCAACACGCTGACCGGGCCTCTGCGCCCGGGAAAAAAAAAAAAAAAAAATAAAAAAAAAAAAAAAAAAAACCTAACCTTACCTAACCTAACCTAACCTAACCTAACCTAACCTAACCTAACCTAACCTAACCTAACCGTCTTCCTTCCCCTTCTCCTTTTCCAGCTGAATCTCCTTCTCTATGCACTTTTCTGGTTCTATTTTGTGTCTCTGCACACCAGCTGCGAATCCCTCCTTCGCCAGTTGGTAGAGGCGCTCGACGGCTTCGATAACCCCGTTCTTTATCTCCGTCTTGAGGTTTCTCGAGCTGCTGATGTGCAGTTTCACCTTGGTAAGGCAGCCTCTTGCTTCCGCTAGTTTATCCGAGCGTTTTGTGCTCTCCGGTTTGGTTGAACCCCCTACTGCTTCTGCCGACAGCCTACGGGCTGCCGGTTTTGGCTTTGGGGGTTCAGCCCCGGAGAGAGCTTGAGGAGGCGTCAGGTTGGGCTTTTTGGGGGCTTGTTTGCCCACAACCTCCCATTCCCCGATACTCTTCCTCACGCCCGATGTCGCTGGTAGGGTTTCGGCTACTCCTCCTTGGGGGTCTGCGTCCATGCTTGACTTGGCTGGTGTTCTAAATCCGAACATGGTTTGGGTTAGGGCTTCTACGAGCAGGGATGAAATTTAAATTAATTATTTAAAAAGTAAATTTGTAAAAGTTGTAAAATAAATAAAAAGTATTCAATTATGGCGATTAAAAAAAGTAAAATACAGTGGGATGGGCGCAAACTAGTCGGAGTGGCACGAGGTTCCTATTACTAATTATACACAAGTAAAATTGTGACTTTATACGCGACACGCAGTCAGGTAGAGTAATCTCAATTTGATTACTCTTACTTAAAATTTAAATTATAAAATAAAATTAAAAAGTCGTCAAGATAAAACAGGCAATCCGAAAAAGTTCGGAAAGTCAAGAGGTCCAGTTGCGTGTAAAGGCGTCAACTGGACACAAAATTAAAATAAATTTACAAATTTAAAACCTTAAAGCTATAAAACAATTTTTAAAATATAAAAATATATTTTATCGTAACTGCAGTCGTTCCAATGGTCGATAAAGAACGTGGACAAAGCGCCACTTGGTCGACTGCAGTGTCATAAAACTTAATCTATATATCACAGTCGCACTTCAAATCAACACGTATAATTTTGTACCCCGGCTCTACCAAGTGGTAGCTCCGTCTGAGACGAACAAATTCCAAAAAAAAAAAAAAAAAAAAAATTTGAATTTATACTACTTTTCGTCCTAGGTCACCTAGATGCGGAGTAAAGTCGTTTCTAGGTCACCTTTGTCAGAGGAGGGGGGAGTTCCAGCGCCTTAAAAGCCCAATAGCAATCTGGACGGCCTATCAGCTGATGATGATAATTCAAGCTGATGATGATGATTATTATTCGAGCTGATGATGATAATAATTAAGGCTAATGATGATGATTATTTCTCGAGCTGATGATGATGATGTTTTTCGAGAACCTTCGATGATACGCTAAAGTAGTTGACAAACTACCTGTCGCAATCGAAGGTTCCAGACAGTTCGAGAAACGTCCAGATCTTTCGAGGGCTGGGGGCTGAGGGCTGGGGGCTGAAATTTGAACCTAAAAGCCGGGTGCAAAAAGATGATGCAATTTATTACAATATTACTAAGCCCGGTTACGTGTTGATTTTTCCAAAAAGTGTCTCAGAATGGGGCCAAAAGTTCCTAAAATCACCAGGTAGGTACTGTCGTCACCGTCCGCTGTCAGCCGCTGCCGGATGGATGCGATTTTAGGCGATTTTTCCAACCAAAGACGTCACTACTTTTTAGAGGTTATGTTTGGTTGGACGCTCTAAAATCGATATCTTGAAAACTGTTGCATAGAAAATGCCGAAAATTTGTACACTTGTTTGTAACGATATGTTTAACTGTATAGTGTCCAAAAAGTATATCGTTACAGATCTTATTTAGAAGTTAAAAGAATTTAAAGTTGAAGTTGAATTTACTGACTTTTGAAGAGCTGAAATCTTCGTGGCGGCTGGTTAGTTTTCGGTGATCGAGGTGTCCCCTGGTAGTGCTCGTCTGCACCCACGTCGTGTAGCTGTCAGATGAGTTCCAGGTCCTCTGGTTCCTGGAACACGTATACACGTGTATTGGTGGTTTTTGGTATAACTCGGCGAGTTCAACCAGGAATAATCCGGGACTCAGCCAAGTTATAGTGTCCTCCAAGGAGCGTCGTCGTGCAGTATAAAAAATGTAGGTCGTCGCTGATAATCGTGCAGCGTATTTAGTTGAAACTTTTTCGGGAAGCGAAAAATCGGGTTTTTCACTGTCAATCAGTGAAAAACAATCCGATTCCGAAACTTTTTGCACTATCACGTGGCGCAGGTGTTGGCGCACACTTTCACTTGTATCACTGCACGATTTGCGAAACTTTACTATTTTTGCCGATTTTTGAGGCGCGGAGCACTTTAAAAGCTTGGCGCTTGCACTGACGGACAGAGTGCGACTCAAGCAAGCATTGGCGAGAACGATCGAGGAGCACATAAAGCTTCTGAAGGACAACAACCAACGAATGGAAGATCTGAAGCAGACCCTCGAAAAGAAGACGTACGCCAGTGCTGTAGCGGCCCCCCCCAAGAGGCACTTTGTAGAGCAGACCGCGCTACACTCGGTAGTGGTAACGGCAAAGGACGAGACAGAAACTGGGGAGAACGTTCTAGACAGAATAAGGAAAGTCGTGAAAGCAAAGGAAGGGGGAGTAGAAGTAGAGAGAATCAGAAAAGCGAAAGATAGAAAAGTGATAGTAGCATGCAGGACCGAAGAAGAAAGGCAGAAAGTTAAAGCTAGGTTAACCCAGGCCACAGAATTACAGGTGGAGGAAATCAAGAACAAGGATCCCTTAGTGATCCTCAGAGATGTACTCCAGTACAACAGTGACGAGGAAGTGCTGAGGGCACTAAGGAATCAGAACAAGAACTTGTTCATAGGGTTAACCAAGGAAAGTGGAAAATGCGATATAGCTTATAAAAAGAAGACGAGGAACCCGCACACCAGCCACGTAGTAATGAGGGTCTCCCCTAAACTGTGGCAGCGCATGGTCGAGGCCGAGACGGTGCACATTGACCTGCAGCGAGTACGAGTGGCGGACCAATCGCCACTCGTTCAATGCTCGCTCTGTCTCGGTTACGGCCACAGTCGGCGTTTCTGTAAAGAAACGACCGAAAAGTGCAGCCACTGTGGAGGCGCCCATATGAAGGCTCAGTGCGCGGACTTGCTGGCAAACCTGCCACCTGCATGCTGCAACTGCGTCCATGCTAAGCAAACCAGGACAGACCATAACGCCTTTAGCAACGAATGTGCTATAAGGCGGAAGTGGGATACACTGGCTAGGTCAGCTGTAGCCTACTGCTAAGGTGGTCCCAAGCTTAACACACGTCCAAAATAGCGATAAGCCATACCTCGTCGCCCAGGCTAATCTCCAACGTAAAGAACTGGCCACGGCGGACTTGATGCTTGAGGCGTACAATAGGAGGGTGGCTTTCGCTCTGTTGCAGGAACCGTATGTCGGGGGTAGAGGTAGAATGGGGAGCTACAGAGGTGTACGAATTTTCCAGAGCGCTAACCAAGGTGATGGCACCGTCAAGGCTGCAATAGCAGTATTCGATCACGACCTTGACGTGATACAATGCCCTGACTTTACCACAAACAATATCGTTGTGGTAAAGATCAGAACAAGCGCCTGGGAAATTGCAGTAGCCTCATACTACTTCGAACCTAAACCGGCACCAATCGAGCCGTACTTGCAACAGATACACAAAATAGGACAAACTTTCCGCCATAAGTTAGTAATAGGAGGCGATGCAAACGCCAAGAACTTATGGTGGGGAAGCCCGACCATCGATGGCAGAGGAGAAGACTTGGCTGGAGCCTTAGAAGAGGTGAACTTGCAGGTGCTCAATGTGGGCGATATCCCAACTTTTGATACCATCAGAGGAGATACGCGCTACACCAGCTTTGTGGACGTCACAGCCTGCACGGTTGATATGCTCAACCTCGTGGACGACTGGAAAGTCGACGAAGGTGTCACTACTTCCGACCACAACACCATTTTCTTCAAAATTAACTTAGTAAAATCAATTGGCATTGATGTGGCCAGAACAACCAGGATTTTTAATTGCAGAAAAGCAAATTGGCCTGAATTTCATGAGAAATTAGGTCAATTGCTATTAGATAATAACATAAACAAAAATGAAATAGACAAGATAGATAGTAAAATAATTTTGGAAACAATAGTAAATAAATATATTCATATAGCAATAACCACATCAAATTTATGTATTCAAAAAATTAAATTAAAAAATAAAGTCACACTACCATGGTCGTCTGAAGTACTCGTCAGACTCAAGAAAGATGTCGCCACGAAGAAACGAAGGATTCGCTGTGCAGCGCCAATCCGCAGAGAGAAGGTGGTCACCGAGTACCTGCAAGCAAAGCAAACGTATGAAGATGAAGCTAAAAAGGCACAGATCGCTAGCTGGAAGGGCTTCTGCGAACAACAGGACAGGGAAAGTGTGTGGGATGGAATATATCGTGTAATAGGCAGGACGACTAAGAGGACGGAAGATCTTCCTCTGTCCAAGGAAGGCACAGTACTGGACCAAAGGGCATCTGCCATTCTGCTGGCGGACACGTTCTACCCGGAGGACAATGAGGATACTGACAACGCAGAACATCAGCGTGTCAGGGAACTGGCCGAAATGGTAAACAGTCTGGAACATGACGAGCAACATGACCCACTGTTTACCATTGACGAACTAACTATCGCCACGGACAGTTTCAATCCGAAAAAAGCCCCGGGGGGGGATGGTCTGACAGCGGACATCTGCAAAATGATCATCGCACAGAACCCGGAAATTTTCCTAGCATTGGCAAACAAGTGCTTAACATTAGGTCACTTCCCAGAAGCTTGGAAAGAGGCCACAGTTGTGATACTCAGAAAGCCTGGGAAGACTGACTACACCAGCCCGAAGTCGTATAGACCAATCGGGCTGTTGCCAGTGCTGGGAAAGATTCTCGAGAAGATGATCATGAGCAGAGTGAAATGGCATACCATTCCGAGAATGAGCGCGCACCAGTATGGCTTTATGCCCCAGCGTAGCACCGAGGACTCCCTCTATGTCCTTCTAAGATACATTCGTGGTAAATTAGACCAGAAAAAGCTGGTAACAATGATATCGTTGGACATAGAGGGGGCTTTCGATAGCGCTTGGTGGCCCGCCATAAGGGTGCGCCTGGCTCAGGAGGGATGCCCTGTTAACATCAGAAGGGTCATCGATAGCTACCTTGAACAGAGAAAGATCAAATTGCGTTACGCGGGTGAGGAGGTTACTAAGACCACGACCAAAGGATGCGTACAAGGATCGATCGGCGGTCCTATCCTTTGGAACCTCCTCCTCGATCCTCTGCTGAAGGGTCTGGAGCAGCGTGGCGACTATTGCCAGGCTTTTGCAGATGACGTGGTGTTGGTGTTCGATGGAGACACCGCTCTTGAGGTCCAGCGACGTGCGAACGATGCCCTCGCCTATGTCCGGAATTGGGGTGTCAATAATAAGCTAAAGTTTGCTCCGCACAAAACGAACGCAATGGTCATCACGCGTAAGCTTAAGTTTGACACTCCACTTCTGAAGATGGGCGATGTTGACATCGGCATGTCCACGGAAATCAAGATCCTCGGGCTGACCATTGACAACAAGCTGACATTTAATGCACACGCTTCAAATGTATGTAAGAAGGCATTAAATGTGTACAAGCAGTTGTCGAGGGCGGCCCGGGTCAGCTGGGGTCTCCATCCTGAGGTTATCCGCATCATCTACACCGCAGTTGTAGAGCCGATAACAATGTACGCCGCAAGCGCTTGGGCGTCTGCGACCAAAAAACTGGGCGTTCAAAAGCAACTGAATGCTGTCCAAAGAGGATTCGCGCAAAAGCTTTGCAAGGCCTACCGCACTGTCTCTCTCAATTCCGCACTAGTGCTGACAGGTTTGCTCCCCCTCGACCTCCGTATACAAGAGGCAGCCGCCCTGTACGAGGCGAAGAGGGGCAGACCACCGGCGATACTGGTGGACAGAGAGATAGAGCGGAAGACAGCATTCAGCGAGATTCCCCACCCAGCGGAACAAAAAGGCTTGCAATTCGTGTGCCTGGCTGACCAAAACCAAGTGGATATACACAGTAACCAACAGGTATGTATATTCACGGACGGCAGTAAGATCGACGGCAAGGTAGGGGCGGCATTGTCCTTTTGGACCAATGGCGCCGAAACCAAGAGCCTCAAGATGAAACTACCGTCCTACGGCACGGTTTACCAGGCGGAATTGCTTGCCATTTGTAGAGCAACTAGGGAAATTCTCAAGCGCCCAGAAACGAGCTTTGGGATTTACAGCGATTCAAGGTCATCCTTGGAGACCGTTGTAAACTCCCACTCACTTCATCCGCTCGCCGCCGAGGCTCGTTATAATCTAAAACAGTGCGCAAACCAGAACAAACAGGTAGCACTGTTTTGGATAAAAGCCCACGCGGGATTGATAGGCAACGAGAGAGCGGATGAGTTAGCAAAGGCCGCAGCCCTTAAAGCGAAAACGAAACCTGACTATGACCGAGTACCGATATCATTCGTCAAGCGACAAATTCGTTTGTGTACGCGTGACGAATGGAACCGGAGGTATAAGTCAGGGGACACGGCGACGACTACCAAATTGTTCTTCCCCGACGCGCTCCAGGCTTTCAGTGTAGTGAGAAAAATAGAACCCGTCGGAATTTTAACACAGGTGCTGACAGGACATGGCGGCTTCTCCGCATATTTGAATGATTTTAAATGTAAGGATAGCCCGGACTGCATATGTGAGCCGGGCAAACCTGAAAGTGTACTACATGTCCTGTCAGAATGCCCTGTCTATGGCTTGGAGAGGTACGAGACAGAACACAAAATAGGATGTCTTATCACTGTAAATAATATTTGTAAGATTGTAAATGACAAAGACATCCGAGATGTTTTCATCGAATTTTGTGTTCAAGTAGCAAGTAAGGTTATAAATAAAAATAAATGATAAATGTAAATATTTGTGTATTTGACTTAGGATAGTTTTACTATACCTATGTTTTGTGACTTTATTTTTACCTTTGTATTAAAATTGTGTGTTTTTAGACTAAGATTATTTGAAATAAAGACATTACTGAAAAAATTATTTTGCACACAATTCTCTGATCATGTCAGAGACGCGACACGCTGGCCGGGCCTTCGCGCCCGGTATAAAAAAAAAAAAAAAAAAAAAAAACCTAACCTAACCTAACCCAGTCGCACTACCGAGTGTAGCGCGGTCTGCTCTACAAAGTGCCTCTTGGGGGGGGCCGCTACAGCACTGGCGTACGTCTTCTTTTCGAGGGTCTGCTTCAGATCTTCCATTCGTTGGTTGTTGTCCTTCAGAAGCTTTATGTGCTCCTCGATCGTTCTCGCCAATGCTTGCGTTCCGTCTTCCTTCCCCTTCTCCTTTTCCAGCTGAATCTCCTTCTCTATGCACTTTTCTGGTTCTATTTTGTGTCTCTGCACACCAGCTGCGAATCCCTCCTTCGCCAGTTGGTAGAGGCGCTCGACGGCTTCGATAACCCCGTTCTTTATCTCCGTCTTGAGGTTTCTCGAGCTGCTGATGTGCAGTTTCACCTTGGTAAGGCAGCCTCTTGCTTCCGCTAGTTTATCCGAGCGTTTTGTGCTCTCCGGTTTGGTTGAACCCCCTACTGCTTCTGCCGACAGCCTACGGGCTGCCGGTTTTGGCTTTGGGGGTTCAGCCCCGGAGAGAGCTTGAGGAGGCGTCAGGTTGGGCTTTTTGGGGGCTTGTTTGCCCACAACCTCCCATTCCCCGATACTCTTCCTCACGCCCGATGTCGCTGGTAGGGTTTCGGCTACTCCTCCTTGGGGGTCTGCGTCCATGCTTGACTTGGCTGGTGTTCTAAATCCGAACATGGTTTGGTAGGGCTTCTACGAGCAGGGATGAAATTTAAATTAATTATTTAAAAAGTAAATTTGTAAAAGTTGTAAAATAAATAAAAAGTATTCAATTATGGCGATTAAAAAAAAAAAAAAAAAAAAAATACAGTGGGATGGGCGCAAACTAGTCGGAGTGGCACGAGGTTCCTATTGCTAATTATACACAAGTAAAATTGTGACTTTATACGCGACACGCAGTCAGGTAGAGTAATCTCAGTTTGATTACTCTTACTTTAAAATTAAATTATAAAATAAAATTAAAACGTCGTCAAGATAAAACAGGCAATCCGAAAAAGTTCGGAAAGTCAAGAGGTCCAGTTGCGTGTAAAGGCGTCAACTGGACACAAAATTAAAATAAATTTAAAATTTTAAAACCTTAAAGCTATAAAACAATTTTTAAAATATAAAAATATATTTTATCGTAACTGCAGTCGTTCCAATGGTCGAAAACTAACGTGGACAAAGCGCCACTTGGTCGACTGCAGTGTCATAAAAACTTAACCTATATATCACAGTCGCACTTCAAATCAACACGTATAATTTTGTACCCCGGCTCTACCAAGTGGTAGCTCCGTCTGAGACGAACAAATTCCAAAAAAAAAAAAAAAAAAAAAAAAAAAAAAAAAAAAAAAAAAAAAAAAAATTTTTGAATTTTTACTACTTTTCGCCCTAGGTCACCTAGATGCGGAAAAAAGTCCTTTCTAGGCCACCTTTGTCAGAGGAGGGGGGAGTTCCAGCCCCTTAAAAGCCCAATAGCAATCTGGACGGCCTATCAGCTGATGATGATAATTCAAGCTGATGATGATGATTATTATCCGAGCTGATGATGATAATAATTTAGGCTAATGATGATGATTATTTCTCGAGCTGATGATGATGATGTTTTTCGAGAACCTTCGATGATACGCTAAAGTAGTTTACAAACTACTTGTCGCAATCGAAGGTTCCAGACAGCTCGAGAAACGTCCAGATCTTTCGGGGGCTGGGGGCTGAGGGCTGGGGGCTTAAATTTGAACCTAAAAGCCGGGTGCAAAAAGATGATGCAATTTATTAAAATATTACTAAGCCCGGTTACGTGTTGATTTTTCCAAAAAGTGTCTCAGAATGGGGCCAAAAGTTCCTAAAATCACCAGGTAGGTACTGTCGTCACCGTCCGCTGTCAGCCGCTGCCGGATGGATGCGATTTTAGGCGATTTTTCCAACCAAAGACGTCACTACTTTTTTGAAGCAATGTTTGGTCGGACGCTCTAAAATCGATATCTTGAAAACTGTTGCATAGAAAATGCCGAAAATTTGTACACTTGTTTGTAACGATATGTTTAACTGTTAAATGTCCAAAAAGTATATCGTTACAGATCTTGTTTAAAAGTTAAAAGAATTTAAAGATGAAGTTGAATTTACTGACTTTTGAAGAGCTGAAATCTTCGTGGCGGCTGTTCGGTTTTCGGCGATCGAGGTGTCCCCTGGTAGTGCTCGTCTGCGCTCACGTCGTGCTGGTGTCAGAAAAGTTCCAGGTCCTCTGGATCCTGGAACACGTATACACGTGTTTTGGTGTTTTTCGGTATAACTCGGCGAGTTCAACCAGGAATAATCCGGGACTCAGCCAAGTTATAGTGTCCTCCAAGGGGCGTCGAGGGGTGGTAACGGCAAAGGACGAGACAGAAACTGGGGAGAACGTTCTAGACAGAATAAGGAAAGTTGTGAAAGCAAAGGAAGGGGGAGTAGAAGTAGAGAGAATCAGAAAAGCGAAAGATAGAAAAGTGATAGTAGCATGCAGGACCGAAGAAGAAAGGCAGAAAATTAAAGCTAGGTTAACCCAGGCCACAGAATTACAGGTGGAAGAAATCAAGAACAAGGATCCCTTAGTGATCCTCAGAGATGTACTCCAGTACAATAGTGACGAGGAAGTGCTGAGGGCACTAAGGAATCAGAACAAGAACTTGTTCATAGGGTTAACCAAGGAAAGTGGAAAATGCGACATAGCCTATAAAAAGAAGACGAGGAACCCGCACACCAGCCACGTAGTAATGAGGGTCTCCCCTAAACTGTAAATTTAGAAAAATCTAAAGGCCTTGATGTAGCCAGAACAACGAGAATTTTTAATAGCAGGAAAGCAAATTGGCTTGAATTTAATGCAAACTTAAGCCAATTGCTGGAACAAAACCAAATAAACAAAACTGAAATAGATAAAATAGATAATAAAAACGATTTGGAAGTAATAGTAAATAAATATATAAATAATTTAATAACAGCATCAAATACATGTATCCCCAAAATTAAAATCAAAAACAAATTTACCTTGCCATGGTAGTCTGAAGTACTCGTCAGACTGAAGAAAGATGTCGCTACGAAAAAACGCAGGATTCGCTGTGCAGCGCCAGTCCGCAGAGAGAAGGTGGTCACCGAGTACCTGCAAGCAAAGCAAAATTATGAAGAAGAAGCAAAAAAGGCACAGATCGCTAGTTGGAAGGGCTTCTGCGAAAAACAGGATAGGGAAAGTGTGTGGGATGGAATATATCGAGTAATAGGCAGGACGACTAAGAGAACGGAAGATCTTCCTCTGTCCAAGGAAGGCACAGTACTGGACCAAAGGGCATCTGCCATTCTGCTGGCGGACACGTTCTACCCGGAGGACAATGAGGATACTGACAACGCAGAACATCAGCGTGTCAGGGAACTGGCCGAAATGGTAAACAGTCTGGAACATGACGAGCAACATGACCCACTGTTTACCATTGACGAACTAACTATCGCCACGGACAGTTTCAATCCGAAAAAAGCCCCGGGGGGGGATGGTCTGACAGCGGACATCTGCAAAATGATCATCGCACAGAACCCGGAAATTTTCCTAGCATTGGCAAACAAGTGCTTAACATTAGGTCACTTCCCAGAAGCTTGGAAAGAGGCCACAGTTGTGATACTCAGAAAGCCTGGGAAGACTGACTACACCAGCCCGAAGTCGTATAGACCAATCGGGCTGTTGCCAGTGCTGGGAAAGATTCTCGAGAAGATGATCATGAGCAGAGTGAAATGGCATACCATTCCGAGAATGAGCGCGCACCAGTATGGCTTTATGCCCCAGCGTAGCACCGAGGACTCCCTCTATGTCCTTCTAGGATACATTCGTGGTAAATTAGACCAGAAAAAGCTGGTAACAATGATATCGTTGGACATAGAGGGGGCTTTCGATAGCGCTTGGTGGCCCGCCATAAGGGTGCGCCTGGCTCAGGAGGGATGCCCTGTTAACATCAGAAGGGTCATCGATAGCTACCTTGAACAGAGAAAGATCAAATTGCGTTACGCGGGTGAGGAGGTTACTAAGACCACGACCAAAGGATGCGTACAAGGATCGATCGGCGGTCCTATCCTTTGGAACCTCCTCCTCGATCCTCTGCTGAAGGGTCTGGAGCAGCGTGGCGACTATTGCCAGGCTTTTGCAGATGACGTGGTGTTGGTGTTCGATGGAGACACCGCTCTTGAGGTCCAGCGACGTGCGAACGATGCCCTCGCCTATGTCCGGAATTGGGGTGTCAATAATAAGCTAAAGTTTGCTCCGCACAAAACGAACGCAATGGTCATCACGCGTAAGCTTAAGTTTGACACTCCACTTCTGAAGATGGGCGATGTTGACATCGGCATGTCCACGGAAATCAAGATCCTCGGGCTGACCATTGACAACAAGCTGACATTTAATGCACACGCTTCAAATGTATGTAAGAAGGCATTAAATGTGTACAAGCAGTTGTCGAGGGCGGCCCGGGCCAGCTGGGGTCTCCATCCTGAGGTTATCCGCATCATCTACACCGCAGTTGTAGAGCCGATAACAATGTACGCCGCAAGCGCTTGGGCGTCTGCAACCAAAAAACTGGGCGTTCAAAAGCAACTGAATGCTGTCCAAAGAGGATTCGCGCAAAAGCTTTGCAAGGCCTACCGCACTGTCTCTCTCAATTCCGCACTAGTGGTGACAGGTTTGCTCCCCCTCGACCTCCGTATACAAGAGGCAGCCGCCCTGTACGAGGCGAAGAGGGGCAGACCACCGGCGATACTGGTGGACAGAGAGATAGAGCGGAAGACAGCATTCAGCGAGATTCCCCACCCAGCGGAACAAAAAGGCTTGCAATTCGTGTGCCTGGCTGACCAAAACCAAGTGGATATACACAGTAACCAACAGGTATGTATATTCACGGACGGCAGTAAGATCGACGGCAAGGTAGGGGCGGCATTGTCCTTTTGGACCAATGGCGCCGAAACCAAGAGCCTCAAGATGAAACTACCGTCCTACGGCACGGTTTACCAGGCGGAATTGCTTGCCATTTGTAGAGCAACTGGGGAAATACTCAAACGCCCAGAAACGAGCTTTGGGATTTACAGCGATTCAAGGTCATCCTTGGAGACCGTTGTAAACTCCCACTCACTTCATCCGCTCGCCGCCGAGGCTCGTAACAATCTAAAACAGTGCACAAACCAGAACAAACAGGTAGCACTGTTTTGGATAAAAGCCCACGCGGGATTGATAGGCAACGAGAGAGCGGATGAGTTAGCAAAGGCCGCAGCCCTTAAAGCGAAAACGAAACCTGACTATGACCGAGTTCCGATATCATTCGTCAAGCGACAAATTCGTTTGCGCACGCGTGACGAATGGAACCGGAGGTATAAGTCAGGGGACACGGCGACGACTACCAAATTGTTTTTCCCCGAAAGATAGAACCCGTCGGAATTTTAACGCAGGTGCTGACAGGACATGGCGGCTTCTCCGCATATTTAAACGATTATAAATGTAAAGATAGCCCGGACTGCATATGTGAGCCGGGCAAACTTGAAAATGTACTGCATGTCCTGTCAGAATGCCCTGTCTATGGCTTGGAGAGGTACGAGGCAGAACACAAAATAGGATGTCTTATCACTGTAAATAATATTTGTAAGATTGTAAATGACAAAGACATCCGAGATGTTTTCATCGAATTTTGTGTTCAAGTAGCAAGTAAGGTTATATTGAGGAATAAATGATAAATGTAAATGTGATAACAAATGTGTATTGACCTAGGATAGTTTTTTCTATACCTATGTTTTGTGACTTTATTTTTACCTTTGTATTAAAATTGTGTGTTTTTAGACTAAGATTATTTGAAATAAAGACATTACTGAAAAAATTATTTTGCACACAATTCTCTGATCATGTCAGAGACGCGACACGCTGGCCGGGCCTTTGCGCCCGGTATTAAAAAGAAAAAAAAAAAAAAAAAAAAAAAAAACCTAACCTAACCTAACCAGTCGCACTCTGTCCGTCAGTGCAAGCGCCAAGCTTTTAAAGTGCTCCGCGCCTCAAAAATCGGCAAAAATAGTAAAGTTTCGCAAATCGTGCAGTGATACAAGTGAAAGTGTGCGCCAACACCAGCGCCACGTGATAGTGCAAAAAGTTTCGGAATCGGATTGTTTTTCACTGATTGACAGTGAAAACCCGATTTTTCGCTTCCCGAAAAAGTTTCAACTAAATACGCTGCACGATTATCAGCGACGACCAACATTTTTTATACTGCACGACGACGCTCCTTGGAGGACACTATAACTTGGCTGAGTCCCGGATTATTCCTGGTTGAACTCGCCGAGTTATACCAAAAACCACCAATACACGTGTATACGTGTTCCAGGATCCAGAGGACCTGGAACTCATCTGACAGCTACACGACGTGGGTGCAGACGAGCACTACCAGGGGACACCTCGATCACCGAAAACTAACCAGCCGCCACGAAGATTTCAGCTCTTCAAAAGTCAGTAAATTCAACTTCATCTTAAAATTCTTTTAACTTCTAAACAAGATCTGTAACGATATACTTTTTGGACACTATACAGTTAAAAATATCGTTACCAACAAGTGTACAAATTTTCGGCATTTTCTATGCAACAGTTTCCAAGCTATCGATTTTAGAGCGTCCAACCAAACATAACCTCTAAAAAGTAGTGACGTCTTTGGTTGGAAAAATCGCCTAAAATCGCATCCATCCGGCAGCGGCTGACAGCGGACGGTGACGACAGTACCTACCTGGTGATTTTAGGAACTTTTGGCCCCATTCTGAGACACTTTTTGGAAAAATCAACACGTAACCGGGCTTAGTAATATTTTAATAAATTGCATCATCTTTTTGCACCCGGCTTTTAGGTTCAAATTTCAGCCCCCAGCCCCCGAAAGATCTGGACGTTTCTCGAGCTGTCTGGAACCTTCGATTGCGACAAGTACTTTGTAAACTACTTTAGCGTATCATCGAAGGTTCTCGAAAAACATCATCATCATCAGCTCGAGAAATAATCATCATCATTAGCCTAAATTATTATCATCATCAGCTCGGATAATAATCATCATCATCAGCTTGAATTATCATCATCAGCTGATAGGCCGTCCAGATTGCTATTGGGCTTTTAAGGGGCTGGAACTCCCCCCTCCTCTGACAAAGGTGGCCTAGAAAGGACTTTACTCCGCATCTAGGTGACCTAGGACGAAAAGTAGTATAAATTCAAAAATTTTTTTTTTTTTTTTTTTTTTGGAAATTGGTCGTCGCAGACGGAGCTACCACTTGGTAGAGCCGGGGTACAAAATTATACGTGTTGATTTGAAGTGCGACTGTGATATATAGGTTAAGTTTTTATGACACTGCAGTTGTCCAAGTGGCGCTTTGTCTACGTTCTTTTCCGACCATTGGAACGACTGCAGTCACGATAAAATATATTTTTATATTTAAAAAAATTGTTTTATACCTTTAAGGTTTTAAATTTGTAAATTTATTTTAATTTTGTGTCCAGTTGACGCCTTTACACGCAACTGGACCTTTTGACTTTCCGAACTTTTTCGGATTGCCTGTTTTATCTTGACGACTTTTTAATTTTTATAATTTTATTTTATAATTTAATTTTAGAGAGTAATCTAACTGAGATTACTCTACCTGACTGCGTGTCGCGTATAAAGTCACAATTTTACTTGTGTAATAAAAATAGCAATAGGAACCTCGTGCCACTCCGACTGGCTTGCGCCCATCCCACTGTTTTTTATTTTATTAATTGCCATAATTGAATACTTTTTATATATTTATACAACTTTTACAAATTTACTTTTTAAATAATTAATTTTAATTTCATCCCTGCTCGTAGAAGCCCTACCAAACCATGTTCGGATTTAGAACACCAGCCAAGTCAACCATGGACGCAGACCCCCAAGGAGGAGTAGCCGGAGCCCTACCAGCGACATCGGGCGTGAGGAAGAGTATCGGGGAATGGGAGGTAGTGGGCAAACAAGCCCCCAAAAAACCCAACCTGACGCCTCCTCAAGCTCTTTCCGGGGCTGAACCCCCAAAGCCAAAACCGGCAGCCCGTAGGCTGTCGGCAGAAGCAACAGGGGGCCTAGCCTAACCGGAGAGCACTAAACGCTCGGAAAAGCTAGCAGAAGCAAGAGGCTGCCTGACCAAGGTGAAACTGCACATCAGCAGCTCGAGAAACCTCAAGACGGAGATAAAGAACGGAGTTATCGAAGCCGTCGAGCGCCTCTAACAACTGGCGAAAGAGGGATTCGCAGCTGGTGTGCAGAGACACAGAGTCGAAAGCGATAAGTGATCAGAGAAAGAGATCCACCTGGAAAAGGAAAAGGGGAAGGATGACGGAACGCACGCACTGGCGAAAACGATCGAGGAGCACATGAAGCTTCTGAAGGAGAACAGCCAACGTATGGAAGACCTGAAGCAGACCCTCGAAAGGAAGACGTACGCCAGTGCAGTAGCAGCCCCCCCCAAGAGGCACTTCGCAGAGCAGACCGCGCTACACTCGGTAGTGGTAACGGCAAAGGATGAGACGGAAACTGGGGAGAATGTTTTAGACAGAATTAGGAAAGCAGTGAAAGCAAAGGAAGGGGGAGTAGAAGTAGAGAGAATTAGAAAAGCGAAAGATAGAAAAGTGATAGTGGCATGCAGGACCGAAGAAGAAAGGCAGAAAATTAAAGCTAGGTTAACCCAGGCCACAGAATTACAGGTGGAAGAAATCAAGAACAAGGATCCCTTAGTGATCCTCAGAGATGTACTCCAGTACAATAGTGACGAGGAAGTGCTGAGGGCACTAAGGAATCAGAACAAGAACTTGTTCATAGGGTTAACCAAGGAAAGTGGAAAATGCGACATAGCCTATAAAAAGAAGACGAGGAACCCGCACACCAGCCACGTAGTAATGAGGGTCTCCCCTAAACTGTGGCAGCGCATGGTCGAGGCCGAGACGGTGCACATTGACCTGCAGCGAGTACGAGTGGCGGACCAATCGCCACTCGTTCAATGCTCGCTCTGTCTCGGTTACGGCCACAGTCGGCGTTTCTGTAAAGAAACGACCGAAAAGTGCAGCTACTGTGGAGGCGCCCATATGAAGGCTCAGTGCGCGGACTTGCTGGCAAACCTGCCGCCTGCATGTTGCAACTGCGTCCATGCTAAGCAAACCAGGACGGACCATAACGCCTTCAGCAACGAATGCGCTATAAGGCGGAAGTGGGACACACTGGCTAGGTCAGCTGTAGCCTACTGCTAAGGTGGTCTCAAGGTTAACACAGGTCCAAAATAGCGATAAGCCATACCTCGTCGCCCAGGCTAATCTCCAACGTAAAGAACTGGCCACGGCGGACTTGATGCTTGAGGCGTACAATAGGAGGGTGGCCTTCGCTCTGTTGCAGGAACCGTATGTTGGGGGTAGGGGTAGAATGGGGAACTACAGGGGTGTGAGAATTTTCCAGAGCACAAACCAAGGTGATGGTACCGTCAAAGCGGCAATCGCAGTCTTTGACAGCGAGCTTGACGTGATACAATGCCCTAACTTTACCACAAATAACATCGTTGTGGTAAAGATTAGAACAAGTGCCTGGGAAATTGTAGTGACCTCATTCTACTTCGAACCTAAACCGACACCTATTGAGCCGTACTTGCAGCAGTTAACCAAGATTGGACAAACTTTCCGCCATAAGTTACTATTAGGAGGCGATACAAACGCCAAAAACGTATGGTGGGGAAGCCCGACCCTTGACAGCAGAGGTGAAGACCTGGCCGGAACCCTGGAGGATATTAACTTGCAGGTGCTCAACGTAGGCGATACCCCAACATTCGACACCATCAGAGGGGATACGCGTTACACCAGCTTTGTGGACGTCACGGCCTGTACGGTGGATATGCTCGACCACGTGGACGACTGGAGAGTTGACGAGGGGATAACAACTTCCGACCACAACACCATCATTTTCAAAATTAACATAGTTAAATCTAAAGGCATTGATGTAGCCAGATCAACTCGAATTTTTAATAGTAAAAAAGCAAATTGGCCTCAATTTCATGAGAAATTAGGCCAATTGCTAGAAGATAGTAAAATAAACAAAAATACAATAGATATCATAGATAATAAATCAGATTTGGAAATAATAATAAATAAATATATTCAACACATAATAGCTACATCGAACGCAAGCATACCTAAAATTAAAATCAAAAATTTAGTTACATTTCCATGGTCGTCTGAAGAACTCGTCAGACTCAAGAAAGATGTCGCCACGAAGAAACGAAGGATTCGCTGTGCAGCGCCAATCCGCAGAGAGAAGGTGGTCACCGAGTACCTGCAAGCTAAGCAAACTTATGAAGATGAGGCTAAAAAGGCACAGATCGCCAGTTGGAAGGGCTTCTGCGAAAAACAGGATAGGGAAAGTGTGTGGGATGGGATATATCGTGTAATAGGCAGGACGACTAAGAGGATGGAAGATCTTCCTCTGTCCAAGGAAGGCACAGTGCTAGACCAAAGGGCATCTGCCATTCTGCTGGCGGACACGTTCTACCCGGAGGACAATGAGGATACTGACAACGCAGAACATCAGCGTGTCAGGGAACTGGCCAAAATGGTAAACAGTCTGGAACATGACGAGCAACATGACCCACTGTTTACCATTGACGAACTTACTATCGCAACGGACAGTTTCAATCCGAAAAAAGCCCCGGGGGGCGATGGTCTGACAGCGGATATCTGCAAAATGATCATCGCACAGAACCCGGAAATTTTCCTAGCATTGGCAAATAAGTGCTTAACATTAGGTCACTTCCCAGAAGCTTGGAAAGAGGCCACAGTCGTGATACTCAGAAAGCCTGGGAAAACTGACTACACCAGCCCGAAGTCGTATAGACCAATCGGGCTGTTGCCAGTGCTAGGAAAGATTCTCGAGAAGATGATCATGAGCAGAGTGAAATGGCATACCATTCCGAAAATGAGCGCGCACCAGTATGGCTTTATGCCCCAGCGTAGCACCGAGGACTCCCTCTATGTCCTTCTAGGATACATTCGTGGTAAATTAGACCAGAAAAAGCTGGTAACAATGATATCGTTGGACATAGAGGGGGCTTTCGATAGCGCTTGGTGGCCCGCCATAAGGGTGCGCCTGGCTCAGGAAGGATGCCCTGTTAACATCAGAAGGGTCATCGATAGCTACCTTGAACAGAGAAAGATCAAATTGCGTTACGCGGGAGAGGAGGTTACCAAGACCACGACCAAAGGATGCGTTCAAGGATCGATCGGCGGTCCTATCCTTTGGAACCTCCTCCTCGATCCTCTGCTGAAGGGTCTGGAGCAGCGTGGCGACTATTGCCAGGCTTTTGCAGATGACGTGGTGTTGGTGTTCGATGGGGACACCGCTCTTGAGGTCCAGCGACGTGCGAACGATGCCCTCGCCTATGTCCGGAAGTGGGGTGTCAATAATAAGCTAAAGTTTGCTCCGCACAAAACAAACGCTATGGTCATCACGCGTAAGCTTAAGTTTGACACTCCACTTCTGAGGATGGGTGATGTTGACATCGGCATGTCCACGGAAATCAAGATCCTCGGGCTGACCATTGACAACAAGCTGACATTTAATGCACACGCTTCAAATGTATGTAAGAAGGCATTAAATGTGTACAAGCAGTTGTCAAGGGCGGCCCGGGTCAGCTGGGGTCTCCATCCTGAGGTTATCCGCATCATCTACACCGCAGTTGTAGAGCCGATAACAATGTACGCCGCAAGCGCTTGGGCGTCTGCGACCAAAAAACTGGGCGTTCAAAAACAACTGAATGCTGTCCAAAGAGGATTCGCGCAAAAGCTTTGCAAGGCCTACCGCACTGTCTCTCTCAATTCCGCACTAGTGCTGACAGGTTTGCTCCCCCTCGACCTCCGTATACAAGAGGCAGCCGCCCTGTATGAGGCGAAGAGGGGCAGACCACCGGCGATACTGGTGGACAGAGAGATAGAGCGGAAGACAGCATTCAGCGAGATTCCCCACCCAGCGGAACAAAAAGGCTTGCAATTCGTGTGCCTGGCTGACCAAAACCAAGTGGATATACACAGTAACCAACAGGTATGTATATTCACGGACGGCAGTAAGATCGACGGCAAGGTAGGGGCGGCATTGTCCTTTTGGACCAATGGCGCCGAAACCAAGAGCCTCAAGATGAAACTGCCGTCCTACGGCACGGTTTACCAGGCGGAATTGCTTGCCATTTGTAGAGCAACTGGGGAAATACTCAAACGCCCAGAAACGAGCTTTGGGATTTACAGCGATTCAAGGTCATCCTTGGAAACCGTTGTAAACTCCCACTCACTTCATCCGCTCGCCGCCGAGGCTCGTAATAATCTAAAACAGTGCGCAAACCAGAATAAACAGGTAGCACTGTTTTGGATAAAAGCCCACGCGGGATTGATAGGCAACGAGAGAGCGGATGAGTTAGCAAAGGCCGCAGCCCTTAAAGCGAAAACGAAACCTGACTATGACCGAGTTCCGATATCATTCGTCAAGCGACAAATTCGTTTGTGTACGCGTGACGAATGGAACCGGAGGTATAAGTCAGGGGACACGGCGACGACTACCAAATTGTTCTTCCCCGACGCGCTCCAGGCTTTCAGCATAGTAAGAAAGATAGAACCCGTCGGAATTTTAACTCAGGTGCTGACAGGACATGGCGGCTTCTCCGCATATTTGAATGATTATAAATGTAAAAATAGCCCGGACTGCATCTGTGAGCCGGGCAAACTTGAAAGTGTATTACATGTCCTGTCAGAATGCCCTGTCTATGGCTTGGAGAGGTACGAGGCAGAACACAAAATAGGATGTCTTATCACTGTAAATAATATATGTAAGATTGTAAATGACAAAGACATCCGAGATGTTTTCATCGAATTTTGTGTTCAAGTAGCAAGTAAGGTTATAAATAAGAATAAATGATATATGTACATATCTGTGATTATAAATGTGTATTGACGTAGGATAGTTTTTACTAGACCTATATGATGTGACTTTATTTTTACCTTTGTATAATAATTGTGTGTTTTTAGACTAAGATTATTTGAAAATAAAGACTGAACTGAAAAAAATATTTGCACACAATTCTCTGATTATGTCAGAGACGCGACACGCTGGCAAAAAAAAAAAAAAAAAAAACCTAACCGCAGCCACTGTGGAGGCGCCCATATGAAGGCTCAGTGCGCGGACTTGCTGGCAAACCGGCCACCTGCATGCTGCAACTGCGTCCATGCCAAGCAAACCAGGACGGACCACAACGCCTTTAGCAACGAATGTGCTATAAGGCGGAAGTGGGACACACTGGCTAGGTCTGCAGTAGCCTACTGCTAAGATGGTCCCAAGCACAAAACATGTCCAAAATGGCAAAAGGCCATACCTCGTCGCCCAAGCAAATCTCCAACGTAAAGAACTGGCCACTGCGGATTTGATGCTTGAAGCGTACAACAGGAGGGTGGCTTTTGCCCTGCTGCAGGAAGCGTATGTTGGGGGTAGAGGTAGAATGGGGAACTACAGGGGTGTGAGAATTTTCCAGAGCACAAACCAAGGTGATGGTACCGTCAAAGCGGCAATCGCAGTCTTTGACAGCGAGCTTGACGTGATACAATGCCCTAACTTTACCACAAATAACATCGTTGTGGTAAAGATTAGAACAAGTGCCTGGGAAATTGTAGTGACCTCATTCTACTTCGAACCTAAACCGACACCTATTGAGCCGTACTTGCAGCAGTTAACTAAGATCGGACAACAATTCCGCCATAAGTTATTATTAGGAGGCGATACAAACGCCAAAAACTTATGGTGGGGAAGCCCGACCATTGACAGCAGAGGTGAAGACCTAGCCGGAACCCTGGAGGATATTGGCTTGCAGGTGCTCAACGTAGGCGATACCCCAACATTCGACACCATCAGAGGGGATACGCGTTACACCAGCTTTGTGGATGTCACAGCCTGTACGGTGGATATGCTCGACCGCGTGGACGACTGGAGAGTCGACGAGGGGATTACAACTTCCGACCACAACACCATCATTTTCAAAATTAACATAGAGAAATCCAAAGGCATTGATGTAGCCAGATCAACACGAATTTTTAACAGCAAAAAAGCAAATTGGCCGGAATTTCATGAGAAATTAGGCCATTTGCTGGCAGATGATAAAATAAACAAGAGTACAATAGATATCATAGATAATAAAATAGATTTGGAAATAATAATAAATAAATATATTAAAAACATAATAGCTACATCAAACGCAAGCTTACCCAAAATTAAAATCAAAAATTTAGTCACATTTCCATGGTCGTCTGAAGAACTCGTCAGACTCAAGAAAGATGTCGCCACGAAGAAACGAAGAGTTCGCTGTGCAGCGCCAATCCGCAGAGAGAAGGTGGTCGCCGAGTACCTGAAAGCTAAGCATACGTATGAAGATGAAGCTAAAAAGGCACAGATCGCTAGCTGGAAGGGCTTCTGCGAAAAACAGGACAGGGAAAGTGTGTGGGATGGAATATATCGTGTAATAGGCAGGACAACAAAGAGGACGGAAGATCTTCCTCTGTCCAAGGAAGGCACAGTGCTGGACCAGAGGGCATCTGCCATTCTGCTGGCGGACACGTTCTACCCGGAGGACAATGAGGATACTGACAACGCAGAACATCAGCGTGTCAGGGAACTGGCCGAAATGGTAAACAGTCTGGAACATGACGAGCAACATGACCCACTGTTTACGATTGACGAACTTACTATCGCCGCGGACAGTTTCAATCCGAAAAAGGCCCCGGGGGGGGACGGTCTGACAGCGGATATCTGCAAAATGATCATCGCACAGAACCCGGAAATTTTCCTAGCATTGGCAAATAAGTGCTTAACACTAGGTCACTTCCCAGAAGCTTGGAAAGAGGCCACAGTTGTGATACTCAGAAAGCCTGGGAAGACTGACTACACCAGCCCGAAGTCGTATAGACCAATCGGGCTGTTGCCAGTGCTAGGAAAGATTCTCGAGAAGATGATCATGAGCAGAGTGAAATGGCATACCATTCCGAAAATGAGCGCGCACCAGTATGGCTTTATGCCCCAGCGTAGCACCGAGGACTCCCTCTATGTCCTTCTAGGATACATTCGTGGTAAGTTAGACCAGAAAAAGCTGGTAACAATGATATCGTTGGACATAGAGGGGGCTTTCGATAGCGCTTGGTGGCCCGCCATAAGGGTGCGCCTGGCTCAGGAGGGATGCCCTGTTAACATCAGAAGGGTCATCGATAGCTACCTTGAACAGAGAAAGATCAAATTGCGTTACGCGGGTGAGGAGGTTACCAAGACCACGACCAAAGGATGCGTACAAGGATCGATCGGCGGTCCTATCCTTTGGAACCTCCTCCTCGATCCTCTGCTGAAGGGTCTGGAGCAGCGTGGCGACTATTGCCAGGCTTTTGCAGATGACGTGGTGTTGGTGTTCGATGGAGACACCGCTCTTGAGGTCCAGCGACGTGCGAACGATGCCCTCGCCTATGTCCGGAATTGGGGTGTCAATAATAAGCTAAAGTTTGCTCCGCACAAAACAAACGCTATGGTCATCACGCGTAAGCTTAAGTTTGACACTCCACTTCTGAAGATGGGCGATGTTGACATCGGCATGTCCACGGAAATCAAGATCCTCGGGCTGACCATTGACAACAAGCTGACATTTAATGCACACGCTTCAAATGTATGTAAGAAGGCATTAAATGTGTACAAGCAGTTGTCAAGGGCGGCCCGGGTCAGCTGGGGTCTCCATCCTGAGGTTATCCGCATCATCTACACCGCAGTTGTAGAGCCGATAACAATGTACGCCGCAAGCGCTTGGGCGTCTGCGACCAAAAAACTGGGCGTTCAAAAACAACTGAATGCTGTCCAAAGAGGATTCGCGCAAAAGCTTTGCAAGGCCTACCGCACTGTCTCTCTCAATTCCGCACTAGTGCTGACAGGTTTGCTCCCCCTCGACCTCCGTATACAAGAGGCAGCCGCCCTGTATGAGGCGAAGAGGGGCAGACCACCGGCGATACTGGTGGACAGAGAGATAGAGCGGAAGACAGCATTCAGCGAGATTCCCCACCCAGCGGAACAAAAAGGCTTGCAATTCGTGTGCCTGGCTGACCAAAACCAAGTGGATATACACAGTAACCAACAGGTATGTATATTCACGGACGGCAGTAAGATCGGCGGCAAGGTAGGGGCGGCATTGTCCTTTTGGACCAATGGCGCCGAAACCAAGAGCCTCAAGATGAAACTGCCGTCCTACGGCACGGTTTACCAGGCGGAATTGCTTGCCATTTGTAGAGCAACTGGGGAAATACTCAAACGCCCAGAAACGAGCTTTGGGATTTACAGCGATTCAAGGTCATCCTTGGAAACCGTTGTAAACTCCCACTCACTTCATCCGCTCGCCGCCGAGGCTCGTAACAATCTAAAACAGTGCGCAAACCAGAATAAACAGGTAGCACTGTTTTGGATAAAAGCCCACGCGGGATTGATAGGCAACGAGAGAGCGGATGAGTTAGCAAAGGCCGCAGCCCTTAAAGCGAAAACGAAACCTGACTATGACCGAGTTCCGATATCATTCGTCAAGCGACAAATTCGTTTGTGTACGCGTGACGAATGGAACCGGAGGTATAAGTCAGGGGACACGGCTACGACTACCAAATTGTTCTTCCCCGACGCGCTCCAGGCTTTCAGTGTAGTGAGAAAAATAGAACCCGTCGGAATTTTAACTCAGGTGCTGACAGGACATGGCGGCTTCTCCGCATATTTGAATGATTATAAGTGTAAGGATAGCCCGGACTGTATATGTGAGCCGGGCAAACTTGAAAATGTATTACATGTCCTGTCAGAATGCCCTGTCTATGGCTTGGAGAGGTACGAGGCAGAACACAAAATAGGATGTCTTATAAGTGTAAATAATATTTGTAAGATTGTAAATGACAAAGACATCCGAGATGTTTTCATCGAATTTTGTGTTCATGTAGCAAGTAAGGTTATAAATAAAAATAAATGTTAAATGTATATTTTTGTGAATCTGACTTAGGATAGTTTACTATACCTATGTTTTGTGACTTTATTTTTTTACTTTGTATTATAATTGTGTTTTTTTATATTAGACTAAGATTATATGAAATTAATAAAGACTGAATTGAAAAACTTATTTTGCACACAATTCTCTGATCATGTCAGAGACGCGACACGCTGGCCGGGCCTTCGCGCCCGGTATAAAAAAAAAAAAAAAAAAAAAAAAAAAAACCTAACCTAACCTAACCTAACCTAACCTAACCTAACCGTGACGCACACTTTCACTTGAGCGCCAACTACTAACTTAACCTAACCTAACCCAGTCGCACTCTGTCCGTCAGTGCAAGCGCCAAGCTTTTAAAGTGCTCCGCGCCTCAAAAATCGGTAAAAATAGTAAAGTTACGCAAATCGTGTAGTGATACAAGTGAAAGTGTGCGCCAACACCTGCGCCACGTGATAGAGAAAAAGTTTCAACAAAATACGCTGCACAATTATCAGCGACGACCTACATTTTTTACACTGCACCTCGACGCCCCTTGGAGGACACTATAACTTGGCTGAGTCCCGGATTATTCCTGGTTGAACTCGCCGAGTTATACCAAAAACCACCAATACACGTGTTAACGTGTTCCAGGATCCAGAAGACCTAGAACTTTTCTGACACCAGCACGACGTGAGCGCAGACGAGCACTACCAGGAAACACTGACTTGATCATCGAAAACCAACCAGCCGCCACGAAGATTTCAGCTCTTCAAAAGTCAGTAAATTCTACTTCATCTTTAAATTCTTCTAAATTCTAAACAAGATCTGTAACGATATACTTTTTGGACTTTATACAGTTAATCATATCGTTACGAACAAGTGTACAAATTTTCGGCATTTTCTATGCAACAGTTTTCGCAATATCGATTTTAGAGCGTCCAACCAAACATTGCTTCAAAAAAGTAGTGACGTCTTTGGTTGGAAAAATCGCCTAAAATCGCATCCATCCGACAGCGGCTGACAGCGGACGGTGACGACAGTACCTACCTGGTGATTTCAGGAACTTTTGGCCCCATTCTGAGAAACTTTTTGGAAAAATCAACACGTAACCGGGCTTAGTAATAATTTAAAAAATTGCATCATCTTTTTGCACCCGGCTTTTAGGTTCAAATTTCAGCCCCCAGCCCTCAGCCCCCAGCCCCCGAAAGATCTGGACGTTTCTCGAACTGTCTGGAACCTTCGATTGCGACAAGTAGTTTGTCAACTATTTTAGCGTGTCATCGAAGGTTCTCGAAAAACATCATCATCATCAGCTCGAGAAATAATCATCATCATTAGCCTAAATTATTATCATCATCAGCTCGAATAATAATCATCATCATCAGCTTGAATTATCATCATCAGCTGATAGGCCGTCCAGATTGCTATTGGGCTTTTAAGGCGCTGGAACTCCCCCCTCCTCTGACAAAGGTGACCTAGAAACGACTTTACTCCGCATCTAGGTGACCTCGGACGAAATTTAGTAAAAATTTTTGAATTTTTTTTTTTTTTGGAAATTGTTCGTCTCAGACGGAGCTACCACTTGGTATAGAGCCGGGGTTCAAAATTAAACGTGTTGATTTAAAGTGCGACTGTCTATAGGTTAAGTTTTTATGACGCTGCAGTCGCCCAAGTAGCACCTTGTCCACTTTTTAATTTTCGTCGACTGCAGTTACGATAAAATATATTTTATATATTTTAAAAATTGATTTTTTAATTTGCTGTAAGCTTTAAATTTGTTAATTTATTTTAATTTTGTATCCAGTCGACGCCTTTACACGCAACTGGACCTCTTGACTTTCCGAACTTTTTCGGTTTGCTTGTTTTATTTTACGACTATTTAATTTTAAAATTTTATTTTATAATTTAATTTTAGAGAGTAATTTAACTGTGATTGCTCTACTTGACTGCGTGTCGCGTATAAAGTCACAATTTTACTTGTGTAATATTAATATCAATAGGAACCTCGTGCCACTCCGACTAGTTTGCGCCCATCCCACTGTATCTTACTTTATTAATCTCCATAATTGAATACTTTTATTTACTTTTTACAACTTCTACAAATTTACTTTTTAAATAATTCATTTAAATTTCATACCTGCTCGTAGAAGCCCTACCAAACCATGTTCGGATTTAGAACACCAGCCAAATCAAGCATGGACGCAGACCCCCAAGGAGGAGTAGCCGAAGCCCTACCAGCGACATCGGGCGTGAGGAAGAGTATCGGGGAATGGGAGGTGGTGGGCAAACAAGCCCCCAAAAAACCCAACCTGACGCCTCCTCAAGCTCTTTCCGGGGCTGAACCCCCAAAGCCAAAACCGGCAGCCCGTAGGCTGTCGGCAGAAGCAGTAGGGGGTTCAACCAAACCGGAGAGCACAAAACGCTCGGATAAACTAGCGGAAGCAAGAGGCTGCCTTACCAAGGTGAAACTGCACATCAGCAGCTCGAGAAACCTCAAGACGGAGATAAAGAACGGGGTAATCGAAGCCGTCGAGCGCCTTTACCAACTGGCGAAGGAGGGATTCGCAGCTGGTGTGCAGAGACACAAAATAGAACCGGAAAAGTGCATAGAGAAGGAGATTCAGCTGGAAAAGGAGAAGGGGAAGGAAGACGGAACGCAAGCATTGGCGAGAACGATCGAGGAGCACATAAAGCTTCTGAAGGACAACAACCAACGAATGGAAGATCTGAAGCAGACCCTCGAAAAGAAGACGTACGCCAGTGCTGTAGCGCCCCCCCCCCCAAGAGGCACTTTGTAGAGCAGACCGCGCTACACTCGGTAGTGGTAACGGCAAAGGACGAGACAGAAACTGGGGAGAACGTTCTAGACAGAATAAGGAAAGTTGTGAAAGCAAAGGAAGGGGGAGTAGAAGTAGAGAGAATCAGAAAAGCGAAAGATAGAAAAGTGATTTATTTATTTATTTATTTATTAGATCACCAACATAGTGTACATCAAAACATTCAAAACAGCATCATCTTAAAAATTTCAAACCAAATGTCACTATATTTAAAGGTGAAGACTACATGCATATGAATTTTAATTTGAGCGAATAACTTATTATACCTACCGTAATAACAGAGTGAACATAAAATTGCAAATTAATAATATAGGTAATAATAATAATTATACACAAGCGTTATAATGGACTAAATAAAAATAAAAAATACTAAACATAATCAATCTATTTTAAGTTTTTTATCAGGATGTCAGGGACTTTTTGAAAATATTAACATTGCCCATAAATATGTCAACTTGTTTGGTTTTAGCAAGTATATTATGGTGTCGAACCATTCTAGTCAACGGGGCATTCTGGCCTAGGTTAGAGTTAGCTCCAGCGACATGAAATGCGTTAAATCTCGAGGCTCTCGGTAATTTAGTGGGGGCAGAAATAGACAACTTGGTGAGCAAATTTGGCGTATCCATAATTCCATGCACTATCTTAAAAAGAAACATGTTGTCGATTTTGCGTCTCCGTTGCTCGAGTGATTCCATCTTAAAATATTGTAATCTTGAATCATAGCTCAATAATTCCCTACCGAGGTAACACGAGTATGTTAAATGCCACAGAAATCTTTTTTGGATGCTTTCCAATCTCTTACTATGAACCTCGTAAAATGGGTTCCAGGCGACACTACAGTACTCTAATCCACTCCTTACAAATGCGTTAAATAGCAACGTTTTAGTGGTGGGTGACCTGAAATCTCTACAGTTGCGTAAAACAAACCCTAAGCATTTGAAACCTTTAGAAGCTATGTTATCAATATGAAAGTTAAATCGTAATTTGTTATCTATAAGTATGCCCAGGTCTCTTATTTCGTTGACTTGAGACAGTGCGACGTTTTTGACACGGAATTCAGTTGGTTCAACATGCTTTTTTCGGGTAAACTGAATCGAAAAGCACTTGGACACATTAAGACTCATGAGGTTATCGTCGCACCAGGAAACCAACCGATCAATATCTTCCTGCAGTTTTCTAGCATCGTCACTACTATCCAATACTCTAAAGAATTTAAGATCATCTGCAAACAGGTAAAATTTTGAGTGTGAAAAAGATTGAGCAATGTCATTTATAAAAACGTTAAAAAACAATGGGCCCAAGTGAGAGCCCTGTGGAACGCCAGAACAAGCATCAAATAACTCCGAAGAATCTCCATTCACCACTACAGTGGATTTCCTGTCCCTGAGGTACGAACGACACCAGGCCAACAAGGGGTCAGCGATACCATACTTCGAAAGCTTGCGGAGGAGGATTTGATGGTTAACTTTGTCAAAAGCTTTGCTGAAGTCGGTATAGATCGCCCCCACAGTAGAACGTTTATCCAAAAGCAGAGAAACCTCGTCGATAAATGACACGAGATTTGTTGCAGTAGATCTTGATTTTGTAAACCCATGTTGTTGAGTGATTATAATAGATTTCAGATGCCAGGACAAAATGGGAAACAATATTTTTTCGAAAACTTTTGCGAATACAGGCAAAATAGAAATAGGCCTGTAGTTATCAACGAGATCTAAATCGCCATTCTTAAAAAGCGGAACCACCAAAGCTTCTTTCCAAGCACAAGGAAAAACACCTGACTTTAGTGACTCATTAAATATAAGGCACAGAGGGTAGGCTATACAAGAGGCGCACTCAACTACGAATACCGATGGGATACCATCACTACCAGCTCCTTTAAAACGATCAAGTCTTTTTAAAATTTTTAGAACTTGGTCGTACCTAAATTTAATCGCTGTTATGAAGCTGCCAGTAAGATATGTTTCCACAAATTCACCCTGGAACGAAAGTGAAGGTATGGTGGGGGCACTATAAGCAGACGCGAAATTCTCAGCAAAAAGATTACAAATTTCTTTTGCACCCATTGCGCATTTATCTCTTAGATACATTTGGGATGGATAATGACTATAGTTTTTGCGCTTGGTTTTGACGTAAGACCAAAACAATTTTGGATTAGAACGCAAACTGCACTCTAGACGGGTAATGTATTTTTTGTAGCATACAGTCATTAAAGCATTCGATCGAGATTTTGCTAGGTCGAAAGCAAGCTTATCTCGTTCATTATTATTAAATTTACGTAATTTTTGATGATATTTATATTTTTCTCGCAATAAACAGATGAGGTCACGTGAAAACCATATAGGATATTTAGCAGAACGAATCTTGGTTTTAGGAACGTGTTTTGTAATAGCTTCACGAAGTATATTATAGAATATTTTAACCATCTCGTCCACTGAGTCACAGTTAGCAAACATATTATCCCAGTCGACAACATTTAAATCGCGTTTGATATTGTCATAGTCAGCTTTAAAGAAACAAAACTTGGTGTGATTGCTCGGCGGCAGAGTAGTGTTATAGGCGAATGAGAAAGAAAAATCTATTGGGGGATGAAATGGATCTATAACAGAGAGGGGAGAGGTACATTCTTTCAGGTTCTCAACAACAGGTAAACTTAGCACTAAATCCAGTGTTCCGTTTCTATTATTACGAATATGATTGTATTGTTTCAAGTCATTTAGAAGAGCGAAATCTAAGAGCATAGTTGAATAAAGACTCAAAGAATTATTTTTCTGGTTTGGGTTGTGGTCATTCAATGTACTCCATGGTATAGTTCCTACATTAAAGTCGCCAATAAAAGCAACATTTTGGATGCCATTTCGTTCAATAATATCATTGGAGTTATTAATGAATTCTGAAAGAATGTGCTTTTGTATGGGAGGTGGAAGATAAACCGCGCAAATATATATTTTTTCCGGTGCCTTATCATTGCTTTGTACCTCCACAGTTAGCCATAGGTCTTCGCATTTTGACTCAAAACACTGCATGCGCTTAGAACTTAGGTGTTTGGATACAGCAACGAGGACTCCCCCGCCATTTTTCCTACAGTGAAATCCACTAGTTTCGCGATCCCTTCTATATATGACGTATCGACTGTCGAAAAGCTCTGAAGAATGTACACTGCTATTCAGCCACGTTTCGCTTAAAATAATTATGTCATAACGACAACAAACAACATTGTTGAAAAACTCAATGGTTTTGGTTCGAAGTCCTCTGACATTCTGATAATACACGTTAATTAATTTTGATGAGAGTGTTGACATAATATCTTATATAGAAGCTAACTATTATCTTCCTACTTGTAGAAGGTAATTAAAACAAAAACAATCCCAATATTAAGCCAAATGCTTCAAACTATCTTCACTGCGGATAAGAATAAAACCAGATTGTTCGTCTCTTCTCATAAAAATTTTGCTATCTCGCACCCACACAAATTTATAATTTAGTCGTTTAGCGGCAAGGCGGGCAGCAGCATGTAAGGATTTAGTTTCAGGTGTCAAGTGCTCCGCCACGTAGACAGGACTCTTCTTCTGGCCTCCAAGTCCCAAGTGGCTAGTGTTTAGTTTATCTTTGGGATTGTTCTTGTTGAACTTAGCCACAGAAGCGAGAAAATTGTCTCTAAGGCGTCTACTGCTGAACTTCACCAAAATAGAGCGAGGACGAGGACTCTTGTTATTCAGCTTCGCAATCCGACTGCAGTATTGGAGCTCAGAGTCCGCTATAGGGCATTTAACCACTTTGCCTAGCTGCTGGATAGTATTATAGAGGTTTTCCGAGTTGTGCTCCGGCACGCACTGAACTTCGACGTTATTGGTGCGCGACAGCTGCTCCATCAAACACAAGCGGTGTGATAGATCGTGAGTAATCGAGCGCAATTCTCCGTTATCGCTCTGCAAGTCAGCAATTTGTTTTTTTTGCGCCTCGCACTCGTTGATAAGCCTCTCGTTCTCCGTAGTATAGAAGGCAAGAGACTCTTCAACACTTCCCAGTTTCAAGTTAATGTTAGAGAGCTCTGTACTAAACTTTCTATCAAGCTCTTCTCTAAGTATTTCGCGAATACTGTCCGCCGAGATGCAGCTACAACTACATGAACTGCGTGGTTTAGTACGCAGGGTGACGTTATCGTACTGAAGAGCAGAATCAATAGCTACTGGCACTGCCAACTTAACCGGCGACGCCACTAAAGAAGTCGTCTGTTTATGTATAGATGTAGCCAAGGAACGTATAGGCGTGTTTGTGTTATCACCGCCCCTGGGTTCTTTGCAGCGGCACGATGGACAAATCCATGTATCCTTAAATTCCTCTGAGAAACCGTTAAAGTCACCTATGCTAAAGTTCATACACGTATGATGGTAGTAGTCGTGACAGCGGCAGCATTGCAGAAATAATTCACCTTTTATTTGGTTAGGGCAACCAGCGCATTTTTGTGCATTCATTGCGGTAGACATAGGTCACTGGCTGACCGGCAAACTCGAACAGCGATGACGAACCGTCAATGTACGACGACAAGAGCAAAATACGGACAACACTGGTCTTGCTTAATAGGTCGTAAGCGCCATGAAAATAGCGGCACTTACGCGTTCACGTCGGAGACTTGTTATAAATTTGCTTATCGGATTATTATTATGGGTAATCACTATAAACACTGTTTATTATCGATATCTATTTACAGCACTTTACTTGTAGAAAGGTCTTTTGGACATTTCTCACTTTGTAAACAACAGAAAGTTATAAAAATAATTTAAAAACGATTAAAACACACGTAGCAACAACATAATGATGTTACTCGCTCAGTGCCGGAGGGTACTCGGTGATCGTAGCATGCAGGACCGAAAAAGAAAGGCAGAAAATTAAAGCTAACCTAACCGCTCTGTCTCGGTTACGGCCACAGTCGGCGTTTCTGTAAAGAAACGACCGAAAAGTGCAGCCACTGTGGAGGCGCCCATAGGCTCAGTGCGCGGACTTGCTGGCAAACCGGCCACCTGCATGCTGCAACTGCGTCCATGCCAAGCTAACCAGGACGGACCACAACGCCTTTAGCAACGAATGTGCTATAAGGCGGAAGTGGGACACACTGGCTAGGTCTGCAGTAGCCTACTGCTAAGGTGGTCCCAAGCACAAAACATGTCCAAAATGGCAAAAGGCCATACCTCGTCGCCCAAGCAAATCTCCAACGTAAAGAACTGGCCACTGCGGATTTGATGCTTGAAGCGTACAACAGGAGGGTGGCTTTTGCCTTGCTGCAAGAACCGTATGTTGGGGGTAGAGGTAGAATGGGGAACTACAGGGGTGTGAGAAGTTTCCAGAGCACAAACCAAGGTGATGGTACCGTCAAAGCGGCAATCGCAGTCTTTGACAGCGAGCTTGACGTGATACAATGCCCTAACTTTACCACAAATAACATCGTTGTGGTAAAGATTAGAACAAGTGCCTGGGAAATTGTAGTGACCTCATTCTACTTCGAACCTAAACCGACACCTATTGAGCCGTACTTGCAGCAGTTAACTAAGATCGGACAACAATTCCGCCATAGGTTATTATTAGGAGGCGATACAAACGCCAAAAACTTATGGTGGGGAAGCCCGACCATTGACAGCAGAGGTGAAGACCTAGCCGGAACCCTGGAGGATATTGGCTTGCAGGTACTCAACGTAGGCGATACCCCAACATTCGACACCATCAGAGGGGATACGCGTTACACCAGCTTTGTGGACGTCACAGCCTGTACGGTGGATATGCTCGACCACGTGGACGACTGGAGAGTCGACGAGGGGATTACAACTTCCGACCACAACACCATCATTTTCAAAATTAACATAGACAAATCCAAAGGCATTGATGTAGCTAGATCAACTCGAATTTTTAATAGTAAAAAAGCAAATTGGCCTCAATTTCATGAGAAATTAGGCCAATTGCTAGAAGATAATAAAATAAACAAAAATACAATAGATATAATAGATAATAAAATCGATTTGGAAATAATAATAAATAAATATATTCAATACATAATAGCTACATCAAATGCAACAATACCCAAAATTAAAATAAAAAATTTAGTCACATTTCCATGGTCGTCTGAAGAACTCGTCAGACTCAAGAAAGATGTCGCCACGAAGAAACGAAGGATTCGCTGTGCAGCGCCAATCCGCAGAGAGAAGGTGGTCACCGAGTACCTGCAAGCTAAGCAAACATATGAAGATGAGGCTAAAAAGGCACAGATCGCTAGTTGGAAGGGCTTCTGCGAAAAACAGGATAGGGAAAGTGTGTGGGATGGGATATATCGTGTAATAGGCAGGACGACTAAGAGGACGGAAGATCTTCCTCTGTTCAAGGAAGGCACAGTGCTAGACCAAAGGGCATCTGCCATTCTGCTGGCGGACACGTTCTACCCGGAGGACAATGAGGATACTGACAACGCAGAACATCAGCGTGTCAGGGAACTGGCCGAAATGGTAAACAGTCTGGAACATGACGAGCAACATGACCCACTGTTTACCATTGACGAACTAACTATCGCTACGGACAGTTTCAATCCGAAAAAAGCCCCGAGGGGGGATGGTCTGACAGCGGACATCTGCAAAATGATCATCGCACAGAACCCGGAAATTTTCCTAGCATTGGCAAATAAGTGCTTAACACTAGGTCACTTCCCAGAAGCTTGGAAAGAGGCCACAGTCGTGATACTCAGAAAGCCTGGGAAGACTGACTACACCAGCCCGAAGTCGTATAGACCAATCGGGCTGTTGCCAGTGCTAGGAAAGATTCTCGAGAAGATGATCATGAGCAGAGTGAAATGGCATACCATTCCGAAAATGAGCGCGCACCAGTATGGCTTTATGCCCCAGCGTAGCACCGAGGACTCCCTCTATGTCCTTCTAGGATACATTCGTCGAAAGTTAGACCAGAAAAAGCTGGTAACAATGATATCGTTGGACATAGAGGGGGGCTTCGATAGCGCTTGGTGGCCCGCCATAAGGGTGCGCCTGGCTCAGGAAGGGTGCCCGGTAAACATCAGAAGGGTCATCGATAGCTACCTTGAACAGAGGAGGATCAAACTGCGGTATGCGGGTGAGGAGGTGACCAAGACCACGACCAAGGGATGCGTACAAGGATCGATCGGCGGTCCTATCCTTTGGAACCTCCTCCTCGATCCTCTTCTCAAGGGTCTGGAGCAGCGCGGAGATTATTGTCAGGCTTTTGCAGATGATGTGGTGTTGGTGTTCGATGGAGACACCGCTCTTGAGGTTCAGCGACGTGCGAACGATGCTCTCGCCTATGTTCAGAGTTGGGGTGTCGCGAATAAGCTTAAGTTTGCACCACAAAAAACGAACGCGATGGTCATCACGCGTAAGCTTAAATACGACACTCCGATTCTGACCATGGGAGATGTAGGCATCGGCATGTCAAAGGAAATCAAGATACTAGGGCTGACCATTGACAACAAGCTGACATTTAATGCCCACGCTTCAAATGTATGTAAGAAGGCATTAAATGTGTACAAGCAGTTGTCAAGGGCGGCCCGGGTCAGCTGGGGTCTCCATCCTGAGGTTATCCGCATCATCTACACCGCAGTTGTAGAGCCGATAACAATGTACGCCGCAAGCGCTTGGGCGTCTGCGACCAAAAAACTGGGCGTTCAAAAGCAACTGAATGCAGTCCAAAGAGGATTCGCGCAAAAGCTTTGCAAGGCCTACCGCACTGTCTCTCTCAATTCCGCACTAGTGCTGACAGGTTTGCTCCCCCTCGACCTCCGTATACAAGAGGCAGCCGCCCTGTATGAGGCGAAGAGGGGCAGACCACCGGCGATACTGGTGGACAGGGAGATAGAGCGGAAGACAGCATTCAGCGAGATTCCCCACCCAGCGGAACAAAAAGGCTTGCAATTCGTGTGTCTGGCTGACCAAAACCAAGTGGATATACACAGTAACCAACAGGTATGTATATTCACGGACGGCAGTAAGATCGACGGCAAGGTAGGGGCGGCATTGTCCTTTTGGACCAATGGCGCCGAAACCAAGAGCCTCAAGATGAAACTGCCGTCCTACGGCACGGTTTACCAGGCGGAATTGCTTGCCATTTGTAGAGCAACTGGGGAAATACTCAAACGCCCAGAAACGAGCTTTGGGATTTACAGCGATTCAAGGTCATCCTTGGAAACCGTTGTAAGCTCCCACTCACTTCATCCGCTCGCCGCCGAAGCTCGTAACAATCTAAAACAGTGCGCAAACCAGAATAAACAGGTAGCACTGTTTTGGATAAAAGCCCACGCGGGATTGATAGGCAACGAGAGAGCGGATGAGTTAGCAAAGGCCGCAGCCCTAACAGCGAAAATGAATTCTGATTATGACCAAATACCGATTCCATTCGGCAAGCGACAAATTAGTTTGTACACGCATGACGAATGGAACCGGAGGTATAACTGTTAAATGTCAACTTGTTGTCTATGGTCAGCTCTAACGGTGCGTAGTCTCCATCAAGCACCAACACTGCATATTCTGTAGAGGCCTGGTGGTTGTATTCGCGGAGCACTTTAAAAGCTTGGCGCTTGCTCTGACGGACCGAGTGCGACTGGGTCGGTGGTGTCACAGAGCTGCGGGTTGACGGAGGTCCGTGTGCAGGCGTGGTCGGTGCGGTCTGGCGAGTGCTCGGCCACGCTGCGACACAGAGCTGCGGGTTGACGTAGGTCGGTGTGCAAGTGTGGTCGGTGAGGTCTGGCGAGTGCTCGGCCACGCTGCGCCACAGAGCTGCGGGTTGACGGCGGTCGGTGTGCAGGTGTGGTCGGTGCGGTCTGGCCCACTGACAGTCTGCGGTCTGACAGAGGAGAGAGGAGGCGTGCGAACCGCCTCCTCCTCCCCCCCGTCCGTCTTCGCCTGGTCGGGTCAGAAAGGGCATCAGCCTCTCTGGCCCGCTCCGCGGCCTCCTTCTGCGCCATTACTGCTTCGCAGAAGGAAACCACTGCCTGCCACGATCTTTCGCTGCCGAGCATGGCGTCTACCACGCTCGGCAGGGAAAGATTTCCGCCTATAGTCGCTAAAAGTGTGTGCCGCTGTGGGCCCCATGCGGCACACACCTCCAGCGTGTGGAGCGCCGTATCCTCCAGCGCCCCACATTCGTGGCAGGCTGAGGTCGGCTCCCGACTCGCGATTTGGTGCAGGTACAGGTTTTTGGGGGCTGAGTCACCCACTTCCGTAGGAGGATACCCCTTAAGTCTGACTCCCTACACGTGGTCCCCGGGTGGTGCTAATCAGGTGACATTTGAGAGGAGGTAGAGCATTTTGTGAGTTGCTCGCCTGGCTTGCTACCAAAGTAGCTTACCACCATCAAGTTGAAAGTCTGCCGCCAAGCCAAATACGGTGTTCCGGCAGTTATCCTTGAGAGCTAGCGTATTCTAGGTCTAGTGTGTTTACCAGCTTCGATCACATCGTCACTTACCAGCAGGTGAGATAGTGGTCAAACGCTAGCCTGTCACAAATAAAAAAAAAAAGGTACTTTCCGAAGCATCCGTGTCCGGAAAGCACCTGCACCAATCGGAAGGTAAGCGACCCAAAACGCCGCCGCACCCACCGTCCACTGCCCGGGGACCCCAACCTAACCTCTAACCTAACCTTGAAAATGTACTACATGTCCTGTCAGAATGCCCTGTCTATAGCTTGGAGAGGTAAGAGGCAGAACACAAAATAGGATGTCTTATCATTGTAAATAATATTTGTAAGATTGTAAATGATAAAGACGTCCGAGATGTTTTATTGCATTTTGTGTTCAAGTAGCAAGTAAGGTTATAAAGAAGAATAAATGTTAAATGTAAATATCTGTGATAATAAATGTGTATTTGACTTAGGATAGTTTTTACTAGACCTACATGATGTGACTTTATTTAATTATATTATGCTCTATATTTCTGTTGTCACAGAGCATGGGATTGGGAACTCGCTCGCGTTTCTACTAGCACTTTAGCTGTAAATATGTTATAACTATTGTTCACCAAATCAATTGGTAAATTTCCCAATTCGCGAGCACTACCATAGTAGAATATTAGAACTTACAGACCGGCGAAGCCAACAAGAGCCAGGGCCGGCTCCGTGCTTGTCGTCAACGTTTGGCCGTGTTTGCGCCATTCGCCACGGGCCTTTCCGCCGCGCAGACAGATATCGCGTGCCGCGCGAAGCGTTTCCCTTGATTATGTCTACGTCAAACAATTGGACCTATTGTTGTGTTACTCTACGTGCTTATTCAATTTAATAGCTATGTAGGTTTTTGAAGTGAAAACTTCTTTAGGCGCGTTGAGCACTTTTTGGGTGAACAAAAATCATGGAACTCGCGTCATCGTCAACGACGGCCAATATTTGTTGAGCTCTATCCGCGATACATATTGCTCACGATCGGGCATCAACTTATAATGGTTATTTGTGTATAATGTTATATATAGTTTTCTCTTCTATCGGCAGTCCCCAAAGACTGCCCCGCACGTTCTTTTTTGTAATTTAAGTAAAAGATTGATCTTTTACCGGGTTGTAGACAAGTACGTACATGCTGCGAACATTGATTAATTAAGGCCTACTTAGCTATGATAGTTTTCCTTTTAACTTCGTTATATATACAACTATCGTGAGTTCCTTTGACATATCCAAAAAAAAATTTTTTTCATGATTTTGTTTTGACTCTGTCGGCGTGGCTAAATAATATGTATATTCAAATTAATGCCGAATTACAGCTTTCATGCAACTGAAATAGTATCTATTTTACCACCACATTTTATCTATCTATCTATCTAATATCTTTCAACGAGCAATTCTTGTATATGTATAATATATACAGTGGAACCTGGTTAATTGGGATCTCAAGGGACCAAGAATGTTGTACCATTTATTGAGTGTTTCCATTAATCCAGTTTTCCAATTAGGCAGGTTTAAAATTATAGTTGTCTCATTTACAGAGGCTCCTGCTTATAGAGGTTGAAATGTACGGCTATTTCATTTTTAGAGGGAGAGGTGGAAATGTTAATAAAAATGCGTATTTTTGGTGTAATGAATCTAATATATTATGTAGGTATGAATGTACAAACATTATGTATAACGTATAAGTTTGATATTTACGTTTGGGCATTTTGTACACTTTTACTCCCTTGTTTTTAGGTCAAAACTTGAGATAGTACTGACAAACAAAGCGTATGCGAAAGACATTCTAATGTGTAAACAAAAGTGTCAAAACCTGTCGCAACCTGTTAATTTGTCTCATTTATAGAGGGAATTGAGTTACAGAGTCCCAATTATAAAGGTAAACATCGATTAAATTCTAGAAATCAGATCTCATTTAACCAGGTTCGAAAAGTCCCATTAATAGAGGTTATTCAATGAAAAAGTACCGGGACCTCATTGTAACTCTCAATAATAGAGGTTTCTCATTTATCCAGGTCCCATTTAACCAAGTTTCACTGTATATGTGTAATCAGGATCTCAGAAACGGCTTCGTCCCAAGGAATCGATTTATCAACGTTCCAGGTCCAAGAAATACTCGGTTCCCAAACTGCATTTGAAAAACCGGGTTTAAGAAACTATCAGCGCCATCTATTACGCCATGACCGACGTAAAAAACTGTTTCTACTCGACACTAGATAGAATGTATTCTTTTCTATGCTAGATAGAGCTTTCTGAGGCTACGATTTCAAACACATTCTGCCAAAAACAAAAAACCGAGCAAAGCTCGGTCATCCGGATATTACTATTTTATTGTACCTACTTGTTGGTTTGTTAAAATATACATTTTACATATAGGTTACCTTTAAAAGTCGGAGATAGTGACAACCCTGCGTATTCGGCTAGAGTAGGCATTTGAATCTCCTACGGGCCTCGAGTTATCTTATTGATATTTCTACTTCTACTATGGTAATATGAACCTACCTTTAGTCTATGAGAAAAACACGAATTATTCCTGTTATTACTTTTATTGCCTCTTACAGCATTTTTAATATTCTACTTTTATACTGTGCTAAAATAAAACAATTGTACTTTATATATGTAGGTATGTTTATAATTACACTCATTATTTGCATCACACTAGGTTATACACGAAGATTATGTTATGTCGCAGGTAAATTACTATAGAATCCGTGATATTATAATTTTCCTATTGATGATTGTATGTTTATAACATATCTAATGAATAAATCTTACAATATTCTTTAATATCAGAGGCCAATTTCAGTTGCAAATTTTTTATTAGTTTCATAATTTCACACATGAGTTATTTTAGTTGATAGTAATATAAATAATAGTCTGTTAAGAATAATAATTTTCCGGCGCTTCACCGACCTGCTACGCTCCCTGCTGGCCTCGTATAACGCTATAATATATTATTTGCTTTTTATACCGACATTATATTACTAGCCATATCTTTATTACATCACTATAATAGGAAACTTATAATATTACGGGGAAGAGAAATTGGAAACATAAATAGGTAGCTCGGTTTAGTTCAACTATTGTACATGATTACAGAGTTCACGTTACGGCCTTACCTTATCTAAAACACGTGTAAGTTATGGATTGGATAATTATATAACGTGTACCTAATCAGTTGTAGTAATGTTAAATAGGTATCTTTATTATAATTCGTATGTCGTCCAAAAACTAGACGAGCCCGCTTGGTTAGCGAGTAGGTCTCAACCTAGCTACAAAATACAAAAATACGATATTAATGTCCTGCCAAATATGAATACACTAACCAAAATAAAATGAACATCGGATCACTTATAATATTTTACATCGCAGTACTTAATTTAAACAACGGTTTAATGTAGAGTAGACGTAACTCCGGCTGTAGCCGTCGTATTTGACGCAGTCGGTAGGATAAGTCAAAAATAGTCAGTGAGTAGATCACGGGCGTCGGCTAACTCGAACCTACAGGAACTACAACCCGGAGAGTATCTGGAAATCGATACGGCAGAGAAATGCAACCGGTGAGTACATAGATCTTACTAGAGTTGCTTTCCCTATTTTTCCTTTTAAGTGTTCAAAAATTTTCATCCGCGAAAATCACGGACCCATAGGTTAAAAATGAAAATTTAAACACACTCCAAGAATCACAAGATTTGGAAAATGGTACATAAAATCAACAACGACCTTTTTAAATGATTATTATTTGCTAGCCGGCTGGGAGTCGCCGCGCGGCGGTATGGTCGTCACCGTCGGGTGCGCGCGGAGATGCGACGCGAACGAACGTTGCGATCGGCCACGTCCAGATGATGGGCATCGTACATGCCCGAAACCGCCGCGAGTCCCAGCCAGTTAGTAAACAAAAATAATGAATAACACTCGCGATAGTTTTCAGACTCTTTTTCACTTGCGGTTTAGCTTTAGGAGCTCGTACGCGTGAGTTTGTGTGCGTGACCGTGTGGGTTAGGGGCAAGATCCTCTTTAGGTTTCCCCTCTAAAGGAGATGTGTCAGCACGGCTAGAGAGCGGACTCTCTGTTCCCATTATTGAGTGCATCCGTCGACACATCGTTGACCGTTGTCGGTGATCGATTAGTTAATCGTATACACAAAATAATTTAAAGTTTAGTATACCATTTATACGTTTTTATTGAATAATAAACAGAGCTCGATTGCGGACCGTATCAGCGACAAAACGATTCGGTAACTTTAATCTTAACGGCCGCGCTCGTGGGTCTAACTTCGTTCGTAATAATTACACAATAATTCGTAAGGATAAAAAAAAACGTCCTAATCACAATAAACCTACTTACCTTTATACATATTTAGATGCAAGATTTGCCATTCATTTAACTTTATCACTTTCAGAATAGTTCACAATATTTATCTCGACTCAATGCGAAATTTACTCGTCAAGAACGGTCGGCGGCCACGAAACGTCACACTCGGAAGGCCGCGACCTTCCGAATGTAAAATTAGGTTCTTACCTAATTTTACATTCGGAAGGTCTCGGCTCTTGCCGACGGCGGCACGGACCGCTCCAAATCGAGGGGAGATGCGGTCGTTTTAAAATTAGTCTTTCGAGTTCAGAGGCGACAGTTCATATTTATCAATTAACAAGGACAACACACCCTAACGTTCGTCATTCAACTTAATAGTAATGTAACGGCGAGGGGCCACGGAGGGAGCGCGAGGCGGCGGGGGGCGCTCACGGCTTCCACAGCTTCAGCAGCCCGTCCTCGCTGTACGTGGCCAGCAGGTTCTGGTGCGGGTGGTGCGTCATGCCGATCACGGCCTTCTCGTGGATCTGCACAGAGAAGGGCGGTGAGCGCGGGCCGTGTGCTCCCGGCGCGCGGCAGAGAGAGACTCACGTTGATGGTGCGCTCCAGCTTGCCGGTGGCGGCGCAGAAGGCGTACAGCACGAGGTCCTCGCCGCAGCAGTAGACCAGCGTGCCGCGCGGGGACAGCGCCGCGCACACCAGCGCGCCGCCCGCCTCCTCGCGCCGCCCGCTCGACAGCGACCGCACGATCTGCCCCTGCCGATCACGCTCTACATATATATCTCGCGGAAACGGCGGGCCTATTTCGACATCCGATCCTTCGCCGGTGAATAGGGAATATGCGTGAGATTTAAGTGAGAGCGAACGTAGTACTCTTTCAGTTGACATGTTATTGCCTGGACTGAATCGTTTTCTCCGTCCTGGCCTCCTGGGTCGAGGTCGGGGACCTCGACGTGACGGAAAATAAATGCGAATTGACTTTGATTTAAAGTAATTATAGTTTTAAAAAACTAAAAAACACGCTTTGTATAAAATTTAACTAAAAAATAGAAAATAAATTTAAATTGAAAATAGTGTAAAAAAAATATATATTTTAGTGTATTATAAAAGCGTATTTATTAGTTTTTTAAACCTATAGTTACTTTAAATTAAAATCAATTCGCTAATATAAAGCGTGTAAAATAGGCATAACGATATACATTTTATAAAGTTACGTCATAATTAGGAGTATGCTTTCAACGCCATCTATATTTAAGTAGCAAAACTATGTAAGAAAGTGATAAAGTGGAAACTAAACTAGTTCAAAGCGAGACTAGCGCTTCCTAGTACTGAATAGAAAATGTAGGTCAAGCACCAGATCGCTATTGAAACTAGTAGTAAACACAGATCGTATAGATGGCACAAATATACGAATGTAATGTTTTATTTGTATTTTGATCTCTTTGTTTTAGAAATGGCGGTATTCGATTTATCCATTTTGCTTTATCTTAGTGTATTCTCTTCGGTCCTCGATAGATCTACAAAGTTTGAATGAAATCTGGCCGTTTAAAGTGGGTCAAAATCGCGTCCAAAGGAGTCGGTTACAAACATACATACAAACAAACAAACATACAAGTGAAGCTAAAATAAAAACGTCTAAAAGACCGGAAAATAGTCCGATGCCGATTACATTTTATTTTTATTTTTTTGAGATACGAGAGAAGAGGAGGATCGGACGTACCTGCGTGTTCATAATGACGACGGTATTGGTGCGATTGCAGACGACGAAGTGGTCGGGGTTCTTGGGCGTGAGCAGCAGCGAGTTGACCGGCGGGTCCAGGCCGCCAGCCGCCGCCGCACCCAGCGGCCGCAGCGTGGCCGAGCACTCGCCAGACCGCACCGACCACACCTGCACACCGACCTCCGTCAACCCGCAGCTCTGTGGCGCAGCGTGGCCGAGCACTCGCCCGACACCACCGACCACACCTGCACACCGACCTCCGTCAACCCGCAGCTCTGTGGCGCAGCGTGGCCGAGCACTCGCCCGACACCACCGACCACACCTGCACACCGACCTCCGTCAACCCGCAGCTCTGTGGCGCCTCGCCCGACACCACCGACCACACCTGCACACCGACCTCCGTCAACCCGCAGCTCTGTGGCGCAGCGTGGCCGAGCACTCGCCCGACACCACCGACCACACCTGCACACCGACCTCCGTCAACCCGCAGCTCTGTGGCGCAGCGTGGCCGAGCACTCGCCCGACACCACCGACCACACCTGCACACCGACCTCCGTCAACCCGCAGCTCTGTGGCGCAGCGTGGCCGAGCACTCGCCCGACACCACCGACCACACCTGCACACCGACCTCCGTCAACCCGCAGCTCTGTGGCGCAGCGTGGCCGAGCACTCGCCCGACACCACCGACCACACCTGCACACCGACCTCCGTCAACCCGCAGCTCTGTGGCGCAGCGTGGCCGAGCACTCGCCCGACACCACCGACCACACCTGCACACCGACCTCCGTCAACCCGCAGCTCTGTGGCGCAGCGTGGCCGAGCACTCGCCCGACACCACCGACCACACCTGCACACCGACCTCCGTCAACCCGCAGCTCTGTGGCGCAGCGTGGCCGAGCACTCGCCCGACACCACCGACCACACCTGCACACCGACCTCCGTCAACCCGCAGCTCTGTGGCGCAGCGTGGCCGAGCACTCGCCCGACACCACCGACCCGGTCGCACTCGGTCCGTCCGAGCAAGCGCCGAGCTTTTAAAGTGCTCCGCGAATACAACCACCAGGCTTCTGCAGAATATGCAGTGTTGGTGCTCGATGGAGACTACGCACCGTTAGAGCTGACCATAGACAACGAGTTGACGTTTAACAGTCACGCTTCCAAAATGTGCAAGAAGACGTTAAATATGTACATGCGGTTGTCAAATGCAGCCCGGGATGGTTGGAACCTCCACCGAGATGTGACAGTCAACCCATACACTGCAACCGTAGAGCCAAAAATCCATGTATGCCGCAAGCGCTTGGGCGTCTGCGACCAAAAAACTGGGCGTTCAGGAGATGCCTCACCCAGCAGACAAAATGGGCCTGTAATTAGTGCAATTGCTCGCCTATTACTGAGCAACCAGGGAGTCATCAAAACCCCAGAATAGGCTTCGGGGTTTTGCAACGATTCAAGGTTAACCTTGGAGACCGCAGCAAACCCTCACTCACTTCATCCGCTCACCGCTGGCGTGAGAGCGGATGAATTAGCAAAGGCCGCAGCCCTAACGGCGAAAATGAATTCTGATTATGACCGAATACCGATTCCATTCGGCAAGCGACAAATTAGTTTGTACACGCATGACGAATGGAACCGGAGGTATAAGTCAGGAGACACGGCTACAACAACCGCAAATTTTATTCCCAAAGCTCTCCAGACCTTAATATTGTAATATTATGTTATTAAAATGAAATACGTAGGAGAGATATGAGATTATAATTTAAGATCGAATAAACTGTGATAAAGATATGTTAGAAAATTTGTGCTAAAACGGTCGAGATATCTCCCGAAAATTGTTAGAATTGTAAATTGACATATAATGTACATTATTGTATAAATGTGGGGAGAAGAGTTAGAGAGTAACACGCTAACCGGGCCTCAGCGCCCGGGGTTAAAAAAAAAAAAAAGACCACTGACCACACCCGACCTCCGCTCAACCCACAGCTCTGTGGCGAGTGATCTAAGTTGACTAGGGTCGTTCAGCACATTGTCTGTTCGTCCGTCCGTCTGTCAGAGGCATCTAGCATCTAAACCGAATGATTTCAAATTCTCTTAGAATTTGTAAAATTACGGTCCAAAGCCAAAAATGACATTTAAAATTAAATAGATAAAAATATTTAGTATATAATATCCGTTATATCCTGTCCTTGAACAACAAATACTGAAATCAAACAATTATTATATAGAACAAAAGTTACAAGTAACCCCGAAAGTTTTTCTCTGTGAGGCAAAATGTAGGCGCGAGATCTCAGTTCGGCGCGAACGAACAGTATTTTTGAATAAATGCTTTTTCACACGGGCCAGAATCCTAATCGCCAGATTAGGAACGGCCTGCCTAGGGGCATCTCACCGATGTCCGTTTATTTTCAACGAGCAACTTTCCCCCGTCGGGCGTCGCAGCCTTCGCGTCGCGGCAGACGACACTCGCGCGCATACCTTGACCGTGCCGTCGGAGGAGCCGCTGAGCACGCTGTGGCCGTCGAGCGTGAACACGGCCTCGTTCACGAAGGACGTGTGGCCGCGGAACTCCTTCAGGATCTTGCCGGACTTGAGGCCGTGGATCCTGCGCAGAGGGAGGCGGGTGAGCGCGGAGCGGACACGCGGGACGCGCAGGCCGCGCGCGAGACACGCACCTGATCGTCTTGTCGAAGGAGGCGGACAGCAGCTGCGCCTGGTCGCGGCTGAAGGCCAGGCACGTGACGCCCTTGGCGTGCGCGCGCTCCAGGCGGCGCAGCACGGCGCCCGACGACACGCGCCACACCTTGACGCGCCCGTCGTGCGCGCCGGCCGCCAGCGTGTCCGAGTCGCGCGCGAAGGCCAGCGCCAGCACGGCCGCCTCCATGCTCATGTACTCCTCGTGCGCCTGGTAGCGCAGGTCCTTGCGGATCTTGCCGGTCGTGAAGTTCCACACCTCGACGACGCCGTCCACGGCGCCCGTGACCAGGTACTGGCCGTCGGGCGAGAAGCGCGCGCACTCCACGTGCGACTTCTGGCCGAACTTGATCGTCTTGGAGAGCACGGCGGGGCAGCGGTCGTCCTCCTCGTCGCGGATGGCCGCCTTGCCGCGGAACAGGTCGATGGTGGTGCCGGGCGGCAGCAGCCCCTGGTGCTGCTGCCACTTGAGCGCCTGGCCCAGCAGCGCCAGCAGGCGCGAGGACGGCACCACGGACAGCTCGCCCTGCAGCGCCAGCGCCAGCGCCGCGCGGCGCCGCTCCTTGCCGCCGCCGCCGCCGTACGCGTCGCGCGGGTCGAAGTACGAGCGCGCCAGCATGCTCTCCAGGTGCAGGTAGCGCTGCGGCTCCGCCTGCTTCAGCTGCTGGCAGGGCGCCGCCGCGCGCAGCAGCGACCGCGCCGCGCCCAGCTCGCGCAGCTCCACCAGCTCCAGCACCACCTGCGCACGACCACGATACACTCGCATGCGGCCGCCGCGCGCCGCCGACTCCCCTACGAGCGCTACGGATGATGAACGTTGAAGCGACGCTTCGAGCGAACTGGACGAAATTTGAATAATAACATATTGATTTTGGTTGCGAGCTCGATATTTTGTCACCTTGTGCTATGATCACGAAAACTGATACCTATTCAACATTCATTTTATTTTTATGTGTCGTAAATACTCAACGAACTGTAATCGAGTAGTGCAAAGAAATATTTAATTACAACAAATGTACATATAGGACTGTTAAAATCTGTATGTACCACGTTAGAATTATTTAGCTTGTTTTTTTACGTGACTTACGTATAAGAACTTTATCACAGATTTATTATGAGTTGAAAATTTAAGTGCAAATGGTTTCTTACAAACATTAATTATTACAAATCTGAATCCGGCCATATGAAACAAAAAAATTTTAAAGAAACCTCAAGATCATTTTCAAATAACTATTCAATGATATGCCAGTTGATTCAGTTTGTGGAACTTTTTAATTTTCACCATTTTCACAGTCGCCATATTTAATTTTGATTACTGTCATGTCATTAGTGACACAGAATAGGATCATATAATAAATGTAAATGCATGCGGCACCTGCTCATAGAGGTCCATGATCTTCTTATCAGGCAGCTTGAGTGAGGCCGTGGCCTTGAGCACGGTGTCCCAGTGGCCATTGTTGATGTCTGCACAGAACCCGTCCACGCTATCCACTGTGTTCAGTGACACTCCGGTCTCTTCCTGTACATACACCACATCATACCCACTTTTACAATGCAGTCCATCAACACAAATCCACCCACATTCTCAACTATGTATATGTTAAAACTATATTATATTATTTTTTTTATATGAGTTACACATTTTACTAACAGTAGCCAATACTAGGCTTAGAAACCAAACTACGACTAATTAGTCGTAGTTTGGCCAAATACGTGTTGTATCAATTTTTTTTCATTTAGCATTGGCAAACATTTGTAGTTTGTCAACAATGGAACAATCTTGCCTAGAAGATACCTCACAATACCTGCATAGAAGATATTCACTCGACTAAAAAACTCTAAGATTGTACTTATCTGGGAATACAGACTATTGCAAGGAGGTCCACTCAGTTTTTAATATAGTAAGTGAAGATGGTTTGGTAATAAACGGATTCCTGGAACACACCTGCAGTGTCTGCAAGGTCTTGGTGAGGTTGGACTCCTTCAGATACTGCTGGATCAGCCGGATCACACTGTAACACACAATCACATTCTCTACCAAGTTGCATACATACATTTACTATTTACTTGCTCTAGCAGGATTATGTCCTCTTTTATGGGAAAATGGACACAAAACCTATTTCTTGTTTCTACAGTGATTGCAGTGAGTTCTTCAATTTTGTAAACCACAAGTTTAGAACTTGTTGAAGCTATTATTTGTGCTTAAGATTCTTCTTATGGAAATTTGAGTAGTGTAAATTATGCAATCAAGTCACTCTCTAGTAACCATACTAACTTATTACAGCTCTGTGCCACCCGTGGTGTGAGGCATCTAAACACACATTAGACAGGATGGCACAATGGAAACTTACCAGGCAAGCTATGTACAAGCAACCCTAGAAAACACTTTCTGCTCAATCATATAGTGACTCAATGGAATGGATTATGTATCATCAGTGGACTATTGTAAAAATAGACTCGATGAATATTTAAGCACTTTTTAAATTATGATAATAAGTGCAAATAGGCTCAACGAGCTGCTACTACATTATAAAATAATATAAAAGCACTGTAGTCTGTGGTTGTCACCCTGAAATATTACATGTTAAATCTGAAAGTTATTTTACTGGATTACATGTATTGTAATTATATATATTTTCAAATCCTGCACGGCAATGCTCTCATCACCCTGAGATATTAACCTACTTTACATTTAATTTTGTTGTTTTAACAACCTAGATAAAAAGTGTACTTAGTGTATTTTATGTTCTCCGTAGGAAGGAACTAATTACCAACACGGGTATTATTCACACCATAGTAGAAATATATAAGTAAGTTATCTTCATAGAGTGGTACCAAACGCGGCTTGTATGTGCACGGCTGTACGCACGTGCCTCAGCACGTATACTCACACCCAGTTTACTAACAAACATCAACATGTTAAATTTACAAGCCATGAAATTAACAATTTTAACTTTTTTCCAAGTTACCGCTACCTAAGCCGCGCACTGCTGTGTAATTTGTTTAAAAACACTGTAGCTCAATGCTAACATAGCATTGGATCTAGTATAAAATGTTTAATACTTATAATTTCGTTTTGAGACCTGACACTGATAGGTTATGTTTTGCATAATTATATATTTTTGAACAAAAATGCAACTTACTCGGCGGACTCAATTTCAATAGACATTTTTCGAAATTGCGGTATCTCCTAGAAAGCTCTAAAAAGCAATTAATTTACTATAGTTCACTAAACACGTCTGAAAACAAGTTTGTACAATTGTTTGTTTACTTTCTACACCACACCACAGAGTACTTTTTTCTATTTATTCCGCTTCAACTTCTTCCACAGACTATTTATTTCAGACCGAAAGTCAATTCAATTGTCAACTTCAACTGTTTTTTAAATGGACTTTGTGGATCAATTACATAATATGCCATTTACCGCTGCAATTTTATCATCGAGATAGGAAAGAAACCTACAGTTGCAATTATTTTTCCATCGCAGCTCTCAAAAATACACTTTCTACGATCATTTCTAGCCAGATAAGATTACCTACAGCAACCTTAACCTGAAGACGATTTTAACACATGAAACAATATATTATATAGGTTAGGCAGTACTTCACACCGGGGCAGCTTCTTAATTTGTATCAAGCTCAAGTCCGATCGTGTATGGAGTACTGCGGCCACCTGTGGGATGGATCCGCTAAGTACCAGCTTGAAGCTCTTGAGTCCATCGACCGGCGAGCTAAAAGGCTCATTGGCGATGATAAGCTAGTCGAGTCTAGGTTGCAGAGTCTTGGTCATCGACGTAAGGTCGCAAGCTTATCGGTATTCTACCGTTTGTATTTTGGAGAGTGTGCGCAGGAATTGCATGATTTAATTCCCTCTTGCCCTTTTTACCATCAAACAACAAGACAGACTATCAAACGTCATCCTTATATGGTTGACGTACCTCCGGTTCGCTCGAAGCGTTTTGCTTCTACGTTTATTATCCGTACAGCGAGGGAGTGGAACTCATTGCCTGCGTCTTTGTTTCCCGAACAGTACAATCTGGGTGTCTTCAAGTCTAGAGTGAATAGGTATCTTCTAGGCAAGCATGTCACATCTTCGGCCGCATCTTCACTTCCCATCAGGTGAGATAGTGGTCAAATGCCTGCCTATATATCATAAAAAAAAAAAAAAAAAAAATATAGCTGCTATTTCCGGTTAGTTCGGCCCACACTCGTCTTTGTTACCCGAACAGTAATATCTGGGAGTCTTCAAGACACGATTGATAGATACGTTGTAGGCAAGCAGGCTACATCTTCGGCCGCATCATCACTTTCCATAAGGAGAGATAGTGGTTAAATGATGGCCTATCGAGCGTTAAAAAAACTTATCTCCTGAGCATAAGAATATCTCCTGACGGTATACTTATGGATTTACAACGTGATATTCTTAAAACAAAGGTGTTATCGAAGTATTTCAAGTGCGAAAATCGGGAAGCTAAGAAATGTTTCCGGTAGTAGCTACGAGTTGCATTTTTCCTAAGAGTCATCCTAGACCTTCCGCGCCGATAATAATAATAATCATCATAATGATCATAATCATTTATTTCCTTAAAATGTAGGTTAGTAAGATGGAAATGGTAAGTATAGTACCCGGATACATTTTGCCGTGTCACGACGACGTGCAAATTTTAAACATTTCAATTCTATTAAATTAATTACAAAATTGAATTTCATTAAATAATGTCACAATTAATTCAATGTCAATTTATACTAAATAATATAAATTCAATGCCATATAATAGTCTTTACAATGTCAAGCAGTTAAATTAATATTATTTAGATTTCAAGAATTCTGTTATCGAATAGTAACACTTTTCTAATAATAATGTTTTTAGTTTCCTTAATAATGTGTGAGTAGGCATTGCTTTAATATCATCAGGAAGGGCGTTGTAAACGCGACCACACATCGCATAACAATTGTTTAAATATAGGTATATAGATGTTTTAGGAACTTTTGACAAAACAATTATTATATTCTGATAATCCGGATAATGGATGCACGATGTATCGCATCTGCGCCAGTATATCATAACATAAACGCTTTCACAGTCACAGCACTACACTAAATTCGATGACTTGTAAAAGACATAAAGACATAAAGAGTCGTACCTAGGTGCCGGAATAATTCATACCACACACATAATTACAAATTTTCTTTGGGGATAAAACCTGTGATCCTTTTTTTTTATTTTTATGGGGGGTAAAATGCCTACCACTTCCCTTCCCTCCCAGGGTGAAGGAAGAGGGTGTGTTTGGCAAAACACATGAAATATATCTAATAATATCGTAGCTAATACTGGTCAAACGTCATCCATTTATGGTTGACATACCTCCAGTTCGCTCGAAACGTTTTGCTTCTACGTTCATCATCCGTACAGCGAAGGAGTGGAACTCATCGTCACTTTTCATCAGGTGAGATAGCGGTCAAATGCTTGCCTATCTAAATATATATAACTCAAAGGTGACTGACTGACTGACTGACTGACATAGTGATCTATCAACGCACAGCCCAAACCACTGCACGGATCGGGCTGAAATTTGGCATGCAGGTAGATGTTATGACGTAGGCATCCGCTAAGAAAGGATTTTGATTAATTCTACCCCCAAGGGGATAAAATAGGGGATGAAAGTTTGTTGTACTTCTTAACGCGAGCGAAGCCGCGGGCAAAAGCTAGTCTAATATAAAAAAGAATCAATATGTAACTCGTTTTCGTCGTACTTTTTCTCAACTTTTCCGTCTACTAGTACTTCTGGCCAACGGAGTCATGACGCAACTATTTTCTTATCATCTCAACATGTTTTATCTGATATAGGTTCAATAATTATTATAAATTTGTCAGAAATCGAAATAATTCTTATTAACCTTGATCCGTCCAAATCAGCGGGGCCAGGCTATTGTACTTAAAAAATGTGCCAAAAGTTTAGTGGTTCCCATTTGCATTTTATTTCACAGATCCATGTTTGAATGTACTTTCCCAAGCATCTGGAAAACCGCATACATAACACCTTTGCATAAAAAAGGGTCTAAAACCGATATTACTAATTACAGACCGATCTCCAAACTGTGTATAATAGCCAAAGTATTTGAAAGGGTGGTTTATAATCAGGTATACTCAGCGCTTAAGCAATCATTCAGTCCTCATTCAACTGTGTCTAATCTTATATTGTTTAATGAGTATTTGACTACTGCTATGGATTCCTGTGATGAGGTACACGTGGGGTACACAGATTATAGCAAAGCTTTTGATAGAATACATAATATCAACCTGGTCAAAACACTCCAGAACATAGGCATCCATGGAGACTTATTGAGGTGGTTTTCATCATACATTAACATGAGATCTCAAGCTGTCGTTGTAAACAACCATATATCTGGCTGGGTGAAGATCCCAAGTGGTGTTCCACATAGTTCTCTACTTGGACCGTTGCTTTTTGCTATATTTGTAAATGATATCTCGGATTGCTATCATAATTCTCAATTGCTATGCTTCGCTGACGACATGAAAATATTTATATTTATTAAAAATATATTTATTAAAAATAGCATAAAATAAAAATGACTGTTCTGACATGGTCAGTAGTCTACATCTGAATGTTCCCTCATTTTTTGTTAGATACAACCTTCCTCTCAGTACCCCAGTAGTCAATACCAATTATCGTCAAAATTCTTAATTATAGAGAGCGAGTAAACACTTCAATAACATATGTAGACATAATAGTAAAACGATTTACCATTGATAGTAAGTTCGTCTTAAGAGAGCTGTACTTGACTTACATAAATAGTTATTCAAATATAAAAAAAAAAAATGTATTTTAATTGGTATATTTTTTTACGTTTGTAAGTTTTCAAGCTACCATGGTCACTTTCACTATAAATGTTTGTATCAATAGCGGGATATTTACCATGTATTTCGTTTGTTTTGAGTTTCCGATATTTCGGCACTGTTGCAATGGTAGTGGTGTTCAACGCAGTAAACGAGTACGAAAGCGGGTAGACCGTTTTGTATGCTCGTAAATCTAAATCTTCATCCACCCGCACTACTCCAGTTTTTTACGTTTGTCTATTTTCTTAAATTATTGTATTATGTTTTCTTAAATTATTGTAAATTAGGTTGAACATCTATAATAATCCACAATATAGTATAAGAACTTAGGCCTTTTTAATTATTTTTAACTATAACGTTGCGATTATTGCATTTTGACTCTCGGTCTATAGCGGAACGAGTAGGAAATAAAAAGTTCCAATCGTCACCACTGGCCACTGGGGGCGAACGAAACTTTTTTTTCCCCACTCGTACCTAGCGGGGACGACCGGGAATAAACGGTATGATTTGCCTACACTTATACACGTTTAATAATCCACCATTATTACATAATAACGAATCACAGGTTTTGGAATTTTTTACAAAATCAACGCCAAATCACTTTCGCGGCAAATCTCAGCTGTTCTCAAGATTTCTATCTTTCATACTAAAACGGAGTGATTACATTACCTTTGCTTCATACATGCTGCCAAGGTTTTTGCACCTTAACTTATAACCTGCAGGCAATGGTGTGGTATTGATGCGGTACTGCCCCAGGCGGATTTTGCAAAAGTCCTACCTCTTTATGTAAATAAAAATCAAATACATTATTCATCGACATAAGAGACAAACCTAACTTTAACTGCAAAATCCATGGAAAGACCCCTAGAAAATAGTCTATCTAACATCAGGGGTAATGATAATATGATGGGACCATCAAATTGTTATTTACTACTCACATTTTTTATTCGGTTTCGTACTCTAATAAGAGTTGAGCAAGCAGATACGGACCAAAAAAATGTGTACCCCTTTTATGTCCCCCATTTTTATTTATATCTAAGAATTTTGTAACTTTAGTGTAGGTTTAACACGGACTTAATACACCCAGTCTTCCTATAAATGTAGTTCTAAACGTTCTACGACGCTCTGGGTTCGTTTATTTAATTACCTATGTTATTAACGACCATTTTTTGAAGTCAGTGTAGTATTTCACGACAATATATTATGTCTTTTGCTTTGAAAAAGAAATGTTTATGCAGAACTACCTGATGATGTATGTCACATTTTATCAATTCTTTTTTTATTATTCTAGATATCCCTGGTTAAGAAATAATAAACCATTGTTATGCCTAGCACGCTAGGCTCGAACCCACTAAAAATACCTTACAACCGCCTTCCCCGTGAGCAGTCCCTCGCCGAGGTGGGGCAAGTTAGGATCGCGCTAGCAGTTGCGATCTTGCCCCGCGGCGAGGTGGTAGGCCCGGAAGAAAACCGGGCCACTGCCACTGATGAGGCGAGCGAACTTCAACGCTTCGCAGGAGACCACCGCCTGCCACGATCTCTCGCTGCCAAGCATAGAGAGATCCCCACCCGTTTACCTGTTCGCTGAGAGCGTGTGCCGCTGCACTTACAGACACACTTCCAGAGTGTGGCTAGCAACCGTCTATATCAACTTTCGGGAAACCTTACAACACGATGACGCAGGCGAGGGCGATAGACCAGGCTAGTTTTTTTAATGCTACATAGACAAGCATTCCAACATCTTATCCGATGGAAAGTGAAGATGCGGATGAATAGGTATCTTCTAGACGGACATGTTCCAACGTCCGTCTAGAAGATTATTCACTCTAGATTCGAAGAAGGTTTGATTATACTTTCCAGGCAACAAAGAGGATGGGTAAAGGGGGTAAATGAGGAGACAAGTGACAAGATAAAGCGTTTTATGAGAATGAGTAAGCGAGGCGGAGGTCAGTCGGCGCGCGGCGGCGGGGAGAGGTCGGGCGGCACGCGGCGCGCGTCCTGCAGGTAGGGGTGCGCGCGGGCGGCGCGCGCCGCGATGCGCTCGCTGGGCTCGTAGCGCAGCATGCGCTCGAACAGCGCGCACGCGAGCGGGTCGGCGCGCAGCGCGCTCGGCAGCAGCAGGCGCGCGGCGCGCGGCGCCCAGCGCGGGAACGACGCGCGGTAGTCGGGCAGGCGGCGCGCGCCCGGCCACACGTCTGCCGCGCCCGGCGTGCCGAGCGCGCGGAACACGCGGAACAGCTGGTCGATCTCCGAGTCGCCCGGGAACAGCGTGCGGCCGGCCGCCATCTCCGCCAGGATGCACGCCAGGCTCCACACGTCCACGGCGGTGGAGTAGAGCTTGGCGCCGAGCAGAATCTCGGGCGCGCGGTACCACAGCGTGACCACTTCGTGCGTGTAGGCGCGCACGGGGATCCCGAAGGCGCGCGCGAGCCCGAAGTCGGCGAGCTTGATGCGCCCCTCCGCGTCCACCAGCAGGTTCTGCGGCTTCAGATCGCGGTGCAGCACGCGCCGCGCGTGGCAGTACGCCACGCCCTCCAGCAGCTGCGCCACGTAGCTCTGCACACAAACACGCGCCGTCACTACACACAACTACCTCAGCACCTGTGCCACGTAGCTCTGCACACACACGCGCGTGCGCCGCCATTACACACAACTACCTCAGCACCTGTGCCACGTAGCTCTGCACACACACCCGCGTGCACCGCCATTACACACAACTACCTTAGCACCTGTGCCACGTAGCTCTGCACACACACCCGCGTGCGCCGCCATTACACACAACTACCTCAGCACCTGTGCCACGTAGCTCTGCACACACGCGCGTGCGCCGCCATTACACACAACTACCTCAGCACCTGTGCCACGTAGCTCTGCACACACACGCGCGCGCGGCGCCATTACACACAACTACCTCAGCACCTGCGCCACTATTAGTAGGATATACAATGATCTTTGTTAGCATCCTACATATAACAAATACATACATATTTATTAAACATGGACAATAATAAATGAAGTAGTGATAGCTCAATAATAGTGAATACACCACAATCATATTGGTAGGCCAATATCTCACACTCGCTAGTAACTCAGCTTGTACCTTTAAACAGTTCATTCAATATTCTCTCTCTTCCTGACTAAATATCCCACATGGTGGTGGGGTCAGCCTTCCTGCTTTTTACTTTCCACTTTGCTCTGTCCTGGACGTCAGTTTCGGATAGCTCACATTCACTCATGGGCTCCAAAGAGGCACTCATGAAAGTTAATGACTAAAGCCAGATTTGCTAAATGCCAGCCATCGGGTGGTAAGTTACAACTGTATTTTAAGTAAAAAGTAGAGAACTCTGTCGCCAAGCACTGGTTTGAACCTTACTAATTTCATAAATAAATAAATGTAGTTTTTTTTTTATGTACGATAGGCAGTAGTACAATACTTTTTGACTGTGTCACCACTTTCCATCAGATGAAACAGTGGCCTAATGACTTAAATTAAAAAGGTTCTGGTGAGTGCCAGAATACTTTATCCTTTCAGTGGTTATCAATAATGAAATCTATAAAGAACCAGTTCACATGTTATGCCAGTGTACTTACCAACATCAACCTCATTATAAATTATCAACAGGTGAGAAAACAAACAAAATAAAATACATAAAAAGGGCCATATCAATATTATTCTAGTTGGACCTATTTAGTCTGAGGTTGGACCCAGCAATAATATATTTAACCACAAACCTGCCTAGAAGTTTAGCAAAGGGATACGATTTCACAGACACAAAACACAACTTCTGTAATTATGTACTTAATCTCATTAGATAATAACCTATATCGTTTTCCATCATTCTTCACCATACAGAGACAAACTTTAGCATTTCATGAGTTCAGTGTGCAAGCGGCGCGGCGGTGAGAAAGTCTCTGTAATGGCTGGATGGATATTTATGGAAAGTATGCTGCTATCAAGTCTAAGCCCCGATTAACATTGGCAAAACTGTGGGGGGCAGCTTATTATAGTTATTATTGAAGCAATTATTTTGGAAAATAATTATTATAAAACAAATAATAATGTAATAAATAGAACTATTATTTTTTTCTTTTAATTTTGGCTCGCAATCTTGTACATTTAGCCAGTGTCAAGTAAAAATAAATTTCAAGTGTATTTCATATTAAAAGTTCAAGTCACAGTCTAAGTCAAGTATAAAAGAGTCAAGGTCCAGTCATAGTCAAGTCATGCCCTAGAGGACCTAGTTAAGTGGTAGAAACTTTACTAGAACTTGTATTGGAGTTTTGGAGCGAAGGCGAAAATCTCATTTTTCAACTTTGTATCATTCGCCTATACTTATGCACGTTTACAAAGTATTAACGGTTAATAATCTACCAGTAATACACATTAACACTAGAAGAATCACAGGTTTAAGAAAATCATACAAAATGAACAATGCCATTTTTTTCACTTTCATGGTAAAACTTCCACAGATTCATAGAGCTATATTCAAATTAATGTATAATAGCTGCACTTAGCAGCTTCACTGCATACATGGTCACATACAGACCAACTTTCAATAATAAACATACTTAACATTAAACACATCATAAATGGTTTCACAGGGCACACACACAGCTCCATATGAAGGTGGTATGTGTATAGTATGTGGTGTGTGGCGTACCTTGACGAGGTCGAGCGGCAGCGGGCCCTTGGTGAGGTCCATGAGGCGCTTGAGGTCCATGTGCAGGAACTCGAACACGAGGAACAGCTTGCAGTCGGCGAGCACCACGTCCAGCAGCCGCACCACGGCGGGGTGGCGCAGCGTGCGCAGCACCGAGATCTCGCGCAGCGCCGTCGATGGCACGCCCTCCGGCTCGCTGCAACACGCACCGCCGCTCAGCGCCAGCCTCACCCACATCTACCCCAACCATGCCGCCGCGCACCGACCCGACAGGCTGTACTTACTTTTCCAGTTTTATTTTCTTCAAAGCGATATCATTTCCGGTGTTACGGTCTTTGGCTTTGTACACGACTCCGTAGGTTCCTTCACCAATTTTCTCGATTCTTGAAAAGTTTTCCATTGCAGTGGCTAGGTTTCGATAAATCAAATCATTAGATTAATTCATTGGGTCTCTTTTATTTTATTGTTTACCCAGAAAAATATTCGTATTATACTAAAAATACCATATTAAACTTATTATATACGAGTGAGATTGAGATCAACAAACAACTTAAATAGAATTCTAAGTAATATAAATATTATACTAAAATAAACTTTATTTTATCAACTTTGTTTTCGTTTTCCCTCGTATTTCGCTCAGATTGTGACTTATTATATAAACTGACAGTGACAATAGCAGTTAAAACTTTTTTCTTTCTTTTAATTTTGACTTCACAATCTTGTGCATTTAGGCAGTGTCAAGTTTATACATTTGAAGTGTATTAATGATCATATTAGAAGTTCTAGTCACAGTCGTAGAAACTTTTTTTTTTATGCTTATAGCAAGCTTTTGACCACTATCTCACATGGAAAGTGAACTGACCCCCTATTACGTATCTTTGTTGCACGCGGTTTTAATTAAAATTAAGCAAAAATGAACCTTATTTCTTAGGAGTTTTGTCAATTTAGTATTGAAACCGTTTGCAACAAAGATAGGTAATCGGGGGGCTGGTAAAGTGGTAACTTTACTAGAACTCCTATTTGAGTGAGAGTTTTGCCGCGAAAGTGAAAAAATGGCGTTGTTGATTTTGTGTAATTTTCCAAAACCTTTGATTCTTCGAATGTTAATGTGTTATAATGGTGGATTATTAACCGTTAATACTTAGTAAATGTGCATAAGTGTAGGCAAGTCATACAAAGTTTAAAATCGTGATTTTCGCCTTCGCTCCAAAACTTCAATAGAAGTTCTAGTAAAGTTTCTACCACTTTACTAGGGCATTACTTGACTATGACTGACTACTTGACTTTGACTCTGACTTGTGACTAAGACTTTTATATATATACTATATATACTATTATAAAAAATAGAAATTGATAATATTTGTTTAATATTTCGACTGAAGGACTATGCATCCATGGTCATGAAATTATAATAAAAAAAATCCTATTTGAGTTTTGGAGCAAAGGCAAAACAGCGTTTTTACTACTTTTTTGTATATATATTTTTAATATCCAATGAATAAATCTACGGGTTTATTGCCTACATTTCCTAAAACTAAACAAAAAATATATACAGCAAAAACCTAAGTTACCTACAAGACATCGGGCTTATAGGTAACTCAAGTGCTCAAGCTCACTACCAGTGGGTAGCGTTCCCATCATGCTGGCGGCATTGCCTCTCTGAATTGCAATGCTGATGCTAATACGTTGAGCTAAATAAGTGCCAAACTATTGAACGTGTTCTGAACAACAGGCTCCTGGCATACCTGGAAAACAATGACCTCCTCAGTGACCGTCAATACGGATTCCATCAAAACCGGTCTTCTAGCGTATGCCACAGACATCGGGAGATAAAGCCTTCATGAAACATGGAGAAGCACTTGCTGTCTCTCTAGATATTTCGAAGGCTTTTGACAGGGTTTGGCATGATAGCCTTATAAGTAAGCTTCCATCCATCATTCGGCCTGGCAACTAGTCTCTGTGTGTGGATATCGGACTTCTTGAGAGATCGATCAATTCGAGTGGTCATAGATAGCTGCTTGTCAGATAAGTTGGCAATCAATGCCGGGGTTCCTCAAGGGTCGGTTCTCTCTGCAACGCTTTTCCTGCTGCATATTAACGATCTGCTGAAGCCCGGTATATTTGGGTATGCAGACGACAGCACAGTTGTTGAGACTTATGTATCCAATGCACGAGCTAGTGGAGCATAAATCCAGTCACAAAAGGAGACCATGGTTGAGCGTCTTAACTTTTCCTTAAAGGCAGTCTCCGATTGGGGCGATGCCAACCTGGTCTAGTTCAATGCCATTAAGATGCAGGCGTGTTTGTTCTCTGCAAAGCGGAATCCATTTGAACATACTCTAATTTTCCGATCTGAATGGGATACATCCTAGTAACAGACCATCTCGAGTTGCTTGGTATGAGTCTTGTTGGTATTGGTCGAGTTGCTTCCAAGCTCAATTTCGGAACTCACATTGAGTCAAAAGCCCAACTAGCCGCTGAAAAGCTGGGAATTCTCGCAAAGGTGAGACGGTATTTCACACTAGTGCCCCTATTACGTATCTTTTTTTGCACGCGGTTTCTATTTGAATTAAGCAAAAATGAACCTTATATCTTAGAATTTTTGTCAATTTAGTATTGAAACCTTTTGCAACAGAGATAGGTAATAGAGGGTCAGGACAGTTGCTTAATTTGTATCAAGCACAAGTCCGCTCATGTATGGAGTACTGTTCTCATCTTTGGGATCGTTCAGCTAAGTACCAGCTTGAGGCTCTTGATACCATAGAACGAAGAGCCAAGAGGCTCATTGACAGCGAGCAGTTGGCCGATGAAAGGCTTCAGAGCTTGAGACATCGTCGCAAGGTGGCTAGTCTCTCGGTATTTTATCGGATATATTTCGTAGAATGTGCCAAGGAATTACACATAGTAAATACTTAGTAAACGTGCATAAGTGTAGGCAAATCATACTAGATTTTCGCTTTCGCTCCAAAACTACAATAGAAGTTCTAGTAAAGTTGAAGGGCATGACTTGACTATGACTGGACTTCCCAGTATATTATTAACCTATTTGGACTGGAACTTGACTGTTTTACTTGACTTTGACTTGTGACGAGAACTTTTAATATAAAATACTCTTGAAATATATTATTACTTAACACTGGCTAAATGCACAAGATTGCAAAGCCAAAATTAAAAGAAAAAAAAAGGAGAAAAAAAGTCTCTTCGAATCGAGTTGCATAACAAGCAAGTGATTAGGGATTAGGTACGTACCCAACTACCCAAAGATATTGTAATCACTTGTACGTACCTATTAGGTTAAAAAAAAAATATTATTGGGAAAAAAATTACGTGCCCAGATACACAAATCCCAGTTTCAAACTTAGTTAAGCTATACACTATAGTTACCATTACATAAAGGCGATAAATGTGTTTTATATCTTTTATAGTGCACAAGTAAATGTATTGGCTATGCTGCGATACAACACTTTAAAACAATCATTTTACATTCTTGGCATCAGACAAATTACCACTACACCTTGGAAAATGGAAAAAGCTATTGAGAATTTAGAAAAGAACCCGTATTTTGAAAAGTACGCAGACAGAATAGCTCAGCTCCAGAAAACCTCGCCTGAGGAGTTCATGGCGAAATTAGAACATCAACAACGTTCTAAAGAAGAAGAGAAACGGACCAAATTTGCTTCGATAGACACAAGGTACTGCCAATAACGCCTCAACGCCAATCTGGGCGACAGTGTTTACAAACTTTATAAAACTATCCACAATATTATATCTTATACATAACTATAATTATTTACAATACAAATATGTAACTTTGTCGCTTTAACTTACAAGCATAGACTTACAGGCTATACTGGTTTCAATAAAGTTTGACAGGCTGATATTACAATTTTGAGTCATAGAAAAAACCTGCGCACCTATATCTTGATATTGCAGACAGACTTGCAAGGTGTCTCTCATTAAACATGTAGTAAAAGTTAAAAGCTACTACTGCTTGTCTGTGCTACTGTCATAATCAACTTTTTTGGTGTTCACATGTCCTGTTGCAGACAATTTTCATCGGCATTAAATCCAAAAGAGTCCCGTAAAGATTCACTACCCCCTGTTGAAGATAAGAAGTTAAGTGACATCTTTAAGATAGAGTTGGTTGAGGATAAGGATGCATCAGAAATACAAAACATTTGGGAAGAGTATCACAAAAATAAGGAAGTTATATCTGCCACCATTCCATTGGCATTGTATACTGAAATGCAAGGGAAGATGAAGCAATTCCCTACATTCCTGTTCCCCCTGCCACGCTCACATGGCTACGAGTTCATCCTGTGCCAGAACTACGCCCAAGCCGCACACTTCACCCCACTGCTGGCATTCCAGGTACTATTCACATATCCTGACATCAATATACTATATATTGTTATATCTATGATAGAAAAGAGAAGATTAAGAAATAAATAGAATACCAAATTAACTAAATTAACTAATACCGCATAATACATATAATAATCACTTTTTTTTTATTCAAGATAAGCAACCTTTTGACCACTATCTCACCTGATGGTAAGCAACGATGTGGACCTTCAGCAATGGACAATTTTATGATAAAATATATGACTTGATAAAGTTGTTTCTGCCTTATAAATTATCCTAGGTACCATCCCTGTTTAAATATACAATAGTTAGCTTGTCCGGTCTGGAGCAATACTTGCAAAACAAATATTAAAACCCTACAAGTCATACAAAACAAAGCTGTCAAATGTGCGTTTGACACCCCATTCCGTACCAATCTATTAGATTTACAATTAAAAGTAGGTCTCCTAACGTTATTCTATTAACTTTTATCTATAAATTATCTAAAAAATTCTTTCTATTTACAAATCCGAATAACAAAAACAAACTTACCTATATATCTAATTATTAATTCAAAATTAGTGCTATCCTCCTTCATATACTTCTTTTTATAAGTTTATATAAGCAATTAGGCTTTTAAACGTATTTTAAACACTAAGTCTGTATAGTTTTTTTAGGATATAATTTACACTGAAACTGTACTAACATAAATATGAAATAAAGAACCTTTTAAAAAAAAAAAAATTGTTAGCAATTACACACAAAGTTTACAAACAAAAGACAAAATTAAATATCTTTTGTTTGTGAACAAAAGTTTATAAAAAATTGCTAAACAGATACAAATAAAATTTGGTAATTAGATAGTGCTGTAGGAAGGGCTAAGCTGAAAAGTATAATAGAGTGAATTGTGTTTGTGATTGTTAGGTCCACAAGGAGAATGCCCCCGAGTGCCTCACCATGGTGCACTACACAGAGCTCGGCAGCAAAGGGTTGGTGCTCATGCGTGGAGACTACGACAAGGTAGGCTCATTCACCTAATAAATTTGACAAGTTTTAAACAAGACAAAATAAACATAAATATTCACATTACTTATCCATAAATACTACCTATGAGAGATTTATCCTTCATTGAATACATAATCTCCTAGTGCATCCAATAGTATTCTTATTTTTCTTTAACTTTCTTGTCAATATTATTTCAAATATATATGTGTATTTATATAATAATTATAGTACATTTATATAGAAATTCCAGTTGTTCCCTGTGGCTTCACCTGCGTAAATTAAAATAATATTATTATTATAATTATATTGGATTGGATTTATTATAACGAATTGTGAATCTAAACCATTATCAAATCTTACCGATATTATAATACACCCTTAGTGTAAGACACTACTTGTGTCGACTCTTTGGCGCTAACACCAACATCGCAACAGGCAAGTGGCGCTGCTACTGCAACTAAGTCCTCAAAACAATGCAAATATTTAAACCTCGATAGAGGTTACATATTTGTGCTATTTGCAGTAGAAACACTAAGTCAATATTAAAGGCTAGGTCACTAGTACACTAAACGCTAGGTGCACTCTAAAATTAATGAAATAAGGTCATATCACATACATCAACTCTGAAAGGGATCGTCACCTTGAGCTGTTTAGTATGTTTTATATGAAACACTAATCAGAATGGTAACATAATTTCCTTGCCTTGGGACAAGCTGACGAACCGTGGTGCGATGCATGGTTAACTTGCAGTTCCCGTGCTTACAGCTTGTCATCCCGCGCTTATGAATCTCATTATCCAAGCTTACTTCTCTTCGTCGTACTGAAGCCGTCCGTGCTTATGAATCCGTATCCAAGCTTACTTCTCTTCGTCGTACTGAAGCCGTCAAGCAGTGCAGCGGTCGGCGAGCCGCCGTAAGCGAGGCGTCGCCTAGCAGTAGCAGAGTCGACGATCCGGAGGTGCTGACCTACTTTGGTTACGTGCTTACGTTATATGTTACGTGCTTGTGACACTCAGGGATAGCCTAGCTATTTACTAGTGAAAGAAGTTTCAGGATCAAGTTGGTACTTTGAGAGATTACTTTTTACAATCAAACTCTACCTATATTATATGTATAACCTTCACTTGTATGTAACAATCAAAGTAAGTAGCTAAGTAGAGATATCACTCAAAATCCACACAACTTGATGAATTGACAAATTACTAGAATGACAATACAATAATATTATGGTACTATCGAGCTGATTTGTTGATCCTCCTCCTGGCTTGATGACATATGGGAAATATGTCATACTTGAAAGGAACTATAAATTATAAGAATACTAGCCGTGCACCGCGGCTTCGCCCCCTATTATCAAGTTAAAGAGTAGCCTATGTGGTAATCCTAGGTATAAACTATGTACATACCAAATTTCATCCAAATCCGTTCAGCCATTAAAGCGTGAAGAGGGAACAAATATACTTCCAACAAACTTTTTATATATAATATTAGTAGGATATACTTAGCACCTTATAAAACTAACATTATATGCTCACATCTTCACTCATTGTTATTTCTTTCCAGAATGTCCTAAATGGTCAAGAAGCACAGTGCTTAGCGAACCAGTTTCAAATGTACTACAACAGCAAAGATCAAGCCAAGCTGCAATTATTAGAATCTTTCACCAAAAGTCCTGACGATTTCAACCACATGGACCTTATTTCTCAGTTGGAAAACATAACTTTAGTATGAGTAGTATAAGTAATTATGTCAAATATTATGCAATTATTTATGATCTGTAAATGTGTATGTATTATGGCTATGGTAAGGAGCTGCACAACAAATTAAAAGTTATGAGAGCAAACAATGAAATATTAGTTTAACCTGGCAACAACAATTAGTTTAATCTATGTGGGTAGTAGTTATACTCAGGGGTATCATAGAGGCCGGCGGCGTGGCGGGGCGGCGGCGGCGCGGACGGCGGCGGCGCGGACGGCGACGGCGCGGGCGGTGACGGCGCGGGCGGTGACGACGCGGGCGGCGACGACGCGGGCGGTGGCGACGCGGACGCCTCGCGCGCCGCAGAGCCCGAGCCCGCGCTGGAGCTCTCTCTTGGTCGCAAGTGATCTAATCTAAGATAGTCCAAGGGATTTTCCACCATTACTTCATTCTGACTGCTAATTGTGTTTGATGCACTTTTCCCGTTAATACATTTCAGTATGTTATCCTCATATTCCTTCTGACAGCTCTCTACATACAGCTTTTGCAAATGATTTATTGTATTTTTTATACCGTCTTCTCTGATGATGGAGGCAGTCAACTGCTTGAAGTATGAAGGAATCTCATTCATAAACTCTTCATACAGGTGATGTCTATATTCCCCATGCGAGATCTGTGATGAAGGAGATGTCTGAGTGGAGGTTCCTCTATCTTCTTCATTTATTAATTTACTTACTGTGATTGGGTTGTTTGCGGGGCTTGTAGGGCTGAACAATGCAAAACTACTAGACGATTTTGCATCATCATAATCATGGTTTGTGATATCTTTACATTTTGTATTGGTTACCACGTCATTAACAGTATTACATATACTTTCTTGATTTAAAGCAAGAGTGTTAATATTGGCTGCTCGAATTTTCTCCTTCATTAGATCGACGAGATTTGCATTCTGTTTCTGTTTAATTTCTGCTAGAACTGGTCTAGTAATCGTTTCGGAACTAATAGCCTTCGGAAACATAGATTTTAGTGTTAAACGATCCATGGTTACGAAGCGATTATTCGTTTTACATTCCACAATACATACTTTCGAAAAATGTTGAGAGGATTTCTCGAAAGAATTACCACGATCGTCTGCATTGCGCCGTGATCTATTTCTTAATTCATCGAGACACTTACGAGTCCGTCGTTTCTTACGTTTTGTTGAATGCGTTGTACTCTCCATATTATTTTACTCCTTAGAAATTAATTTTGGAGGACGTACTACAATGCTTGTAATTCAATTATTTATTTTGAAAATGCCGCCATGTTCACATGAACTGTCAAAAAATAGCTAATATCGCTACTAGATAAAGCTCTGTTCCGAACTCATCTGCTCTGTAACGTTTCGTGTAATGGTCGCATTTCACAGGAAGGCGGGCGAAGCGCTCGGCTCGCTATTCGAGCGTCATTTTTACACAGTAACCATTTAATACTTCGAAGTTAAGACAACACAACAACGAGCCAAGGCTGCCTGTTTGATTTGTAATTTTTTACAGCTTCATAATATCTGATATTCCTTTCAACATGATAGTTACCTATCAAGTGTTTCTAAAAAAGGTTCTTGACAGACAGACAGTCATCGAAGTGATCTTATATACGGGTTTCTTTTCAGATACGTAATTTTAAACTAACCAACCTTCTACCAAATCTTGTAGCGAAAGATGGATGTACCGCAGCAACGGCAGCACTGGCCTGCTTGCACAGCGTGATTAGATGTAAATGCCAAACGCGCGCTGGCCGCTAACCGGACAGACTCGCGACACAATAGAGACCTAGTCTAGTCGCGCGTGACCTTAAAGCGTAAAAAAAATAAGCGTTATTAAATAAGTTACTTGAATGATGCATAACATTTCGGTTTTATTCGAACCGAAAAACCTGGAATCCAATTATCGGAGTCACACACATCTATGAAAAGATTCGAAATTATTTTAGTAAGCCCCCGAGACTCCCCCTTGCCTAAGGTCTTGGTCCTGTAAAATCCTATCATCTCAAGTTTATGTTGACATGACTGAAGTTTTTTCTTTATTGTTTTTTTAGTACTTGTACGTTTACGTTGCATCCGTCTGACTGATGTGCATCAAACGTCTGCGTTGCGGCGGCGGCGTTCGCCTCGGTCTAATGAAATTCTCGCTTAACGGTCACAGACCCATACAACTTCTACAAACCGGCCGGCCATACACAACCTATATTATTTTATTTCATTGTAATTGTCTATAAGCATCAACAGCTACCGCGATCGCTAGTGTTGCTCCACCGATAAGTAGCGAATAGTTTCGATACATACGTATCTCGGGCATTAAAATACATATAAAGAGAACCGAAGTAAACCAAATTCTACATCTGTTGCTATCTAGACGCTATTTACATGAATGACAACAGTAAACGTGGTTTTAATTTCTACCATGAAATGTTGGTAAAAGCGTTAGTAGTGTAAGTAACGCTGATTCCGTTTTCAAAATCAAATCAAAATCAAAATCGTTTATTCACATGGGCCCCAAAGAGGCACTCATGAAAGTTAATGAATCTATTGCCAGATTCGCAAAATTACAGCCATCTCGAGAAGAACCTGGCAAGAAACTCGGCGGCGCATATTTTTTCCAATCATTTTTTTTTTTTTTAAACATTCTTAATCTCTAATACATACGTTTCTTAACCTAGGTGTTATTATGGTAGTCGCTAGAAAGAGCCTGTGCAGTTTGCCTCCATGCATCCTTGTCATTAATATAGTCTGTGGTTTTATAGTAGGCTTTCTTAATTAATGCCCGTTTTATTACAGATTTGAACTTTCCCAGTGGTAATTCAGTTATGATTTTAGGAATTCTATTGTAAAATCTAACACCATTTGCCATAAAAGATTTATTCGTTTTGCTTAATCTAAATGCGCGCACTGTAATTTTATGCTTATATCTAGTATTAAGATTGTGTGCGTCGCTTCTTAATTTATATTTACTAATATTTTTGCGAACATGCATTATATTTTCAAAGATGTAAAGCGAAGGCATGGTAAGTATGCCTGTTTCTTTAAAGAATTCCCTGAGCGATTCGCGTGAACCCATATCATATATTGCACGAACCGCTCTCTTTTGTAGAATAAAAATAGTTTCAACATCGGCAGCAGATCCCCATAGCAAGATTCCGTAACTCATCAAACTATGAAAATATGCAAAGTAAACCAGCCTTGCCGTCGCTACATCAGTCAGCTGTCTAATTTTACGGACCGCAAAAGCAGCGGAACTCAAGCGACCTGCAAGCACATCAATATGAGGACCCCACTGCAGTTTTGAGTCCATAGTCAGACCTAAGAAAACAGTTTTCTTTACAAGATCTAATTTGTTGTTTTCAAGTGTAACATTTGCATCTACCAAAGGAACATTAGGAAGGGAAAACTTGATACATTTGGTTTTGCTAGCATTTAACAATAAGTTATTAGCAGCAAACCATTTCGATACTAGATCTAATTCATAATTTACTTCATTTAATTCTACGTCTTTCCTATTTGTTTTAAAAATAAGTGACGTGTCATCAGCAAACAAGACAATAGAACAATTATCTAATGCTAGCGAAGTTGTCATATAAGGTAAATCATTAATATACACTAAAAATAGGAAGGGTCCCAATATTGAACCTTGAGGCACGCCAATTTTAACTGTAGACCCGTCAGATGTCACACCATTAACGCCTACTTTTTGTTGCCTACCCGATAAATATGAATCTAACAAATCAAGAGCAGTCCCACGTATACCGTAATGGTTTAATTTGCTATTAAGCGTTTTATGGTCCACGCAGTCGAACGCTTTGGAGAGGTCACAAAATACCCCAATTGCATCCTGCGATCCCTCCCAAGCCCCGAGAATGTGTGACACTAACTTAGCACCGGCATCTATTGTAGATCGACATTTAGTAAATCCGAATTGGTGATCATGTAATATTTTATGTTCATTAAAGTGGGAGAGTAGCTGTTCTAGGATAATTTTTTCAAATATTTTACTGAGGGCAGGTAATACAGAAACTGGTCTATAGTTAGAGGGAGTATGTTTACAACCCGATTTGAAAATTGGAGTAATTTTGCTGTGTTTCATGAGATCAGGAAATACTCCTTGATCGACCGAGAGATTGAATACAACGACAAGGTAAGGCGTAATAGTATCTAGTATGGAACCAATAACTTTAACTGAAATACCCCACAAATCTTCAGTGTTTTTTATAGTTATCCTTTTGAATGCCTTTTTTATGGTATTAGCCGTTATGTGACGGAAACAAAAATTTGGAATTTCTTGTGTGAAGTTTTGTTGCAACAGTTTTGCAGCTAATTCGGGAGATGAGTCTAGGGATTTTGTTGCTTCAAGGGGAATTTTTGTAAAAAAAGTATTAAATTCATTGGCTACGTCTGTTTTGTTGGAAATTAATCTATTTCCAATTTTTAGACTGTAATCACAATCTCTATTTTTATTTTTACCAGTTTCTGTGTTAATAATATTCCAGACCGTTTTTATTTTATTATTAGATTTTGAGACTTTATCACTTATGAATTTGGATTTGGCCTGGATGCAAACGCGTTTAAAAATTTTCGAATAATTAGTAACATACTTGTGAAAATGTTCATTAGATGTAAGAGATTTTTTATAGTAAAGCTCGTACATGAAATCTCTACTTTTCCGTATACCATTAGTGGCCCAATCATTAAATTGTAATTTAGTGTTCACTTTTATTAATTTTTTGGGGCATATTTTATTGAATTCATTACAAATGATCGAGTTCAGCATTTGGTGGACATTATTTGGGTCATCAAGTGGAAAACTGGTAAGGGATAGTTTTAAATCGACATTTTCGTTAAGTTTACTCAACTTGTTCTCAGTAAGTGGTCGTATTTCTATATTAGAGTCAAAAGATTGTTTTTTTCTTGATATTGTTACCTTTTGTCCCATGTGGTCTGATCGTATACCACTGATTTGACATTTATTTTTAATTTCAAAATTTACAATAATATTATCGATGCAGGTTGCTGAAGAGTTTGTTATTCTAGTCGGTTCCTTAAATAAAAAAATTAAATTAAAAGATGCAAATAGCGACACAAGTTTTTGTTGATCTGCCGAGTCCTCTAAAATATTTACATTAAGGTCAGCACACACTACTATGCGTTTATTACATTTAAATAGTTTTCTTAAAATTTCTTCCATGACTACAAGAAATTGGGATAAATTGGAAGCAGGTGGCCTATAAATACACAAAATTATATAACCAGCGATTTCTGCACAAGCTACTTCACAGACCCGCTCCACAGAGCAAGCAGCCACGTCATTTCTTTCTTTAAACTTAAGGTTGTTTTTAACAAATATTATTGTACCACCGCCTTCAGCAGACACTCTGTTGAACGTACTAGCGACCACATAATTGTTAACATTGAATGACATTTTATGAGGCTTTAGCCACGTTTCAGAAAAACATAGAACATCTAGGTGATACTTATCTGTAAGCAACTCTACATCTAAAATTTTGCCAGAGAAGCGATTAATATTTTGATGATAAATACATAATTCATTACTTCTAATTTTACAAGTCTTATTCATTGGTTTCGTAGCGGTAGTACACATTGTATTATTTTTTAGACATATATTTATAGCACTGCTGGAAGAACTCTGTATATTTTGATGGAAGGCAGAGAGCTCAACCATTGTCGGTGCAGTCAGTTTAAACTAATGTTTGCTGACTGATGCAGATTCATCTTATTAGTAATACTACTAACCTGAGAGTCGTCATGTGACTGTGTTATATTATCTATATTTTCACCGCATTTGTTACCGAACCGAGAGCGGAGAGTCACTTTCACCGCGTCCATTTTTACTGCTCGTGTGTGTAAAGGATCAAAATCAAATGGTCTATGGGCTCAGTTGGATGCGCGGCACTGTGCGGTCACCTTCTATGCAGCGAGTATCGGGCTGGATTCCCGGAGGAAACTAGCGATGGGCGATTGTTACAGAAAAGACAATCGATTGATCCGATAATTGTGCTATTGCGCATTCGATTGTCGATTCAGTAGTTGCTCGCCATGATTAATCGAATAACAATCGACAAAATACTAACTGTACGCACACAGCTAGTTGATTTGAGAAGAGCATTTAAATTCTGTTATATCTAATACAGTTGTACCAATCTTGTATCGTAAGCTGTGGCGCATAGCGCACTCCCGCCGTACCATCTTTTGTAATTATGTACTTATTTAGTAGTACGTACAAATAGATTAGTAACTAGCTGACCCGCCCGGCGTCGCCCGGGTAAACAAAAGCTTACACATAAACGCTTTCACACTCACAGCCCCACTCTAAAAGTACTATAAGTTGTGTCGTGGGGCCGTAAACAATTAACACCACACACACAACATTCACGTCATACCCAGAACCAGAAACATAAACTTCCCGTGGGGAAAAAACTTTTGTTATTGTGTTCCCACCGAGATTCGAATCCGCTGCTTTGAAGACGAACGCGCACTCATCTACCTAGTGGGTAGTTCAAAGTTCAAAGATTCCCCACCCTGCGTCGCCCGATTAAAAAATCTACACATAAACACTTCCACGTTCACAGCCCCACACTAAGTTCAGTGACTGGTAGCGTGGGGCCGTAAACATCCAAGATTCACGACATATTAAAAACAAAAATTTCCCGTAGGGAGAAAACTTCTGTTACCACCGCGAATCGATCTCGCTGCTTTGAAGGCGAACGCGCACCCATTTACGCGAGTAGATAGTTCAAAGTTCAAAAGATGACCCGTCCGGCGTCGCCCGGTTAAAAAATATACAAATAAACACTTCCACATTCACAGCCCCACACTAAGTTCAATGACTTGTATCGGGAGGCCGTAAACATCCAAGATTCACAAAGCATTCACAACATACTCAAAACCAGGAACACAAATTTCCCGTGGAGAGAAATCTTCTAGGTAAATTACCAACGGGAATCGAACCCGCTGCTTTGAAGGCAAACGCGCACCCATCTACGCCAGCGAGCAGTTCAAAGTTCAGGAACGACCCGCCCGGCGTTGTCGGCCGGGTAGTAAATATTAAAAAACATACCCATAAACGCTTTCACATTCACAACCCCACAGTTCAATGACTTGTATCATGGGGCTGTAAACATCCAAGATTCACACAACATTGACAACATACTCAAAACCAGAAACACAAATTCCCGTGGAAAAACACCTGTGTTCCCACCGGGAATCAAACCCGGTGCTTTAAAGGCAAACGCCCACCTAACTACTCCACCGGGCAGTTCAAAGTTCAATGATAAGTTATAACCGACTAAACAAAAACAAACAAATATATCCTCCTTCTTATGTAAGTCGGTTCAAAACATAGAAGTATGCCGGATTATAATAATAATAATATCTTTTTTGACATAGTTAAGAATACTTAATTAAAAACACTTTACATAAACTTTGATATTAAGCTAAAGTAATTATTAGTTAAGTTACAGAGCATAATATAAGTAAACGCTTATGGGTACTTTAATATTACAAAAAGCTTTGGAAACGAATGAAACCAAGATATAGTGTTAGGCTTTTGCCACCTGAGCTAGTTTAAAACTGTGTTACAGGTGTCAAAGCCCACCGCTCGGGAGGGAAAGAATATTCCATATTAAATTTAAATACAAGAAGCCCATACATTTGAGTTCATAATTTTAGGTTATATTTTTAGGTAAGTAGTTACATTAGGTATTAACAATAATAATAATTACAGGTTGCAGGTTATGAAAGGTTGTGTTTTTATCTAGATAAGGTCCATAATAACATGGTGTACCAGAAAAAAGTTAATAAATAAATACTGTTATCACTTTTATGGGAATAAGTGTTTGTAGTATGAGTATGTGTGTTGTGAGTGTGTGTGTACGTGTGTTGAGAGTGTGTATGTACGTGTGTTGGTGTATATACTTATGAATGAGGTTATGTCTGTATATAAATGATGCTAAGATACGTTGTATTTACTTTACGTGTATTACGCAGTAACTATTACGAGTACATTCTGTGATCCACCGTTTTCACCCTCAAATAAACTTAACGATTTCTCCTAGACTATAGGTCTAAATTATACGCAGTGAAAAGCAAATTGCATCTACGTGAACTACGTAAGCCGATGAAATACTTAGGTTTTTTTGATAAGGATTAATATTAAATACTTAAAAAAAGGCAACGAAATAGAAGCCGCTATTTTTATGTGCAGGAATACGTAGTACGTGAAACTAATTTCACGTACTCCCGTGAAACTAATTTCACGATTTCTCATAGACTTTTTATCCAAATCACATGCAGTAAAAAGCAAATTGTATCTACATGAACTACGTAAGACGATGAAACAGTTTATTTTGATAAGGATTAATACTGAATGTCTCAAAAAGCCAACTAAACATAGGCCGCTTTTTTTTCAGATTTTTAACAAAGAAAAGTATTTTTATGAGCTATACATACATGTTAGATATATGCTGTCGCGGACTTTTTTGTAAAACTCATAAAGGCCAACATTTTTGCTGTACATTGTATTCACCTATGTCTAACTGTTTAGTCAGCGTACGCCGATAAAGCGGAAAGTTAGCAAATTTTTCTCCGACTCGTCTTACGAATATTATTATTTCGAACTGATAACTAACTTCTATCCCAACAAAACATAGCCTATGACACTCAGTGATAGTGTAGCTATCTATTAGTGAAATATTTTTTGGAATCGGATCAGTAGTTTCAGAGATTACCTTTCACAAACAAACAAACTTTACCTCTTTATAATATTGGTATAGATAGGTGCGTCCAGTCATTGTTGCCAACCGCACGTCGTTAGTAGATAACAATCGACTAACATCGATTGTTATCGACTGAACCGAACAATCGACTAATTCGATTAGTTTTAGTAATAATCGCCCATCGCTAGTGGAAACATAAGTTTTCTCCTCAAGAGAAATGTTTTTTTTTTTATTATTGATATCTATCTACGGGCCAATTGCCTATATTTCCTAAAACTAAACTTAAACTATATACATCAAAGAACCAAGTTACCTACAAGACATCGAACCTATAACTCAAGTGCTCAAAAAAATGAAATGAATGTTTAATGTTTAGAAATGCGTGTTTCTGGTTCTAGGTGTGATGTGAATGTTTTCGACAGCAACGATACAAGTCATCGTACTTGGTGTGAGGCTGTGAGTATGAAAGAGTTAATATTTAAGTATGTTATGTAAATTTGCGCCATCCACTAATGTGGATGAAACGATTACTGACTAGGCGACTTCGGAACATATTCTACATATAAAAAAAGAAAAAAAACAGTTTGTTGACGACTGTCAAAAGTCAAAGCAACTGTCACATGGGTGTCAAAAATAGCAGTGGCAGCACTGCAGCAGTGCAGTAATGTCAAGAAATCGGGAAGAAATCGTGAAGTTAGTGATACATCTCCTGAGGAAAATAATTTTAAATACACATTTAAGATGTCATTGGCTAATGTGTAAACCATTTTTCATTAAAGCTGATAAGCATTAAGGTAAGCTGATAAGCAACCACCCTCACATTTGGCCAAAATAAGTTCTAGCAGCCAAAAAACTGATTAGCAGTTCTGCACCCGAATCTATTAAAGCCTCTGCATAGGCAGGACATGGTATTTGAGAGAACGACAAGACTTACCAGTAATGGTAGCTGACTTTCCTAGTAAACCTGGCCCACATGAACCCTGATAGTAATTGGAGGAAACTTCTGGTCGGAAGACCTACGTGATTTCATGACGATCCTTGAAGAGGAAGCATGATGCTGTTATTCCTAATTTTACTAAACTTCTATTTATCACATTAATAAATAAATATTTATCTATATTAAAAATGTTGTATATTAATTTTATTTAGTTATTACTTCAATTGAAATATACCTGATAATATTATAAATTCTGATTACAAATAATAAAAACATCATATTTAATTGCAATATATATCATTAATAACAGAAGATTTGAGTATCAGACAAAATTTTTGATTCTCTGCACAGTACCTAAAATGGAACAAGCCAATGCTGCATCATACCTATGACACAAATTTGACTAAAATGCAGATTGCCTAACCATCAATGCCCAAACTTTGTTATTTCCATTTTGTCTACAAATTGAATTGCCTGAAGGGTACTTTGTCTCGATGCCTAATTAGGACTTGTCTCCAATAATCTATAAAAGCCCTCCTAAATCCTAAAGAAGTAGTAATGCGCCTGTGTACCACCCTAAGTAAAGTTACAGGCTTGCTTTCCATGTGGTCCCATTTAATTAAGATCTGATCACTAGTTTTTGAGTTATTGTCAATAATGCACCTTTAATACATTAAATTTGATCAAGGTTCCGAAGATAAAGTGGTGCTGTCGTTTTCTTAAGCTTTGCTTGGGTTTAATTCTTTTCAATAGTATTTAATTTTGTTTCAGATACTAATTTGAGAATACAAAAGACAATGTATTCAAATTATTCAATCATTTATTTAATTTCATATGGTTTAAAAAATCACCTACATTTCAAAACACAAACCAATGTTTTCTTTCAAGTTATGAGTGTTTTTAGTTAAGGCAGATCTGTTGTTTAGTAAATGGGTTATATAGGTAAATATGCAGCATCTTTCATTTTAGGGCCTTAGCCCAGAATATAAAATATTATCTTAAAAAAATTACCTGCCCATTGGCTTTGCTAGGTCCTCCTACTAAAAGGGGTATATTCACGGCAGGAACACATGCTTTCTCCCCAAGGGATGTTTATGTTTCTGGTTCTGGGTGTAATAGTATGTGTGAGGTGAATGTTTGCGGCACCCACGACACAAGTTGTTGAACTTAGTGTGAAGCATTTATAATTATAAATTAATCTGACTATAAGTGTGAGTACTTATTAGTGTTTTTCTATTAACATTCTATAATTACGGTGTTTTACCTACCAATAAAACGCATATTAAGATATTTACCCTTTTTGAAACCTTTATTAATATGAGAATAACATGTTGTCTTTTGTCCTGTGGAGGTATACACAATGTACCCTCTGCTTACCATATACGTCTACTGTCAATGTCACTGTTATGTCACCTGGCAGAAACTTCGCCTTATATGCATCAATATTCTTCATTTGCTTTCATATCTGTATTATTTACCTTTTATAACCATGCAGTTTCAGACTAAGGTTTCTACTAGGGTAAGTATTTTAATATGCGTTTGCTGTAAGGCTATTTTTAAACAACCCTATTCTTATTATTTATTTTTTTTGTTTTTTATATATATATCTTATAAATCCTTTTAGTGGACGGAACAAGTTATTTCACAAGTGTATACCAATCCTATAGATTTAAGTGATGCTCTATCATTCAACAAACAAATTCGCACCCTCATCTCTTTTGATAGAAAACATGCAAAAATACTCTTGAATTCACATGATCTCTATGCTGTATACTTTGATACATAAAGTACACAATACAAAACAACACAAGTAAACGAACATAGTCTATACTAAGTTCGATTACTTGTGTCGTGGGAAATAAAAAGTTCCCTATGGAAGTAAAATAAAAAATGTATATTTATATTCCTTAACCAATTTTTTCCAGTCGCCATGAAGTCCTCGTGCAGTTTGCTTCCATGCATATAGAAATCGATTTTTATATTATAAAAGAATGATTAACCCAGTTTTAATTTTGTCTATACAGTATAGTTGACCGACAGCGACATGGCGGCGGCGGCGGCGGCGGCGGCGCGGCGGTGACCGGCGGCGCGGCATGGCGGAGGGCGAGGGGGTGAAGGCGGGCGCGAGCGCGGGCGCGGGGGCGGGCGGCGCCGGGCAGCCCGACGCCGTGCTGCTGGCGCCGCTCACCGAGGACACATTCCTACACAACCTGCACGTGCGCTACAAGCGGGACATCATATACGTACGTAGCTGTGGCTGGTACAACTACACCTACCTAACTCAATCGATAACGATACTCGATAAGAAAATGAAAAACATTTTATGATTTTTTTTTATGAATTAACTGAATTTTAACCCTAATCTAAGTAAAAACGTATTTATTTTTAGTTATGTGTCTCAACTCAATGGGAAACTAAATAGAAGCAGGCTGATAATAAACTACTTTATTTTTATCGCAGTTCTTTTTAGAAATATAACAAAATTCTTAAGTAAATATTTAGTTGGATACATAGTACATCCCAAGTTTTCTTTCTTTAGCAACAAGACTGCTTATTTATTCTTATGAAGAGTTTCATGAGTTCAAAGGAACACCCATAATTATGCTACAAATCACTTTAACTTTCGAGGAAAAAAAATGTGCTCTTGTAAATGTGCAATGCAAACGCGTTTGTTGCTGGAAATTTCGACTTGTCAAGCATAATTTTTTCAGTAAAATGACAGAATATAAAGAGATTTCTTATCTCATGGTGATAAGAGCGAAAGCACATCGCTGTGCAGGATTTAGAAATTCAAATATTCTGGGTTGCACTGAACTCTATATAACGGGCAAACGTGAAGCTAAGCTTCGCTCGTTTATTTCAAATTTCATTAAAAATACGTATTTTGTCTATGGCTCGGGAGGTATTAACGCCAACTTTGCCAAAGATGCAGCGCTACCGTGTCATATTGACGGTCCCCTAGAAGTTCTAGTAAAGGTTCTACCACTTTACTAGGGCAGGGCTCGACTACGACTAGACCTCGACTCTTTTACTCGACTTCGACCGTGACCGGATACTATAGGACTTTTAATATGAAATTCACTCGAAGTATATTATCACTCGACACGGGCTAAATGCACAAGATCGCGAAGCCAAAAAATAAATAAATAGAAGTTTCGATATCGAGCGGGAGGAGCGCACAGAGTCGAGGTGACGGGTGACGCGGTCGGGCATCTCGCAGACGTACGTGGGCAACGCGCTGGTGTCGGTGAACCCGTGCCGCGCGCTGCCGCTGTACTCGGCGGAGCTGGTGCGCGCGTACGTGGCGCGGCCGCCGCACCAGCTGGCGCCGCACGTGTACGCCGTGGCGGCGGCCGCCTACCGCCGCGTGCGCGACGCGCGCCAGCCGCAGTGCGTGGTGGTGACGGGCGAGAGCGGCGCCGGCAAGACGGAGGCGGCGCGCGTGGCGCTGCAGTGCGCCGTGGTGGCCGGCGGCTCGCCGCCCGCCGGCGCGCGCCTCACGGCCGCCGGCACGCTGCTCGAGGCCTTCGGCAACGCCGCCACCGCGCGCAACCACAACGCCAGCAGATTCGTGAGTGTCCACCCTCCCCCCCCCCCCCCCCTCCCCCCACCGCACCCTGCCCCGCCTGTCTGCGCCGCTCCTCACGCCGCGCACCGACTGTTGCAGGGCAAGCTGCTGGAGATCGAGTTCGACTTCAAGGGCGAGCCTGTGGGCGGACACATCACGCACTGTGAGTACATACGCGCTCTCGTTGTGTACTCGTATAACGTGGAGTGCCGGGTTTCATAAGATATCGAGTTACGTAGTAGGTAAGTATGTGCGATTTTTTTTATCTGTGATAGGCATACGTTAGACCGCTATCTCGCAATAACACCTAAAGTCGAATAAATACTATAAGTAAGGGGATGAAATTTAATGACCACCAAAAAATTAATCGTTGAAATGAAACCTGTACCAAAATCTTTCGGGCTATTTAAGTCATGCCTGCACTAAAAAAACTTTTCATAACCCAAAAAGGCCACGGGTGCACCAAATTAAAGATAAGATAATTCTTTATTGGCAAAAACTGTAGTGTTAGTATTCGCGAGTTCTTATTGCAGGTAATGTTATTACAGTTGACCCATCTCGGGCGTCCAATGTCACAAAATATTATTATACAAGCCATACAAATTTTCATTATTTAGATTATAGATATTTGGAATTTATGATGAATAAGATACAATAAATATAATTAATTAGTGAAATATAAAGAAGACTACAAAAATGTCAGAGATATTAAATTCATGCTATGTCAAAAAACTTTTAAGGAAATATTCTTTCAAACTATAGAAAACATTTTCAGTTAATCAATTTTTTAAAGCAGATTTAAACATATTCATAGGAAGTTCTTTTATTCTCTTAGGGAGGTGGTTATAGACCTTTATGCTAGACACAGGTACTCTTCTCAAAGATCTCTTACACTGTATAAATGGAAGATGTAAGTCATTGTAACACCTCATTTGTGTACTTCTTACACGCACATCAGACTTCGTTTTGAAAATGTATCTATTATTCCTGACAAACAAGCTAAGTTCCATTATGTATATTGCTGTGAGGGTAAATTTTTTTTTTTAAAGGCAACGTTTTTGTAGTATAAAAGTGCTATCGACCCCAGAATACGATGCCATACGTCAGCAATGGATATACGTTTCCATAATAGGCGTTGCGTGCCACATCTATCGAACAGACGTCAGTGAATACTGAAAGCGCATAACACTGACTAGAAATTTTGCTGTTTATGCTATCTATATGGGATTTCCAGTTCTAGTGTTGATCTATTTTCATACCCAGGAAATTCGTCACATTAACTCTGTTTATCTGACTAAAGTTGGGGTATAATTTAGATGGCCACCAAGAATAAAATAAAATTTCCTGTGACAGAACCGAATCGGATAACAGTAGGTTAAGGTTTTTTTTTTTAATTAATTAATACAAAAATATTTAAAATACGAAAAAAAAAATTTATAGTAACATATTTGGATGAAATTTTTAAATAAAATGCGAGTACATATTTGGTGCATACGTGGCCTTTTTGGGTAGCTCAGCGATTATTCTGAAGATACTTGCCTTTTTTAGGTTAGCAGACTTTACGTTTATTGGTGATAATTTCATATTAAAATGGGGATTAAATTCTGGTAAGTACTTACGATTTTTTGGGCGTTATATTTCATTTTATCTGGTGATTGCTTAAACCTAAGCCATAAGTAAGTAACCTTGCTTATCTATTCCCGGCCCACAATTTTGTAAGCATCATGTTTTATTAAATTTAGCGAGCAGCGATTATAAGTGAAAACGTTGCCTAACTGTATTGTATTATGCGACACTCGACGATAGATAATTCAATAAAGAATGCGTCAAGAGCGGGTTGGAGTTTTTGGATGTGATATTATAAAGTTTTGATGGCTTTAATGAATTTAGTTATAAGCACATGTAAGTTAAAAGTTAAAATAAGGATCTAGTGATCTATTCATCACAAAAATTAGTTATAACTACTGATTTGATCAATTATGAGCTAACATGAATGTATTTCTTGCATGCAGACCTATTGGAAAAGGTAAACCATACAAAAATATATTTCTACCGAATAATCGCCATCAATGTTACAACGTTGTCGAAACTAACCATGAAAACGAACCTTCTATCTAAAAATGTAATTAGTTAAATCTTTATTATCGATATGAAAGCCAAAAAGTAGTTTAAATAATTTCTGTCGGTCTGTACCGCGCAACACCCTGAAACTACAGAATGGATTTGAATGAAACTATGGACTATCAGTAATAATAATAAGTAAATGCTCTTTTATATTAATAATATGTAAGTGTTTTTTAGAAGGTATACTAATTCAAAATTAAATAAAACACATGAAAATAGTATTAATGTGTATGGTATTGGTTTTATTTAATAGATAAATGAATGCCGTTAGTGTTTAATTATGATTTCGGACATATGAGCGCCACGGCTAGCTCGAATGGCATGTTGCGCCATCTTGTTGAAACCAAAGCTCTGTCACATCAATGCCATTCAACTGAGGTACATAGAAGTCATCATGCAAGCAAAGTGGATGGGTGCAACTTCAATTTATTTGCACGATGTCGAATCGATGAATCGAAAAATGGACGTAATGCACGATAAGTCTTGCGAAACGAACCATGGTTTTGGTGACAGTCTATTCATGGTAAAGTGGTAAAAAGCACTAACTATAAATCAACTGGCAACTGTCAAATTAACAGTCTGTAAAAACAATGTTAACAGTTTAAAAAACAAACCTCTAAAAAAGCACCCTTCAGGTATGTATTTTCAACCGACTTTTAAAAAGAGGTTCTCAATTCGACTGTATGTTTTTTTTTGTATGTATGTTACGAGATATCTCCGCCAATTATGTTTGGTAGAGTATACTTCAGAGGTGGCCCCATATAAAATTATATATAAGCGATGAAGTCGTTTTTTTAAGCTTTGCTTGCGTTTCAATTATTTCCGTAAAACTTTTCTATTGCATAGAATTTTCTTAAATTCAATAGGAAAGCACATGAAGTGTGAGGTTCACATAATGTTGATATTTCGGAGATTACTACTATTATGTGATATATATAGTTACTGTTTATTTTTAAAATTTTGGTCGTATGCTCGATTTTCCTCATATTCTGATATATTTTCGCCTAGTTTAATGCTAAACCGCTTCTTTTAAATAAAAATATTGAAATATTAAATCTATGTAATCACATTAACATTTGGTTAACATAACCTTTAAGTCCAAACAAAAAAAAACTTAAGTTTTTTTAGAATTATTAATCTAGGCAAAAATACTAAGATTCGTTTAAAAAAAGCAACACATTTTTCGTAGTTCCTCTTTTAAAAACTTTGTCGGTCACGTGATGATTCTACGATGGTTCCTCAACATCAATTCCCCGGTCGTTTTTAAACAAAAAGTAAATAATGAAACTTTAGCTTATTTTGTCTCGCTACTCCGACGCGAACCACTTTTTTATGTAGCAATGGATAGGATAATAATAGGAGCGATAGGAGGAACGACAGCAGGCGACAGGGGTCAAATGGAAGCATTCGACCACTACTATGGATACCTGGATGGCATTTTAGTCACCGACAAAGTTATCAAAACAGCTACTACAAAAAATGATCGATGTAAATTATTTTGGAAACGACTGCCAACGTGAGTCGCTCGTGCAGGAGCGCGCGTACAGCGTGTGCGAGGGCGAGCGCAACTTCCACGTGCTGTACCAGCTGCTGGCCGGCGCCGACGTGCCGCTGCTCAGTGAGTATAGGACACGTGACAACGTGACCGCCCCGCCCCCCGGCCCCCGCCCCCGGGCCCGGCTCACGGTCGTTGTGTGCGCAGAGCGGCTGAAGCTGCAGCGGTCGTGGGAGCAGTACCGCATCCTGCGCGGCGCGCCGGTGGAGGCGGCGGCGTCGCCGCGCCGCGCGCCGCCCGCGCCGCCCGCGCCGCCCGCGCCGCACGCCGCCGCGCAGCACGACACCGACCACTTCGCGTTCACCAAGGTCAGCGACGCCCGCGCGCACACCACGCGTGCTGCGCTTATCCTCGCGAAAATGTCTCTCGTTGGTGCCGAAGTAGATTGATTTTGTCGACGGTGAACCTCTCTAGTAATAATAGAGCATTCACGCTCTCGCACCCACGCCGTGTTCAAATACTTGTATCGTGGGTGCCGGAAATGTTTACATCCCACGCACGATCGCACTGTTAAAACTGATATAGTAATTTTCTGGGTTAACGTCTTATTAATATTATACTAAATCTCTTCTTGACTTATTGAAACTATGAAACGATATATTATGGCAAATCATTTTTAATTGTGTAAACGAAATTAAGTTTTTTAAATACTCGATAGGCAAGCATTTGACCACTATCTCACCTGATGGAAAGTGATGATGACTAACGATGAACCTTTTGACTATTGATGTACCACAAAAGAGACAGCTAATTAGATAAAAATCTAATTGCCATAGACAAGATTTTAAAACAGTCTATTCTATATGATGTTATTTTTAATTGAAATGTTATATCAGATATGTGACGTCTGAGTCTTAGAGGTAAGAGATGGAATTGTTTGCATAGTTGTAGGCAATTATCGCACTTATATTTATTTATTTACTGTTGGAAGATCACAAAACTGGGTAAAACGACTGACCCCCGTTTTCACTAAACTTAGGTGTCGCCTAAATGAGATGCCTAAGCATTTAAGAGCTACCTAGCACAAAAATTTAAAACCTTAGGAGCTACCTAAGTTTAGAAACTTAGGTAGCTCCTAAGGTTGTTAGGTAACACCTAAGGTTGATGAAACGTATTCTAACAAAAACGGTGTTCTAACACCGATTCACCGGTGTTTATGGTTTTAGGTAATTCCTAAATAGCTGTCATTTTTTGTATGGGCTTCATAAGTAAGTTGACAGAACTTTATTTAAATACGTTTCACCAATCTTTAGGAGATTCCTAACGACCTTAAGACCTAACTAAACTTAGGACACCGATTGGCAGTGCGTAAAGCTTAGGTGATTCCTAAATTGACAGCAAAAATCAGATTGACAGTTTCATGACATTTTTTTATTAATTTTGGCTCAACAAATTATAAACATTTAGCCAGTGTCCAGTAATAAAACGTTATCTTTGTGCATTTTTTTATTATTAATTTTAGCTGCGCAATTTTGTGCATTTAGCCAGTGTCAAGAAGTAATATATTTCAAGTGTAATTCATACTAAAAGTCCTAGTCACAAGTCAAAGTCAAGAAAAAGAGTCAAGGTCCAGTCATAGTCAAGTCATGTCCTAGTAAAGTGGTAGAAACTTTACTAGAATTTCTATTGGAGTTTTGGTGCGAAGGCGAAAATCACGTATTTCAACTTGGTATCATTTGCGTAGGCAATAAGTGTAGACTTATGCACGTTTACTAAGTATTAACGGTTAATAATCCACCATATTACACATTAACACTCGAAGAATCACAGATTTTGGAAAATTATACGAAGTCAACAACGCCATTTTTTCACTTTCGCGGCAAAACTCATATTTGTGCATTCTACTAGTGATTCTACTGTCAGTTATAAAAATAGGTTTTATTAATAAACTAATTTTGCCTCGTATTTAATCAAGAAAAAAAAAGAAAATGTAATTTAAGTCACATCAAAAACCAAGCAGACAACATTAGAAATCAAAATCATAGCCAAGATCGAAAAATTTATGCATATCCTAGCTTAGGAATCGCCTATTGAAAATGGAATGGTGAAAGCAAAAATAAGTTAAGGAGTTTCCTTAGCGTAGGAATTACTTTACAAGGAACAGCTTATTTGTGGTATATGTTGAAACTATTGGAGTTTTTGAACGAGAACATTTTAGTTTTAAAGATGACCAAAGCCACGGTTTTTTAATCTTACATAATTGAATTTGACACCCAGTTACGTGTAAAGTATGCCTTTAATATTTTCATTGCAATTGCCATTTTATTTTTGGGCCAAAGTTTTATATATTATTTGAGAATTTGAATTAATCGCTTGTTTTGCTTTAACGCTTTATGCTTCAGACAAAAGGACGGACGAACGTACAAAGTGTTGCAATATCCAAGTCTACTAAAAGAACTCGCGTTGCTCGATCAATAAGCTTATATTTATAGACACACACATAAACTATCGTATTATTGAAATTATAAGGAATAAAGGTTTTAAGTAGGTAAATAGTAAAACGGAGAACGTAAATTATTTTATTTTTTTACTTTATGCTTTCACACTCACAGCCTTGCACTTAGTTTGATAACTTGTGTATGAGTGCCGAAAACATTCACAATACACACAAAACCAGAAACACACATTTCTTTGGGGGAAAACTTGTTCCTGCCGGGGATTAAACCCAACACATCTGCTTAGACGAACGCCCACCCAACTAAGCAAACGAGCAGTTCTATGATATTTTATTTTATTTCTATATATTCGTTCTGTTTCTCAAAAATACTACATTACAAATCAATAGTGAATATTATGGTCTAATAAAAGGTAAGTATACTTCATTTTAGCGGAATCTTCATTGAGTAAAAACGTCTGCGCTTATTTTGCCCAGCACACATTTTTGCGTACTTCGTATAATTATAGTAAAATATTAGCAAAATACTTTTTATTTATTCTCAATTCGACAAAATACCGCAAATTCACAAAACGTCAAAGGACAAGTAAACAACATTTAAAAAAATAAACCATAGATAAGATTCATAAGTTTAAGTATTAAAAAGTCGAATGGTGAAATGAAATTACCAACTTAGGAATTTCCTAACGTTAGGAATAACTTAACTAGGAATCTCTTATCTAATGAATGGTGAAAACGGCTGTAAATCTTACATAAAAACTTAATCATAATGAAGTGCATCATTCATGTATCCTTCTAGATGTGAACCTAGCTTACATAATAATATATTCTATTAGTGTTATAAATATTCGCTTAATTATAATAAAACAGACTAAAAAAAATTCAATTTAAAAAGTTATACAAACAACGATAATAATTATAAGGAGTATGCAGCCTAAAACAAACAAATTATTAAAACGTCCTCGATCGTCGAGTCGAGGAAATCCCTCTCGAGTTCGCGCGACCATTTCGGTTTCACTCGAACGATAATTTTTATTTCGGGCAATAACGTCTGTCGCGGGGCGCAGGCGGCGATGGCGACGCTGGGTCTCGGCGGCGGCGAGGCGGGCGCCGTGCTGCGGCTGCTCGCCTTCATGCTCAAACTGGGAAACGTGCAGTTCGAGCCGCAGCACAACATCGACGGCTCCATCGGCACGCGGCTGCACCACGCGCACGGTGAGCCCCGGGCGGACTCGAGCCCGCATCCACGCCCGCGCCCGCCGCTAACGAGCCGCCTGTTGCAGAGCTGCGCGAGGCGTGCGCGCTGGTCGGCGTGGACGCGGACGCGCTGGCGGACGCGCTCGCCGCGCCGCACCACGCGCCGCACCTGCCGCACCCGCACCCGCACCCGCACCCGCACCTCGACACCGACGCAGGTACATTTTAAAACTAGCATCTCGATCGATCGACTGGAATCGAACAGAGACGGTAGAGCGATAACGTACGGGCGGGCGACAGAGGAGGCGGAGGGCGAGGCCGGCGGCGCCTCCTCGGCGGAGTCGGGCGACGAGTTCTCGGCGGGCGGCGGCGAGGCGGGCTGGGCGCGCGCCGCGCTGGACCGCGTGCTGGGCGCGCTGTACTCGCGCCTGTTCACGTGGCTGGTGCAGCGCGCCAACGCCGCGCTGGCGCCGCGCGCCGCCGCGCCCGCCGCGCCCGCCGCGCCCGCCGCGCTGGCGCTGCTCGACGTGTACGGGTTCGAGGCGCTGGCGCGGAACGGGCTCGAGCGGCTGCTGATCAACTACGCGGCCGAGCGCGTGCAGGCCGCCGTGACCGGCTGCACGCTGCGCCGCGAGCAGGACGAGTACGCGCGCGAGGGGCTGGCGTGGCGCGCGCTGCCCTACCGCGACCACGAGGCGGCCGCCGACCTGCTGGACGCCGGGCCCGACTGCGTGCTGGCGGCGCTGCGGGCGCCCTCCGACGCCGCGCTGCTGGCGCGCCTGCAGCGCCGCCGCCACCCGCGCCTGCGCGTCGCGCCGCCCGACCGCTTCACGTGAGTGCCTCTCGTTGTACTCGGCACGAAACCGATCCTCGGCTCGGCTCGGAATCGTTCGGATCTCATCGTATCCCCGAATCGGGCCGCCGAGCGAACGAGTCGGCCCGATTCGGCGAGCGGGTGAACGAAAGGGCGACGCTCATTTTCTCGTTTAATGCGTCGATAGACTATCGTCGAACCGGGTTGACGTGCCTTTTCAAACGGGAGGGTGAATCTCCAAAGGTTCAATATTGGGGACTCTTCGGAACCTGCGTGCGTCGCCCAGATTTTTTTTATAGTATTAACGGGCATGTTCAAATTGTAAGATTTTAATAGATTATCTCCGGATAAACAAGAATTAATTGAGATATTCATATTATTAATTAAACTTTTGTTGAGGATAATGATACAATGTGAAAAAATTATTAAATGCAAGCTGAGCTTAAAACACTGTTAAATGTATTAAACACGCGTTATGGACGATAACTCAAAAACTATTAATCAGATCTTGATTAAATTTAAATGGGACCAATGGGAAAGCACCAGCTTTCAAAAAAACAAAAAATCATCAATATCTTGTTCAGGTTCACATAAAAAAAAACAATTGGACGACTGTACTCGAGCTTGTTCAAAATCAAAATAGTTTATTCACATGGGCCCTAAAGAGGCACTCATGAAAGTTAATGAATCCACTGCCAGATTCGCAAAATTACAGCCATCTCGAGAAGAACCTGGCAAGAAACTCTGCGGCGCATTTTTTTTCATTCATTTTTTTAAATTATTCTTAATCTCTAATACATAATTTTATTAACCTAGGTGTTATTATGGTAGTCGCTAGAAAGCGCTTGTGCAATTTGCCTTCATGCATCCTTGTCAGTAATATAGTCGATCGTTTTCTAGTAAGCTTTCTTAATTAATGCCCGTTTTATTACAGATTTGAACATTCCCAGTGGTAATTCAGTTACGATTTTAGGAATTCTATTGTAAAATCGAACCCCATTTGCCATAAAAGATTTTTTCGTTTTGCTTAATCTAAATGCGCGCACTGTAATTTTATGCTTATATCTAGTATTAAGATGTGTGCGTCGCTTCTTAATTTATATTTACCAATATTTTTGCGAGCATGCATAATATTTTCAAAGATGTAAAGCGAAGGCATGGTAAGTATGCCTGTTTCTTTAAAGAATTCCCTGAGAGATTCGCGCGGACCCATATCATATATTGCACGAACCGCTCTCTTCTGTAGAATAAAAATAGCTTCAACATCGGCAGCAGATCCCCATAGCAAAATTCCGTAACTCATCAAACTATGAAAATATGCAAAGTAAACCAGCCTTGCCGTCGCTACATCAGTCAGTTGTTGGCCGTGTCCAATTATTTGTTAATAGTTTTTTTACGTGTGTTATTACCTCATAACTTCACTCCACGTGAGCCGATTTCGAAAAAAAATTTTTAGTTTTATTTGAAAGCTGGTGCTTTTCATGTGGTCCCAGTGAAATTTGATCAAGATCTGATCTCTAGTTTTTGAGTTATAGTCAATAATGCGTGTTTAATACATTAAATCTGATCAAGGTGCCGAAGAAGTCGGTTTTTTTTTATTTGCTTGCGTTTAATTATCACAAAAAAAGCTAGCTATTACCTAATAATATAATACGTTTGTGATACTTAATAATTATATTTGTCACATAGCACTAGAACGTTAGTAACAGCAACGAGGCATTTTTTCAGTGGATCCTCTAATACATTAATAATTAGACTTACCATGACCTGAAAGGATTGAATCTATGTAACTATGTTATCGTCAACAATAATAAATGTATTTTTTATGGATTGAGTGACAACAAGCATGCGACCTCCTGAAGGTAGATCGGTATGCTACCTTAAGGTAAGCTGGCGCGTTACCTACTTTTAATATTGTAAGAGCTCGTTTTACGTTCTATTTGAAGCTGTCCAAGTTGTATCGGTGCAGAAAATTATTCCACATCTTGTCGGTGCCTGGTACAAACGACTACAAAAAACGTGTTTGCGATTTTTCTACCGAATTCACAAAGGAGGAGATACTGAAGTCGGCCGTACTTTATTTTTTTTACGTGTGTTACCTCATAACTTCGTTCCACGTGAACCGACTTCGGTTTTTTTTTTTTAGTTTGAAAGATGTTGCTTTCCAATTGGTCCCATTTAAATTTGATCAAGATCTGATCATTAGTTCTTGAAATATCGTCAATAATGCGTATTCTGTGGACTACATTGACGATGTTCTCGTTTTTGACCGACTTCAAAAGATACCTCATAACTTCTTTCGTTGTGAACCGATTTTGATGATTGTTTTTTTATTTGAAATTTGTTCAAGATCTGATCTCTAGTTTTTGAGTTATCGTCAATAATGCGTGTGCAATACATTAAATCTGATCAAGTGCCCGAAGATAAAGCGGTGAAGTCGGTTTTTTAAACTTTGCTTGCGTTTAATTATTTTATTCAAAGTAACACTTATTGTTAAAATACATACACACGTTCTCGATAAATTTGCAAAGGTATTAATTTGGAGCCTCTCAAATATCGACCCGGGAGCGCCGGATCGAAATATTTCATCCTTCGTTCTACGAGGGAAGACAAAAACTTCGAGGAATGAAAAGAAAAGAAGACGAAATTAGACCCAAAATTATTTTTCTATCAATATATTCTTCCTTAATTTAAAGTTAATAACTAAAGTTACAAAATAGGGCCGAAATCGCCGACTCCGTTTGAAAAACTTTTTTTCCTCGAGGCTCTTTTTGTTTATTTTCGGGAACAAATGATAAATAATCCGACGGGGCCAAACCTGAACTACAGGGGGGAGCGGTTTAAACTTTAGAAGCTACACTAGTGGACGGTAGCCATCGCAACGGGGCTCCTGTGAACCGGCGCGTCGTCGTGCAAAAGCAACACACCTCGAGTCCATTTTCTCCTCCATTTTTCTTCGATGACATTTTTAGTTTAGCTTTTCGAGCGAGCCGGCTCAACGAGAGGAATCAGAATGACGAAAAAAAAGTAAGGAGCGCTAGAAGTATTTCCGTACCGATGACCGCGGCGCGTCGCGTCGGCAGGGTGGCGCACTTCGGCGGCGCGGTGACGTACAGCGCGCGCGGCATGGTGTGCAAGAACCGCGACGCCGTGTGCCGGCGCTGCGGCGGCGTGCTGGGCGGCGCGCGCGAGCCGCTGCTGGCCGAGCTGTTCGCGGCCGAGCGGGGCGCCGCGCCGCCGTCGCCGCGCCGCCCGGCCGCGCTGGCGTGCCGGCAGCGCGCGCTCGTGGCGGCGCTGGTGCGGCGCCTGCCGCCCGCGCCGCGCCTGGTGCGCTGCCTGCGCGCCGACGCGCTGCTGCGCCCGCACCGGTTCGACGCGCAGCTGCTGCGCCACCAGATCCGCACGCAGGGGTGAGTGCCGCCCGCCCTATCTCCGGGGTGCCTCGACGTTCTCGGACCGCTCTTTTACGTACATTTTGCTAACGATCTATTAGAGTATTCACTGAAATTACTTTATTTGTACTGGGCGATCGCGAAATTCGGCCTGTCGGCCGGGTCGTAGATCTCGCTGCGAGTTCCGGCATCGTCCTCGGTTCCGTCTCGCTCGATGTCGGCGCGGAGCTTAGACGCGGAATCGTCTATTTTTATTTTCATTCGATTTCGATCGAGTAATTTTAATTCGATCGAGTCATTTTAATTCGGCCACGATAACGGTATTTCCCGGGGTCGGAGGTGCATTTTCATGGCGGAATAGACGAAAGACCTCGGCACGAAGATCGAAGGCCTCGATCGTTTTTTTTTTATATTCATTCGGTTCACAAATTGAATGCGACACTTAAGCTCAGATAGGTAAACGACATATTATATAAATTGCAAGCGGCGCCCGTTCCGGGACATTGAACGCGGCATGCCCAAACGATAGTGTTAAATATAAAAAGATCTAAAAGATCTTAAGGGTTTCCCGGAGGGTGGGCCTCGACACGAACGCGGACGAGTCGAAGATTACGTCGAACGTCCACGTCGGGCCCACCCCGGTATCGCTTCGTCTCGATCGAGGCGGAGCGAGGCTCGCGGGCTCGGTCTCAACGACGGCGGCGGCGGGTCCCGCAGGATCCTGGATATGGCGCTGCTGCGGCGCGCCGGGTGGTGCGAGTCCATGTGCGCGCGCGCGCTGCTGGCGCGCTACGGCGTGCTGGCGCCGCGCGCGCCGCCGCCGGCCGCGCCGGCTCCCGACGAGCCCGTGCGCGCCGCGCGGGCGCTGCTGCGCACGCTGCCCATCCCCGGCGCCGAGTTCGCGTACGGCCGCACGCGCGTGTTCATCCGCAGCCCGCGCACGGTGAGTACCGCCGCGCGCCGCCGCCGCCGGCCCGCCGAGCCCCGCTAACGTGCGCGCGGCCGCAGGTGTGGGAGCTGGAGGCGCTGCGCGCGGCGCGCGTGTCGGCGCTGGTGCTGGTGGCGCAGCGCGCGTGGCGGCGGCACCGCGCGCGGCGCGCGCACGCGGCGCAGGCGGTGCTGGCGCGCGCGTGGCGCCAGTGGCGCGCGCGCCGCGCCGCCGCCGCGCCGCCGCCCGCGGGCGCGCCGGCGGCGGGCTGCGTGCGCGCGTGGGCGGCGCGCGCCGTGTGGCGCTGGTGGTGCGGCGCGGCGCGGCGCCGCTACCTGGCGGGGCTGTGGGCGCGGCTGCCGGCGCGGCACCGCTCGCCGGCGTGCGCCGCGTGGCCGCCGCCGCCGGCGCCGCGGCTGCTGGCGCGCGCGGACGCGCTGCTGCGGCGGCTGCACCACGCGTGGCGCTGCCGCGAGTTCCGCGCCGCGTTCGACCAGACGGCGCGCAACCGCATGCGCGAGAAGGTGACGGCGAGCGCGCTGTTCCGGGGGCGCAAGGCCACGTACGCGGCGAGCGTGGCGCACCCGTTCGTGGGCGACTACGTGCGGCTGCGCGCGAGCGCGGCGTGGCGGCGCGGCTGCGGCGCGGGCGCGGACCGCTACGTGGTGTTCGCGGACGTGGCCGGCAAGGTGGCGCGCGCGTCGGGGCGCGTGGCGCGCTGCCTGTGCGCCGTGTCCACGGCGGCGCTGCTGCTGCTGGAGGCGCGCTCGCTGCGCGTGCGGCGGCGGGTGCCGGCGCACCTGGTGTGGCGGCTGTCGCTGTCGCCGCACGCGGACGACGTGCTGGTGGTGCACGTGCGGCCGCACGCCGAGCCGGCGCCGCCCGCGCCGCACGCGGCGCCGCCGCCGCCCGACGCGCCCGGCTGCCTGTTCGCGGTGAGTGCTTCTCGAGCGTTCGACTAAACGTCCTCTCGTGGGGGACGTTCCTACGATTCGACCCCGCGCGGTTCGCCCCGACTTTTATTATGCGAATTGCATAGGAATGGAACATCCCACGTCGTTCTTTGTTCCCCGAAAGTATAATTTGGGCCTTAAGGTTAATTTCGGTTTGAAATACTATGATGTCGACTGGGTTTTTAATATGCATATGAAGTTTTAAATCATCGGCATACATTTTAAATGGATATGTAATGTTTTAAACTCCGCCCGAATATCCAGAAAAGAACAAATTCACAAAATATTGTCAGCACGAACCTCTGCTCTTTTACAAAGAAGAAAAGGACTACAAAAAACCAAAAACAAAACTCGACCGATGAAAAATGAACTAGCTGCACTCTACGAGTTGGTTAACAAATATATATGAAATGACTATGCAAAACACAGAAATAATATCATAGAAAAACATCTAAGACACACCGGCGGTACGAAAAGGGCCTACAAAGAACTTAGAGTCGGCAAAACTTGGATAGAAGGATTGAAGAAGTCCGATAGATACCTGAACCAAAGAAAAGATATTATCAATGCAGCAACAGACTTTTATAGAAACCCAGTAACCTTCAAATCTAAATAACAATACGAGCACAGCCGAAAATATACCAGCTAATTCCATGAGTCAGGATGGTGATGAGACTGTCAAAACAATAAGTGAAACTGTAATTATAGAAGCAATCAAAGGGTTAAAAACTAAAAAATCTCCCAGATCAGACAACATTACAAATGAAGCTTTAAAGACAGCACACCATATACTGGCTACACCACTCGCTGAATTATTAAATATAATACTACGAGCTACGAACATCAGAAACACCGACACAATGGTCCGAATCGAATATAATTTTAATATACAAGAAAGGTGACCCAAAAGATATAGGTAACTACACAGACCTATAAGTCTACTACCGAGTTTATATAAGCTGTTCTCCGCTATATTAAACTCGAGAATCAGCCCTGTGATCGAAGCTAATCAACCTGTAGAGCAGGCAGGTTTCAGGAAAGGGTATTCTACAGTGGACCATATACACTCACTAGAGTTGATCATTGAAAAATATCGTGAACAACGAAGACCACTATATATACCTCTCTTTTATTGATTACCAAAAGGCTTTTGACTCGGTAAATCACGACAGCGCTTGGCAGAGCTTGAAAGAACAGGGCGTAAACAAAGAGTACATAAATGTTATCAGGAACATATACAAAAATAACAATGGCAGAATAAAGCTAGAAACTTGGGCCCAAGCTTCCCCATAAAGAGAGGAGTCAGACAGGGAGACCCGATATCCCCGAAAATATTTATTGCGATTCTGGAAGCCATCATCAACAAGCTAAACTGGGGAAAGTTAGGAATATATATACAAGGAGCCTTCCTGAGCCATTTGAGATTCGCCGACGACATAATAATACTATCCGAGTCAAGTTCACAATTGCAATCCATGATAAAAGCACTACTGATAGCTAGCACAAGAGCAGGATTGGAAATCAATATCAGCAAGACCAAAACAATGACAAACAGCTTTAAAAAGCAAATAAAAATAAATGGCAACCCACTGGAATACAAAGAGAAATACATAGACAAATACAAGTATCAGATGCGGGCTTTGGATTCGATAGAGCGACGCGCAAAGAGGCTAATTAACAATGACGCTTTAGTTGAAGCCAGATTGCAAAGTCTTGAATATCGGCGTAAAGTTGCAAGTCTTTCAGTATTCTATAAAATACATTACGGTAAATGTGCTCAGGAACTACACAACCTTGTTCCCGCTTCACCTTTTTTTCACCTTTCATCTAGAAGAACGGCGTCGCGTCACCCATTTATGGTTGAGATACCGTTCATTCGGACGAAACGTTTCACGTCTTCGTTCATTTATAGAACAGCAAAAGAATGGAACGCTTTGCCGTCGTCTGTGTTTCCCGAAAGGTACAATTTGGGTGTGTTCATAAGTAAAGTGATTAGGTATTTACTAAGCAAGCGTGCTCCACCTTAGACTACATCGTCACTTTCCATCAGTTGTGATTGTGGTCAAACGTTTGCTTGGTCTGTAATAAAAAATAAAAATAACATATATTTGGGAAAAACTATCAGTTTTGACAAAGCGAATAACGACATAGAAATTGATAGAAGGGTACAGCAAACTTGGAACAAATATTGGGGTCTAAAGGAAATATTCAAAAGTAATATGTCAACATATTTAAAGACCAAGGTAATGAACTCGAGCCTCCTACCGTGCTTGACATACGGATGCCAGACTTGAAAGTTCACTACAAAAGCCAAGCACAAAATCACCACCTGCCAGAGAGGAATGGAAAGAAGCATGCTCAAAGTTAAAAAACGGACAAGATAAGACACACCAGTATAAGAGCAATAACAAAAGCCACAAATGCCCTGAGCTATGCACATAAGCTAAAGTGGAAATGGGCAGGACACGTAGCGAGGCTCACAGACCAGAGATGGACTCTCAAAACCACCTTATGGAGAGGGCCACAGGGAAAAAGAGGAAGAGGAAGACCGCCTACACGATGGGAGGACAAAATTTAAAAAATAATAATTTCGTCGTAAAAACGTTTTAAATTTTATTTTTATTTTATTTTATTATGTGATGTTTGTAGCTAAATCATTGATGGAACAAACAAAAAATAAAGGACCCAGGTGTTGTGACCCTTGTGGTACGCCTGTAGGGATTAGTTTTGACCGGGAATTATAACCGCGTATCCTGACAAATTGAGGCCTATTCTCTTCTAATGAGGATAGGTACGATTCGCACCATCTCAGCAAAGAACCATGTATACCCATCGCTGATTGTTTTTAACGAGAGGGACGTGATAATTTTTGTTCAAAGGCCTTACAAAAATCGGTATATACTGCATGAATTCCTCGCCTGCAACTAGGGCTCGAGAAATATCGTTCACAAACCCGATGAAATTCGATGCATTAAATCTTTTTATTAGTGAAAAGATAAGCGTCTGGGTCGTTTATCCACTTTAAACCATATTTGTGGTGTCGGGCGGCGCGGGCGCAGGGCGAGGGCGCGCGGCGGCGGCGCGGCGACGTGGTGGTGCGCACGTGCCACGTGCTGGAGCTGGCCACCAAGCTGTTCCTCGTCGTGCAGAACGCGTGCGGCGCGCCGCCGCAGGTCACCATCGCCACCGAGTGAGTAGCGACCCCTCCCCTCCCCCCGGCCGCGGCGCCCGGTGACGGTGCGTCTCCGCCGCAGGTTCGAGGCCAACTTCGGCGCGGCCGTGGTCACGGTGGCGTTCCATGCGGTCGGCGCGCTCGGCGAGGAGGCGGGCGAGGGCGGCGCCGCGCGCGTGCTGCGCCGCGCCGACCGCATGGACGTGCTGCTGTGAGCCGCACCGCTTGGAACCGCGCCGCGGTGTGCCGCGCTGCAATGTGCCGCGCACACGGCGCCGCGACATACGGCGCCTCGACGCACGGTGCCGCGCCGCACGGAGCCGCGCCGCAGTGTGCCGCGCTGCAATGTGCCGCGCACACGGTGCCTCGACGCACGGTGCCGCGTCGCACCAAGCCGTGCCGCATCGGTGCACGCGGCGGATCCCGGCTCGCTCTCGCCGTACCGGCTCGGATCGCGGACTGAGGTTTTTACGACTTATAAAGGACTATTGCCCTGTTCCGGAAAGGTTTTAGGATGTAAAACATTTCAAACGGATATCTTCGGAATACGGATATCGTTGACGATGTACCGGTCCCGATCGGCATTGGCCCGGTAGATAATTGTGTACTTTCTGCATCGTTTTCTCCTTGACGGCCAAATTTAGAGTAATTCAAAAAAATTCAAAAGCCAAACGATCAATTTAGAGACTGAATATATCGCCCCTCCGTCGAATGCTCACCGGTTAACGACGATAGAACTAAAAATAAAGGAAAAAAGGAAAGCATCGAGCCGAACCCGTCGCGTTTATACGATATTTGAATAATATAAGAAAGGCGAGCCGATTTATTGTCGTAATCATTTAAAATATCTATATCGACACGGCCGTTTTCATACTTCATGATGTGCCGTTGCATACATAACTTTATCTACACTCATTTCGTAAATTGTATAATACACTCGACTCATGTTTGTAACATAAGATGTAAAACGTTTAAATATTTTTTTCGTATTGTGTACATTTTGTCAACCGGTGCCAGAAAAGTAGTCAAACAATGTCGAGAAAATTGTATTCCGCTCTACTCATGCGGCAAGGGCCGACATTAAAAACGAAATGTAATTGTGAAGAGGTAGCCTCATGTAATTAAACACCTCCACTAGAACAAAATAAGACGATGGTTGTTGCGGCACTGATCGACTTAATGTACGTGATAGATAGCTTTAAGAGTTTCTACCTATAGAGGCGTCATCATCAATACTCATTATAAAAAGTAGCGAAACTACTCGTAGCCGACAACACAACATATAGTCGGGCACATCATATCCTACTTGCCTTATATAGTCTCGGGTATTTGTAGCTTACTTATAAATAAGTATGACGTTTCTATTGGTAGATTCTTATTGGAGAGTCTACTAAATTTGAACACATTATAGAAGATTTACGGTATGGGTCTAGGTCAATAGACAAACACTATTACGATAAAGCTGAGTAATAATAAACGTAGCATTAAGTGGAACATTGCAATTAATAATCTCAACTTTCAACTATAGTCGGCATGAGGATCATCAAGTGAAACTAAAAAACCATCGACAACGTATTAATAGATGATTATCCCTAGTAATGACACGCCGCACAGGTGCACACTTACTTCCAGCCAGAGTCCACACTCGCGACATACGATACAATATTTTACAATTGAAGATCTGTGGTTACAATAAGAACTTACACTATATCGCAAACCGTACAAAATTTCCTTGGTCATTGACTTTGAGTCCCGTATACTTACTTCTACTTTAACTAGATCCAGTAACCAATATTTTTTTTAAATATTAGACTAAACAAACGTTTGACTACAATCACACCTAATGGAACATATTTGTAGCCGTATAGAACCGTTGTCATCGTACCTCAGCGATCGGGTGTTCGTGGTTTCGAAACCTACGCCGGGTATAAGCTCGCGGTGCCTTCACCGAAACATGGTGATGAAATCGGTGGGGGTGGCATTATCCCGTCCTCGGCGGCCTAGCCACCCTGAACAAAAATATAGTCGTTTCCTCTCAAATTAATAAATCGATCGCCTATTTCACTAAAATGCATGTTCCGGCAGCTACTCTTGAGAGCCAGCCAAAGCATGCTAGGCAAAACGTGTTAAACCACGGGTGCTTCCTCCGGTTTGTTTCTTTTAAGTTTAAAACCTGACCCTCTATTACTTATCTCTGTTGCGATCGGTATTAATTCGGAATCGACGAAACTCGTAAGAAATAAGGTACATTTTCGCTTAATTCCAACCGAAACAGATCGCATCAAACATAGGAAATATTTATGTTTTTCATGACCATGGATGCTTGCTTAGTCCTTCAGTCGAAATATAATAGAAGTCCTAGTCACAAGTCAAAGTCAAGTAGTCAGTCATAGTCAAGGCCTGCCCTTGCAGAGTGGTAGAAACTTTACTAGAACTTCTAGTGGAGTTTTGGAGCGAAGGCGAAAATCGCGTATTACTTTGTATGGTTTGCCTACACTTATGCACGTTAACAAGTATTAACTGTTAATAATCCACCATTATTACACATGTACACTCGAAGAATAAACACAGGTTTTGGAAAATTATACAAAATCAACATCGCCATTTTTTTCACTTTCGCGGCAAAACTCCATAGGGAATAGGGGATCCGGTGATGCCTTTATACTTGCTTCCTTGGCCATTATTTCCATGTCCATTATATTATAAACGATAGGCTTCACTTTTGATGTCCCTGATGGTGTGACCGCGGCCACATGACTCGAGTTTCGTTGCGTGACTGCGCGTGACGTCACTGTGCAGTAACATTACACGCTGTGCAGTGCGGGCGTTGCCACTCCTTGCCGTTTACCCTTATTTTATTTTGTATCACAATCGACCCGTTACGAATGATAGCCTACGTACCTATATTCTAAACTAAATTACATTACATTTAGAACTTCCGAATCAAATACAAATACAAAATTGTTTATTTAAATCTGCTAATATTAGATTAATGTCGGGATTTCCTTGAATAAAAATGCCGAAAACTATTTCGATTTGTAGGTTGTATTAGGTGTCGTTGTGCCGTGAGCGGCCTTTTAAGTAATTCGAGTTGCCAAGGCGATGCTGCCTCTGAAGCACCAAATTAGAATAAAAGTGAAACGTGTCCGCGTGGAATGAACGAGTGGGTGCTGATCTACTGAACATTATTTGTTACGATATTATGTATAACCTGGCGCCGCGCCGCCACTCGTGTTCAATTAGACTATATTTACAAATATAAGTACGTATGTAAAAACTAAATCGACCCGTACCTTAAGGTATCGTTAGGTTGGTAAATTTGAGTTTCACGGTTGACGAATATATATAGATATTAAAAGTAGCATAGTACGAAATGTGATCTAGGCTAGGTCCCTAGCTCATTTCATAAGACCAACACGGCGCGCGGTAAGGTTTATTCTCGAAGTCACTCGCACCCTTAACTAAACCGTTGAGACTCCCTGTTACACATTGCAACTTTTCTCATGTCAGATCATTTATGTTATTTTTCGTAGTTTCCGATTTTTATTAAACATATCGCACTGTATCATATTGTAACATTTTTTTACTGAACAATATAACCTGATAACAATATACCTGACCTAACTCAACGGGAATAAACCGGCCAGATGGGCCGCGCGAGCGAACTTTGAGGAGCAGACTCCTTGCTGCGCCATGGCGCCATGGACGGGTCGCGGGCGGCGCGCGGCGCGCGGCGGCACGCGTCGCGACTCTGTTGAAAGTATAACTAATGTTAAGTTTTAATGAATGACTACTATACGAAAGTTTTATCGTTTTTAATAAAATGTTATTGAAATTGAACTTGTTTCATTCCTTGCTCCACAACTCCGCAACACGAACTGTCGATATCGGAAACCTCTGTGTCACTACCTCTTCTTTACACGTTGCTTACTTTTAAGTATATGGAAAGGTGTAATGTAAAAGGATTTAAGATCTCAGCAAGCAACATCTAGATAAGTTTATTTTAGTTAAGAACCTGTCGTTCTCGAACATAAATTATATTTTATTAACGATTGATATGAAAATATTATTTGTATTTACAACAATGATAATCTATAAGTAGGTATGTAGATAGGTCGAGTTCCCGCAGCATTGTAGATACAAATGAAAGATTTGCTCTCGTAGTCGCGTACGGTGTCTAGTAGGATAGGTTGACATTTCGGCACAATAGATATTTCGTTGCTATCTCTGATAGGTCACATTCACTAATACGTCTCCTTGTGCATCTATCATTTTCCTAACTTTTTTCTACGAGGCGCTTTAGTCTATGCGCTTTATACCTTATTGTACTTTGAACATAATTGCATCGGAAGAAATTGGAATGAATCGAAATACAACAGTAAACTAATGAGGAAACTGACTGGATGCACAAGGTGACGTATTAGAGATTGTGACGAAATATCAACCTATCCGTCCAGTCAATACCATAGGCATATACAGTGCGACAAGGATCTCGTGGCATTCGACTGACATTTTCAGGGAGGCGTTGTTGTTGCCGCAGACAAAGAGGTTGTGTCCTCATACAAAGAGGTTGTTGCCTAAGTGTCGCCAGCTAATAAAATGTCCCTTAATGAGAAAACAAGAAGTTTACAATCTAGTGAGTTTTGTCTAATTTTGACGGAAGAGTCCTTATCGCACTGTGCATTATTGCAATAAATGATGACGGTTACGCGAGTTCATTATCCACGCCTCTTTTACTATTTAAACGAGACTAACTGACAAACATCATCCATACATATAGCTCTAAGAGTTTCTTTTCGAACTCATTCCTCGCGATTGAATTCAGTCTGGAGTGAATAGTTATATTTTAGGCAAGCATTTTACATCTCCGACCACATCTTATGATGCTTAGCATCACGTAAGATGTCAAGTGTAGAGTGCTCAAATATACTTGCAAAAAAAATATATAATCACATTATCTAGTATAAAAAAAACATATACCTATATATTTTGATTTTTTTATTATGTAATACACATTTAATTATTTTATGAATTAGTCCCGTGCTTCTTTTCTTAGAAAAGTTGTATTTTAATAATTTGACCGTAAGCGCAAATAAAGCCAACTATTGTAGGTACCTTGGGTCTTTGCCTATTGTAGCTGAATATAATTATAGTTTAGGTACTCACTGGGCCTGATATACGTCAAAATGTTATAGAGCCCAAAACATGAAATCATTTGTCGAGCCAAATTGTGATGATTATAATAGTAAACAGTTCTTCACGTGTCTAAAAAGCATGTTAAGGAGCTTAAGGAATAAACGTAGTTACTAAAATTTCTGGCGTCTACGTCTCGGTGAGTCGGAGGAGTCGAGTGGAAAAAGATCTCGCGTAACTTGACGGATTCCAACTCGATATATCATACATTTGTCGTCATAAGAGACCTCAAAAGAGCGTCCGGGCAGCCAGCATCATTAATTTTCCTCCTACAACCACATCGAAATCCAGTGAACCAATCGTGTAGCCGTAGCAAAGTCCGAGTGAGTTCTTAAGCTACCGTGTTCACTCATCACAAATGTTTCTATTAATAACGGGATATTTAGTTTCTTTTCAGTTATTATTACAAACATTACAAGTTCGAAAGTTCCAAACTAATCAATCTTCAACACTAATCCTCTAGTCTCAGATATGGGGTTTATTCAAAGAACAATGTCACGATAGGAACCACACCACACAATATGTTAAACGAGCAGAGCGACCGCTGACGAGGCGTCCACGTCCGCTCGGCGCGCGGCGCAGCTCGCAAACGATTGGCCGCGGGGCGGGGCGGGGGCTTTGCTCAGGCGGCACAGCGCCACCAGCGCGGGCGCCCGCGCCTCGTTCCGCTCTCTGCGAAGCGCTCACTTAATGGAGCAGGCGAACTGCGCGCGCAGCCGACGCAGGGACGCCAACGACTCATTCTGCGAACATTGCGTTAATATAAGTTACGTTTGTATTGATATAGACATGCATCATATAAGTGCCATTAGTGCGACAACGAAATGTACAAACTCATTTGCTACGGATTCTTCCCATACTGAAATTGAGCATAAATTGGTTTGCACCAAAGACGACTAGCTAACCTAAGAACGCGGCGAGCCTTTGATTTTGCTTACAAACAATAATTCTTATCTCCTAATCTTTAGGATTGTCATAGTTAAACCATGTTAAACATTGATGACTTCACAACAACTTATGAAGGTTGCAGAACTTCTTGTTAGTTAGCATGCTCGCCCTTCTTTCCAAAGAGGATAATAATATACTGGGAATAATATGCTTCTGTCGAAGAGCCGAACACTAGGACTGGTTCTCGCTAAAACAATGGAAATGGACAATGGAGTAACGATCATATTTTTCACCAAGTTTGATATAATTATTATTGGAGCGCCTTATTGCACTCATTGATAAAGTTTCATGTAACACAACAAACAAAAATGACGAAAACCCGCAATTAGTCCATCAACATCATCTATATGAGAGAGAGGCCACATAATATTAGATGGACTGTTTTGTTTAATTTTGGCTCCGCAAAATATGTGCATTTAGCCTGATTACATGCACTTGATATGCTATAGGTATAGATGTCACTTTTTTTTGTTCATAGAACATAACAAGCTTGTTAATGTTTTTTTATCTATGAATTAAATTTTAGGTGTATGAAAGTAAATCAAGAATCGTAAATTTTTTTAGTTATAGCGTAAATTTATAATGCCAAATTTTAGTACTGTCACTTAAATTTAAGATTTTTAACGTGTTCTAAAACTATAATTAAAACCTTCAAAATCGGGTCCAGCAGAGTTAGCGTTGTCAGACTTTAGTGGGTTTATCCCTTTCTGTCACCCCCTGGGAAGGAAGGAAAGTGTCCCCATCATAAAAAAAGTTAGGAAAAAGGAGGTTAGGTATTTTCCGTAGATCGTTGGTTAAATTACTATGTTATCTTTAGTTGGAGGTATGCATGCCTTACAAAGAAGGTGTAAAATTAGGTAAAATGCAATGCTAGGTACCTTCACAGACAGGCAGTCGGCGGGGTGCGGCTCGCCGCCGGCAGCCGCGTTGTCATTCTCCACATCACCTGCAATGCAACCGTTACCTACTTGGTTACAATATGTTACTTATTTTATTTTAATAGTTCAGTAAAACCAACAGCTTTTATTATAATGTTACGTCATAAATTTATAAATCAACTAAGATTAGGTAGGTACCAACGTTTATAAACAAAAAAGTTATGCTGGGTAGCTATGTTGTGTAACGTAGCCTAGAGGTACTTTATGTCTACCAACCTAGGTTTGTAGTAACATTGTGAAAAGAACCATTATATATCCAGAGCGTTTATATTAACAGTCGAGTGGCTGTTTTAAGCATTTGGCTGCTAAACGTCTACATTTACTGGTACCCATAGAGTTTACACAACATAATACATATTATTATGTCTACAACATCGATGTTAGGCTACCTTATGATAACAACTATACGACAAATACTATAATATCCAGTTGACTGCTTGTAGGTACCTACCATATCTCCTCTGGCACCAACGTCCTGACATAATCATGAAGCCTATGATACATAAATACTAATATATAATCAAACACAAGCAAAGCTTAAAAAAACCTACTTCACCGTTTTATCCTCGGAACCTTGACCAGATTTAACGACTAATAAAAACAACGAACAATAGAAACTAGGGATCAGATCTTGACTAAATTTAAATGGGACCACATGGAAAGCACAAGCTATCAAATAAAAAATAATCATCAAAATCGGCGCACAAAGAAAGAAGTTATGAGGTACCTAACCTTTGAAGTCGGTTAAAAACGAGAACATCGTCAATGTAGTCAACAGAATGCGCATTATTGAGGATAACTCAAAACTACTAGTCAGATCTTGATCAAATTTAAATGGGACCAATTGGAAAGCAACATTTATAAAAGTAGTAGTTTCTATAAACTGTTTCGGTAGATGACGTCACACGTCCCCGTAAGACGTTAATAATAAGGAAAGGTTAATTTCGTCGCTTCAGGGGCTTGAGTAGCTCAGCGGTTAGAGCAATAGGGCATGAGACCCTATGGCCGTGGGTTCAAATCCCGCCTCAAGCGATAATTTTTCCTTTCTAAATTTATCACTATAGTTCTGCCTAGCATGGCTAATGCTAAATGAATAAAATCAGCTGGATTTACAATCGGGGCTGGTGCCCACGCCCGGCAAATTTTCAGTTCAAAAAGTCGTATATTTAGAGTCAAAAAGAGTCATAACATTAACACGACACTACATTAAACATACAAAATAATATTTAAAAAAAAAATATTTGAATTTGTCCGATTTTCAGTAATTGGGTTTCCATTAGTCTTTTGTAGTCGTGCGATGTTAGGTGTTGAAGAGCAAATCAAAGCACCGAGGTTGAGAATATACTAATTATATTTTAATTGAATAATTGATAATTATAGGGTTACATTCCTTATAGAGTTTGGTAATCTATATAGGGTTACAATGTTTATACATAGTCTCTAGTTACAAGTTAAAGAGATAAATACTCATATTACAATGGTTCCTACTTGGGTGGCCTAGGGCGCTTTACTTGGTTCATGTTACTTAGTTTCCGTGTAATATATATTTGTATGAGTTTTTTTTTGTATTTTGTCTTCAAGTATATTTATCTTCTAGGCATCTTCAGCCGCATTGTCACTTTCCATCAGGTGAGATAGTTGTCAAATTCTTGCCTATTCTACATTAAAAAAAAGATAGTGGTCAAATGCCTTGATACTATTTCGCATAAAAAATATTGTATGTAATTATGTATGCATTGCATTGATTTTATTTATATACCATTAGACATGCTACGCAGAACTATAGTGAAATTATGTTTATAGTAAGTTTAGGAAGGAAAAATTATCGCTTGAGGATACTGTTTCGATTTTTTTTCCCGCCTCAAGCGATAATTTTTCCTTTCAAAATTTATCACTATGTATTGCATGTAAACCTTCGATAACTTTTGGACGGTTGCACAGATTAAATCGTGGTTTGGGATTTTACTGTTTGAGTTTGTCCTTAAATTAAGGTCCAGTAGATTTAAGAAAATTTTAAAAATATGTTTTAATAACTAGACTGTCACTAGAGATCATAAGAAAATTTTAAAAATACTTTTCTTACGCTTTTTGTAAATCATCTTGAAATTTTTATTTTTTTATTTTGATTTGGCAATCTTTGTGCATTCAGCCTTTGCGCGGGATTAGTACTTAAATAGATAGGACCTTAGAGAAGAAAAAGAAAAGACAAAGTTTATCTACTTATAAACTTTAAATACCAGAAGCGATAAAAGTATATTTATTTCGATATAAGAACCAATTTGTTACTACCAAACGTGTACCTACCATACTTCATTCTAATATTATAAATCCGAAAGTTTGTGTGTAAATGTGTAAGTGTGTAAGTATGTTTGTTCCCTCTTCACGCTTGAACAGATTTGAATGAAATTTGATAAGTACATAGCTTATGGCTCTTTTTTAACTAGATAATAGCGAGCAAAGTAGTAGTCGGGGAGTAAAAATTATCAATTTTTAATGTATTTATGGTTCATTATTTTGGCGATAATGGTTTACACATAAAAGATATAAGTATACTAGCCGCGCCTCGCCGCTTTGCCCGCTATTATCAAGTTCAAAAGTAGCATATGTGTTAATCTTAGGTATAAGCTATGTACATTCCAACTTACTCCTACTTTACGAGTTTATTCAATTTAATAGCTAGGTAGGTAGGTTTTTTTGTAATTCAAGTAAAACTTTGATCTAGTACATGCTAGACAAGTACATGCTGCGAAAATTGATGTATTTAAGGAGAATGTAATTTAGGGTTACGTAGTTGCCAATCACAATATATAGTGGTGATTTAACCATGAAGTGTTCTTTAAATATGTTAGCGATGCTTTTCAAATCGCTTTCACCATCTATGCTCACAGGGGTGCCTGACCTAGGGCTTAGCTTATTAGTCTGTTTCCAAAAGCTCTTAAAATCACCCGCCGAATGATTTGATGCCAAGATATCCATCTTTGTCTGTTCTTGTCTATCCTGGCACCACTTCAGCCTAGACTTGAAAAACTTTCTACTATCACACATACTATCATAAACGCCACCATTGTGTGGTTTACCCGCCATGACCCACGTTTGAAATTTTTGTCTGGCAACCCTGTGCGCCCCAGCTACATATTTATTCCAGCCGGTAACATACCCACCCTTTCTGCAATACTGAAGTCTGTGTGACATGATAGAACCGGCGTTAAGAATGTCTACCACATTACTGTACATCTTATTCAGCAAAAGTGTATGATCCTACTACTGATAAGAAGAATGTGTATGATCCTACTACTAATAAGAAAAATAATAAGAAGAAAAAAGTAGGTATGCATGAGAGCTAATCGGCAAAAACTTATAAACGTCGTAATAAGTGAAAAACTAAAACAGAAACCAAAATCGTAAATGTGTTTAATTGATTATTTATCGCCGTCCTACTCTGCTTGATGTAGTTTTGCCAAAGTTTTTGTAGCTCCATATCGTTACTAATTTCATTGGTTTAGAAAACGATCGGCTATCCCATGTTGACCCGAAAATGGCACACTTGCCCTAGTAGCTACATTAAGTCGAGAAGATACAATAATTCAATTTGCGCGTGGCGTGAGAAAACTTCAACCTGCTGGGGAAGAGGGAGACAGGTGTGCCCCGTTGCCGCCTAGGCGTTTTCCACTCTGGTACACCTAAGGTACAATTGTGCCAAGGCTGATGATGATGCTTTAATGACAAAAATATTGGTATAGGGCTATAAAACTCACTAAAACATTTGTTACGAATTATATGACTGCTATTGTTACCTGCGTCGGGGCTGCGCTTGCGAAGCGGGCGCGCTGTGGAGAGGGTGGCGGTGGCGGCTGCGGCGGCAGCGGCGGTGGCGGTGGACGGCGCTGGATTGCCGTTAGAGTCGGCATCTGCGGCGTCGGAGTGCGACGCGCTTGCCGAACTCTCCCAGCACACCGACCCGCCCGCGCCTGCGCATAACGTGTACAACTACTTGTTCCAAAATTAATAACTTTTACATTATTAGATTAGCTATTGGAAATACGTTGGATGCCTTAGAGCAGTCTACGAGATAGGCACAGGTAGGCACAGTCAATACAATATTATACCTGGCGGTATAAGGTAGGTAATTATTGATTAACATCGATATAAGATATCTCTTATATCGGTGCTCGGTGTCGGTACGTACTGTCGGTGCGGCGGCTAAGCTCGAAGCTGGGCTCGGAGTCGAGCTCGAGCGAGGATTGCGAGCCCATGGAGCCCGCCTCGTCCTCGCTGTCCTCGCAGCAGGACCCCTGTCGTATAAGTAAACATTTACAGCTATAGGTGAACTGACAGATTTGTCAAAAAGTGACACTTCACAAGAGGATAGCGTTAGTTCCGATCACGATCGAGTGCACTGATATCATAGTCGCACTGTACATACATAATCATACAATGTACATTACCCTAATTACATCCAAACTTCATCTTTAGACTTCTCTGAAACTGTAGACTGGGGCTGACGGGGCATAATAGTATATTATGTCAGAAGACAGGGCGCAGCAGACCAAAACCCTAAAAAGCTTGGACCTCTGGGGACCACTTCAAGATATTTAAAAAACTTTTTATTTATCTCTGACATGTTATTGTTATTACTAATTATTATCACTAACTCACCTAAGGATACCTAGCTTATGCTCAGGAATAACAATATAAATGTTACCGTTTTATAGTAAAGCATTCCGAGTTTACTAGATACTCAACGTTAGAACTATCTTAATCAAGTATTTAAAATAAATTTAATTGATGTGTGGACAGTTTAGTATAGATGAAAATACTATACATTTTTTTGATGAACCTGCATGAATGCATGAAAAAAATAAAAAGATCTATTTTACTAGTAATACTTTGCGTTCACAATATTTTGAAGATAAATCTAGTACTTATATTTAGAGATTTTTATTTACCACTTTTATTACATATATTTAAACATAATTATATTAAATATACATGCAGATCCAAGTTAAACTAAATCCAATATAACCACTTTAATTTGTCGTTTAAAAATAAAACTCAACAAAATAATGTTCAATAATAATAAGTATAGATAATTTTATGAGAATAAAACGAAGTACATTAGCACTTGAGTGATTTGGTAAGTATTATTTTTTTTTATTAAGGAAACAAAAAAATACTTACCAAATCACTCAATCGCAAAACATAACCTCAATTCATGATTAAATGGACGGCGGCGAACTGAGCCGGGGCTGCGCCGGCGGGCAGGCACGAGTAGGCTGCGAAGTTTACCTAACGAAAACGCGCGAAAATACACGAACACTCGAGTTTCGGCGGGGCCGAAAGTTTCGGCTATATTGTGGCCGAAACCGAAACTAAAGCCGAAACTAGATTTTTGGCCGAAACTGAAACCGAAACCGAAATTTCGGTCGGTCACTATTTTTAATAAATTCAGTCAGTTCTTAAATCATTTCAAGCAATTTATTTCCAATGAGTTCAAAAATTACTTGTTTGAACTCGATTCCACGAATAGGGTGAATCGAAACGTAATGGGGCCGGTCTTTGGTGGTTTTTATTTCTATTTAGTCTGTGGACCGAAACAGCTGGCCTTTCTTCGGTGGTTTTTATTGCTATTTAATCTGTGGACTACTACAGCTGCGATTTGTCTATGGGCGTGATGCCCATCCATAACGCTGACTTACAGAATTAGGGGGCCCGGGGCAGTTACGACGCTCTTCTCTGGGAGTCAACAAGGCGGCCGATTCTGACGCCTGGCTAGGCCAGTTGCGCACGGCTAGGCGTCGTGGGGTCGGCCGCCTTGTTGTCTTCCATGAAGAGCGTCGTTGACGCTCGAAACTGGTCGGAGTATTTCGAAACAATAAAAACGAATAATAATAATAAAAGTCTTTGAATGCCTTTCGAACACGGACATAATCAATAAACCGTAGGTTTGTTTCCTATCTCGATGGCCATAATCTAATGTAATTAAATAATGAAAATATGATCTAGTGTTTAATAATTATATACGAACCGCGCGCAAAGGCCCATTCGAATCACTGTGCTCGTCGCTAGAGCTGGCCGCCTCCTCTCCTGCAACCAGTGGGTGGCGTTACTATATAGTACAATAGCAATACTGCACAGGTCATCGACTTGGTTGCACTCACCCGAGGGCGCCTGGTGCAGTTTGTGTTGCAGCAGTGGGTAGAAGCCGCGCGCCGTGGCGTTGTGAGGCTCGTACTGCAGGATCAGCCGACAGTACTTCAGCGCCTCCGCGTACTGCCGCTGCATGATCGCCGACAGAAACTGCAACACGCGATCACGTCAGCACTACCGGACACCGCCGCCCGAGCGCCCCGCTCGAGTGCCGGCTCGCCCCGCTCACCTCCGCGAGGAATTCGCTCGGCGCCATCGGCGTGCCGTCGGACAAGGCTTCCGGGCTCGCCGAGTGGCGGCCCCCGCCGTCCATGGCGCGACGTCGCGGCGGCGTCCGCGGCGTGGACGCGGTCGATCCCGCTGCGCCGAGCGAGCCTCGGGCGCGGTAGTGCTCACTGGCGGGCCGGTAGCGCACCGGGCGCGGCGGGGGGTCGCCGCCCGCGGCGCCAGGCAACGTCACCACGAGGCGGCGCGACACGGGGGACGGGCTCTCGCACGCCGGCGTACCGGGCGGCGTCTCGCCCTCGGGGGAGCGCTGGGCGCGCGCGGCGCCGAGCCGCAGGGCGACGCGCGATGCCGTGTCCAGAGCGCGCGGGGACGCGGGCGGCGGCCACGAGGCGCGCGGCCGCGCCGGCGGCGCCGACGGCCGCGGCGGCGCCGGCCGGTACAGCCGCGAGTTGGGCACGGGCCTGCGCAGCACTCGTTTGCGGCGCGGACGGCAGACGCGCGCCCCTTTAGCCTGCCGCGGGTTGGGAGGTCCGGGGTACCTGCGGAGTGAGAGTGCGGGTGTCGGCGTTAGGCGGTCGACGGGACGGCGCGGCGCGGCTCTACTCACAGCCGAGGGTTGGGAACGTAGATGCGGCGCGACAGTGCGACCGCGGATGGGTCCCGGCGGCGGCGCACGACTCGTGGTGCACCCAGGTCGATGACCTCTTCCGCTTTCACTTGGATCTTTTCTGTCAGTTCACGGTTGAAATGTATTCTGAAATATGACACACATTAGCTATAGTCGATCTTGGCCTTATAAAAGAATAAAATTCCTACAAGTCTATACCTATAAACTTATAGTGTGCGTGGTGCCTCGGAGCCGATTACGAACATCAAAAATGTAAAGCAAAACTAGGTTCTCAATTATAATTATACAACATTGAAAATTCAAAAAATCATTATAGTTATAAAACGTACTACTAATAAGCCAGCGTTTTAGTCTTGTTTTAAAAATAATAGGTTGGGGAAAAAGTTTCATCGCATTTTTTAAGAAAATTAAAAAAATATATATTTAGTTTATTTACATTTAACTAAAGTATGTTAGGTACCATTTAGTTCGATAACTTTTTGCCATCTTGTAGGTAGGGACATGATCCCATTGCTATAGAAATTTTGGGGCTTCTGATCAAAATACCGCGACAAGTGGTTTTGGCAGTCCTCTAGTGATGTTAACCTGACACTGCCTAAAGAATTCTTAAGAGACCGAAACTGGTGGAAATCTGAAGGTGCAAGGTAAGGACTATACGACGGATGCATTAACACCTCCCAGGCAAACTCTCTTAATTTTAGCTGAGTGGCTAAATATGTGTGAGGTCTAGCGTTATCATGATGAAAAACCACACCCCTTCTGTTGATTAATTCCGGCCGCTTTTCTCAACTTCTTGCTTTAATCTCATCAGTTGTTCACAGTAGAGTTCAGAATCGATGGTCCTGCCTGGTGGTAACAGCTCATAATGAATAATGCCCTTCCAATCCCACCACACACACAGCATCACCTTGTAGCGAGTTAACCCGGGTTTCGCCACAGTCTGTGAAGCCTGACCGGCCTTTAACCACGACCTTTTTTGCACGTTCTTGTCGTACGTGATCCACTTTTCATCACCAGTTATCAGCTTCTTCAAAAATTACGTCGTAATAAAGAATCACAAATGAGTACACGGTTAATTAGGTTTCTTTCAGTGAGCTCGTGAGGTACCCAAATATCGAGCTTTTTTGTGTACCTATTTTTTTTCAATGCGCCGAAACTGTTTTGTGGTCAATTCCCAGTTCTTCACCTACGTCGTAACTACTGATATGCCGATCTTGCTCCACTTTTACAAAAATGGCATCCATTTTATCCGTAAGCGACCAGAGCGACGTGCATCTTCGGCATCAAAATTTCCGGATTGAAAACGCTTAAACCAAATTTGTGCTACTCTCACAGACTCTGCACAAGGTCCATAAACATCGCAATTTTTTTTTCGCGGCTTGCGTTTCATTTTTACCTTTTTTGTAGTAGGTAATATTTTAAAATGTATCGAATTTCTTCTTTACAGTAGGTACGAAAAACAAATAAAAATCACACATTTTCGAAATTTGAATTTGGAATTATCTTCTTTAAAATGTAAACTTTTAATGATAACAAAACCAGCCAGATACAAATAGTATAGCCAAAGAGATTTTATTACAAGTTCATACATACTATAATGCGAAAAGACTTTTCCCCCAACCTTATACTTAATTAGAAGCATCGATAATTTTGTTAGGTATAGTAGACGATTGTACACCGTTAGGGCCCATGACATGTGTCAACTTGCCCGACTTTGTAAGTGATCGACTCACGGATGCAAGTGATCCTTCGCGCCGAGTGACATATTTATGGCATTCACCGACTTTTTGTTTCGAAGTTTATTTGATTTTGTTTATAATATAAAAAATTCCTAGCATGGCTAATGCTATATAAACTTTATATAGCATTAGCCATGCTTATAGTGGCACTATGAGATGTTACCCGCGTCGGAAAGTTAACCAAGTTGACCATATCATAGGTGGACAGTAAATCACGTAGTCGCTTTCTATCGGCGTTCTTATCGTCCAAACAATTTATGTTTACGTCCCCGACTAATACAACCTGTAAGTCAAGGTCATTAATCTTTTCAAATAGCCGCTCTAAGTAAGGGAAAACCTCATTATTGCTTATATGATTTGTCCTATACACACAAATTATGGTGATACGATAGTCGATAATCAGCTAATCGCAGTTCACGTCCAAAGTTTGCAAATACTGGAGTCAGAGTCGTAGCTTCTTGTACTGCACTCCGATAAGACAGGACAAATGGTTGGATGTGCCTATCCTAATCCTTCTGCCTGCTTTCCACTACTTTTTGCCAGGTTTGGTTGAACCATTCCATCAGACTGCGGGTGATATGCAGTAGTTCTGGTCTAATAAGTACCCATTACTCGGCACATTTCCTGTAATATCTGCGACTCATAATGTCTCCCTTGGTCGCTGTGTATTTCTAGCGGTACTCCAAAGTGACAAAAAATCAAAATCAAAATCGTTTATTCACATGGGCCCTAAAGAGGCACTCATGAAAGTTAATGAATCTATTGCCAGATTCGCAAAATTACAGTCATCTCGAGAAGAACCTGGCATGGAACTCGGCGACGCATTTTTTTTTTCATTCATTTTTTTAAAAAACATTCTTAATTTCTAATACATAATTTTCTTAACCTAGGTGCTATTATGGTAGTGGCTAGAAAGAGCCTGTGCAGTTTGCCTCCATGCATCCTTGTCATTAATATAGAAAGGCTTCGTAAACTAGTTTGTCTGCCACCGTTGAAGCTTCTTGGTTTGGAATCGCGAAGACTTCCGGCACTTGTTGAAGTAATCCATGACAGCCATAAAATACTTTTTTTCAGCATCACTTTCCGGAAATGGTCCCGCCACGTCGACTGCTATTCTCTCCCATGGTGCTCCAACGTTATACTACTTCAATGCTTTTTTTTTTTTTTTTATTTGTGACAGGCTAGTTTTTGACCACTATCTCACCTGATGATAAGTGACGATGTGATCGAAGCTGGTAAACACACTAGACCTCTTGATAGATGCTCTTCTACTGCGCGCTTAAGGACTCTAATAGCAGCAAAACTTGTACATTTGCAGCACCAATCTTCGACGTCGTCTTGGCAGTGGATCCAGTAAAATCGTTCTCGGATCTTAAACAGCGTTCTTTTGACTCCCATGTGTAAATATTATTTATGCGTAATTATTAGACCGGGATGAGAGAAAAAAAACTTTTTTTTTTATATTTTTCTTTCTTTGTTTTTAATATTTACTTAATATGTATAATATACTTTTAACTAAATTAGTTTTACTTTTTGTGTTAAAAAATTTATAAATTTATGGTACTGGAGGGGGCGATTTGGGAAACTGTAAGGCCTTCTCACAGTTAATATGTAATAAATAAATAAATAAACATTTGTTGTGGTAGAGTTGGAGTATTTCTGGCACTATGGCTTTAGGGACTACCATCTGTAGATGACTCTTGTCTCCTCGAGCTTTTTCCCATTTGCGGCACAACACTCCATCTTGGACGAGCAAACTGTCCCACTGTGCCCAATAACTCTTTGTTGTCGTATTCATTGCTGCAACATCACTTAATTTGGGTTTTGGTACATCGGAATTGATCCAATCAAGAATGCGTTTAGACGTCCTCGTCCTCCTGTTGTGCATGCTGCAGTGCTCCTCTCCAGTCGTTGCTTAGGTCCGTTCTCGGTATTTTAATGGGTGCAGCTTCTTTCACTTCTTTCCGAACGCAATGTTTGCAGTGTTCAAAATAAGGTCTTCTTTATAGCGCGTCCGCATTTCCGTGAGATCTTCCACTGCGATGCTCAGTTTCGAAGTCAAACTCTTGTAGCTATTCAATCCATCTTGCCACTTGCCCATCAGGATTCTTCACTGTAGCAGCCATTTTAAAGCACGGTGGTCAGTCCGATGATGAAATTTTCGTCCGAGCAGGCAGTAATTTGTTTCTGGCTTCAACAATGATTTGCTGTAATATGCGATCACAACCTCTTGATCTCCTTTGCGTTGGGTTAATACTCCGCCGATGCCGATATTACTAGCTTCTGTATCCACGATGAACTCGTTCTCGGTGTCCGGGAAGCCATGTTTTGGTGTGTCGCACAAACGTTATTTTAATTCCCGGAAAGCCATGTCGCAGTCGTTGTCCCAGGAGAAGAATCGCATGTCTTCAGTCAATTTGTGCCGAGGCTTGGCAATATCAGCTAAGTTTTTGACGAACCGTCGGTATTAAGAGCACAATCACTAAAAAGCTCTGACTTGTGTCTTGTCTCTTGAACTCGCCCATTCCTTCACAACTTCGATTTCCGATTTTATTTCCTCGTTAAATTTTGTTAGCAGCCCTGATTCAAAACTTTTTGGTAACTTACCGAATCGATACGATTGGATAACTTTCTCTTTAAAAATACATCTTATCGTACATAACTAACCGAATCCCACTGAACACAGGTAACTGAGTTATAATATGGTTCTGAATCAGGGGGCTGCTCCGGTAATTTTTTGTCGATTCCGTTTTTAGAAATTTATCAAATGGCAATATGAGGGTGTGAAAATGTTAAAAAAAATCTGCCATTTCGAAAATTACGTGATTTTTCACCTCACTAAGCCACTTGTACTGAAAAGTTACCTAACGAGCCCGGGGTCGGAGGTGCGCGGCCCCTGCGGCGGCGGCAGCAGCGGCGAGAGCGGCCGCAGCGGCGACCGCCGTCGCTGCACGAGCGGCGCGACGGACGCAGCGCGGAGGCGCCGCTGTACCTCGGCCGACCGCGATGCTGGCGGCGACAGCGCCGGCGGCGTAAAGCGCGGCGCCCGCGCACACCTGTCATCGCTATATTTTTAGTAAAGTCCAAATTATAACTTACTAGCCGTGCCCCGCGGCTTCGCCCGCTATTATCAAGTTAAAAAGTAGCCTATGTGTTTATCCTAGGTATAACCTATGTACATTCCATCCAAATACGTTCAGCCGTTGAAGCGTGAAGAGGGAACAAACATACTTACATAAGTGTGTAAGCATGTTTACACACAAACTTTCGGATTTATAATATTTGTAGCATTAATTAATTTTAAAACATCTTGCTTCACAACTGCAAATAATACGGAATGCGTGGCCAACAGCTATAAATTATTATGCTAGAGATGAGGAAAGATGCAAGTTACTAAATAGTACTTATACCTACGTATGATACTGTATTTGATATTTTTCGGCTTTATGAAAGAACATTCTAAGCACTGCGAGTATCACTGTTTGTAACCGATTACCACAACAAGTTTTTGAATATGGTAATTGTGTGTCGAAACGAGCAAGTCGCTCGCCTGATTGTTTAGGTATATTACTTAATATATAAGAGTTACCATCGGTCCCGAAACACTCATGTGTTATGTTTGCCGATGATGCGACCATATTCGTCCCACAAGATAATCAAAGTCGGCAACTAATTTGAAATTGAATGAAATAAAACCCTTATTGCAGTAATAGATTGGCTAGCTTCAATTAATCTCCAAGTAAATATAAAGATAACGAAACCTATACAATTTAAAAATTACAGAACGAAACCCTTACAACTGAATATTCTCAGCAAAGGAAGTCCAGTTAACGAGGCCAATGAGACAATATATTTAGGTTTATACATTGACTCTCATCTAAACTGGAAAGCGGACATTTCTAATATCAACACAACAATTTCTAAATAGGTATTGCCATGCTTTATCCGTTTTATCCAGAATAACAAATAAATATGTTGCAATAAACACGTACTATGGTTTTGTTTATCGACAATTAAGTAACCGAGTCATATTTTGGGGAAATTCTGTAGACATTGACAACTAATAAAAGACTTTTTGACTAATTTACTGACATTAACTGGAATTTAGACACCACTAGTTTTTAATTAGCACAAAAAATTGCGTCATCTACTGCGGTTACTGAACACATCCACGAAAAATTAACGAAATAATTTTTATCGAAAAATTATACTTAAAAACGGGTTATTATTGGTCAAATATCCGACCGTACTCACAAAATGTTTATTTCTTTACTTATTTACTTTTTTGTGCTAGATTGGTAAGCATTTGGCCGTTATCTCACCTGATAGAAAGTGATGATGCGGCCGAAGATTCACTCTAGACTTGAAGATTCCCTGATTATACTGTTCAGGGAACAAAGACGCGGGCAGCGAGTTCCACTCCTTCGCTGTACTTTACCTCGTTCCTATACTAACTAGTAGTTTGTCAAAGTCTGGAAAATCCTATTTACCCGATTTTTTTATATTTTAATGTATGTAAATAAAATAATGTATAATATTATGTGATAACTATAAGACACTTAATACCATTACAACCACGTACCCCGTTGCGTAAGCGTAGAATTATAAAATTATAATTTTCAAGTAAAATCTAATGGGGCATTACCAAGTGTATAGGGATTTTATTAATGTTTAAAAACTACTTTTTAAATTTGACATGTTACTTCAGAATCCTTCTCGAATTCTCAATTCTCTTCCATTGAGGCTGGCTAGATTCGAACTGGATTCTAATTGGAATTTGTCTTACTTATCAATAAGCCGGGCGCCCGCAAGCGACGCCTATTCTCCGCGCTTTCAGAGGCTGTTCCTATACCACCTATGCGCTTGCCCAATCTCGCTCTTGCGAGTTGTAGCTAGTTCAGGTGCCTAGTCTTTGGGTGCCTATAAGACAATCTCAGTACACAAATAACATAACAAAATTCAAACCAAAATCAAATAACAAACAATATATACGTATATATAACTTAGAACTAATCATAACTATATACATAAAATTCTTATTAGACTAGTTCGGTCGTCGTCAATGATTAAATTGAAACTGAAACAGCTGAACAACTATGTAAATCATCCATTTTGAGAGTGATAGCTACTACTTATTACGCGACCGACACGAGTGACAAGCGGGTCGCGGATCGCATGTGGTGCCCTCGGGCCGCGTGACTCGCCAGCAGCTCGCGACCCGCGCCCGATTATGTTGTGCCGCGTCGCGGTGGTGCGGGTCACTGATCGGCAGTGCCCCGGCCGCGGCCTCGCGCTCGCAGGCCCTCGGTCGCACGCCAGCCCCTGTCTTGGACTCCGATACGGTCGCCATCTCATATGATTGTACTACTATATTTTATTCTGCGCATCTACATACTCCAATTTAAATACCTACATGTAGATATTGCATTAAGCGCAGCCTGATAACTTTTATTTATGCAAAGTTTTAGAGTTAAGCAACGAATAGGAGTTAGTTAATTCTTATTTTATTTTATACTTCTCGTATTAATGTATTAAAAAAAACATAGATGTACGGTTCTGTGGCCAAATTGCTAACGGACGCTTATAGTTTCGTTAAGAGGCAGACAAATGTTATTGTGAGCACCTTTTTTAACCATTGGCAATTATCCCCTTTACACTTTTGCTGTTATAGGTACATATTATATCAAGGTGGTTACGCAAGGTCACGCGTGGCAATCTTTGATTTCTGATAGTTTTATTAAAACCTCGTAGACGCGCTCCAAAAAAATAAAACGCGCTGAAGAAATCATTCGTCTACTAAATAGAAATCTATGAAATAACTTTCACATTGTTTTGATACAAAATGGCGGAACGAAATGCTTACATAAATACAAATTGATATTATTTGCATGAGATTTAATATTTTGTTCCACTATATTTACGTACGTTATGAATATTCTAAGAAGAAGGCATTTATCTGGTTTTAGTATGAATGCCGCAAGCGGTTACAAAGTCACGAGTTTTAGGAGACATTTTGGTATCACCCCCTTAAGTCTATATTTAGTAGTCGCCTTTAATTAATATTTTGATTCGTGTTTAATATTATGATTTTGTAGTATTTTAATGTATTCTTATTTGTATAACTACTGGAGTTCTCAAAACCAACATAATATTAAATGGTCTAATAGACTATACTACGGTATCTCGCGAGACAGGCATGCCCTGGTTTGGGGGCTCCAGAAACCGTTGGTAATCCAGTTTATATCTGTATAAGCAGTTGTATAACTGCTGTGTCTTTTTTGGTAAATAAAATATTTTGAATTTGTAATTCGATTTCAATAGATACGCGTTCTGCTATTAACTTCTTAAACTTAGTAGTTAGTTACCTAACTACATATTCACTAAATAAATAATAGCTAGGTTAGTACTTATTTAAGTATACAAGTAACTTAAGTACTTACAAACAATTAAAAAAAAACAGGTCAGTTCAGAACATCAGTAGCAGGTAGCCCATTACTCAAGGGCTACGGGAAAATGAAATCCTTATAATTTCGTCATGTCTGTCTCTATCAGTATGCTCAACTATGATGATATCCAAAAAAAATAAAATTTATATATTGATCGTGACTTGTCATATAATATTTTTTTTTTTGAGCCTTGGCTCTACGGCAAAATTGGAGTAAAAATGTAATTCTTGGTGGTCTGTGGTTTAGGATAAAGCCTTTAGAGAGCACTAAGTTCTAATATTGCACAAAACTCCTCAGTTTTTTTTGTGATAGCGTCTATAATTAATTGCAACTGATCTTATGATCATATGGGACTGTTATGATCGGTTATTGTGAAAATCGGATGCTATGATCCGTTGGGAAGTAGGTACCCTTCTTGGTCAGTCTGAACAGAATCAAACCCGTTGGGCGGTTTCTAGCAGTGCTTGTTAAAATGTTATCAACGTGAAGTAGCTATTATGAGCACGTCAAGCTGTATTCTTAGATTCAATATGCGAAGTCTAAGTATTAATGCTTAGCTTATTATTGTTTTTTTTTCGAAAATCATAAATAAAATAAAATAATTTATTACAGGCATGGTTATAATAGCTTCGGAACAATACAGTAAGCGTATTCTATAAGTAATACGCGTTTAGCCTATTTATTTATTAATTAATCTACACTAATATGATTAAGAGTCGATGTTTAGTTTGCTAGTAAAAGGTAATCTCTCAACAGAATTTGTCGATCTCTTCGACCTGTGAAAGTAGACAAACAGGAAACATCGGTCGAGAAAATAATTTCTAATAATTCCGTTGCGAGTTGTTAAAAACGATTTCATATGTCCGGCGGATATCCGGCTGGTCTCGCATCGGGTCGCATTTCTCAACCGATAATCGTAAAATTTAGTGAGTAGGTTCGATAATTATATGGATTAATTTTTACTAGTTTAGAAAATTTTCGGGTGTATCCCACTATTTCCTAAATACAAAATAGAAAAAGTGGGACTGGTGTTTTTTTCCAAATTATATCCCGTTATTTTTATTGTGGCAAAAAAAAAAACGTAATTGTGTTATTTGAGAATCTATCTCCACTTTCATATTAATGACGGCCTGATAAATAAAATTCTAAAGAGATATTGAGAATTGAAGCAATAAAATAAAATAAAAACACGACTTCTCGTTAGTCAAAAAATATATAATAAATGGAGAACAAATTAATCATCTTCCACTTTGGTGAATAATTCTCCACCACGTACTCTACAGTACAAAATACACAAAGCCACCTCCTCGTCACTACGCAGATGTTTGGATGATTGTTTGTGACTGTACTTCTCACATGTTTCCATTGGTGATGCAGTGTTTTTGCCGCCGCCGCCAGCAATGGAAACAGTGGGAGAATCAGTCCCAGTATTTCTATCAATACAAATACCTAATGTGAATAGTGGGATACACCCAACATTTTCAAAATGGCGGAAATATGGGGGGTTAATAATGCACGATAGACTCGCGAGGTCTTCGCAGCTCACAGAACAACTTTACTAGTGATAATCAAGTCCCGTTGTAATAAAACAACAAGTAGGTACCTATTCGTGAACCATTGAGTTGGCTTCATCTGATTAACGCGTCTGGCGGCAGGGTTAGAAAAGTGATATTTTCCAGGGCGGGTAAGTAAGTTAGAATAGAATAGAAAGCAACATCAAACTAAAAAAAAATTTTGAAATCGGCTCACGTGGAGAGAAGTTACGAGGTAGCACACATAAAAAAAATAAAAAAATACAGCCGACTTGAGTACCTTCTCCTTTTTTGGGAAGTCGGTAAAAATAGTCGAATTTATATTCTCCTTCTTATGTAAGTCGGTAACGTAGAAGTATGACGGAATACGCAGTAACTGTTATACAGAAGCCGCTATTTTTAATGTGCAGGAATTCGTAGTACGTTTTGATGAATTTATGACCCGTCGTTCCCCCATAAAACTTATTTCACGATTTCTCATAATCAATAGATTTGTAATAAATCCAATCATATACAGTAAAGAGCAAATTGTATCTACATGAACTACGTAAGAAGATGAAATAGTTTATTTTGATAAGGATTAATACTGAATGTCTCAAAAAGCCAACTAAACACGGGCCACTTCTTTTTCAGATTTTCAAGTATTTATTCTGAACTAAATATACATGTTAGATATATGCTGTCGCGGACTTTTTTGTAAAACTTTTAAAGGCCAACATTTTTGCCATACATTGTATTCACCTATGTCTAACTGTTTAGTCAGCGTACCCCGATAAAGCGGAAAGTTAGCAAATTTTTCTCCGACTTGTCTTACGAATATTATTATTTCGAACTGATAACTAACTTTAATCCCATTCCATCAACATAGCCTATGAGACTCGGAGATAGTGCAGATATCTATTATTATTCTAGAGTTTTCAGAATCGGATCAATAGTTTCAAAGATTACCTTTTACATACAAACAAACAAACAAACTTTACCTCTTTATAATATTCGTATAGATTTCATAAAGTTAGTATAGATTCTTTTTATAACGCACTAAGCAAACGCTTGACTACAATCACACCTGACAAAAAGTGACGATGTAGTCTAAGGTGGAGCACGCTTGCTCAGCAAAGTTTCAAGTTTTTGTTTAACTTTAGTTACTTACATATTGTTTACACAGTTGACATATTTTCTGATTTCTGAAGGAAATCTAAAAGTTGCCTGGGGCGGGGTATTTGCAAATGTGATTGGTACTATAAAATAAAGTGCTTCGGGTAAGTAGTAGATATATCTCTACTATGGTAGTAGGCAAGAAGGTAGCTATCTAATTGAATGGCATCAGCTGAGGTCGCACGGTATCGACCTAACAAGGGCATCGCCTTACGCCGGCCACCGCGCGGACATGCAAACTGCAAGTCGCGCAGCCGCCGCGCCGCGCCGCGCCGACCGCCGGAACTAAGCCGCTACAGCGGTGAATCGGTGATAGACAAATAAGCAAGTACACGTGCTTGCGAGGCCTTACACAATTTTAGCTTTTAAATCACATAAGTCATTCGCGTTATTTGTACTATGTAAAGGTGTAAGACCTCATAAGTCCGTGTACTTTATTGCAGTCAGCCTTCTTAGACAATCTAACCTAGGTTAGATTGGTTAAGAAAGAAAGAAAGAATTTTTAACATAAATAAAAACAATGTAACCTTTTTATGCAGAATAGGCAAGCATTTGACCACTATCTCACCTGATGGAAAGTGATGATGCGGCCAAAGATGGGACATGCTTGCCTAGAAGATACCTATTCTCTCGAGACTTGAAGACTCCCAGATTATACCGTTCGGGGAACAAAGACGCAGGCAATGAGTTCCACTCCTTCGCTGTACGGATGATGAACTTAGAAGCGAAACGCTTCGAGCGAACCGGAGGTATGTCGACCATAAATGGATGACGTTTGATAGTTTGTCTTGTTGTTAGATGGTAAAAAGGGCATGGTGGAATTAACTCATGTATTCCTGTGCACACTCTTCAAAATGTAGCGATAGAATACCGATAAGCTTGCCACCTTACGTCGGTGACCGAGACTTTGCAATTTGGACTCAACTAGCTTACTATCACCAATGAGTCTTTTCGCTCGCCGGTCAATAGATTCAAGAGCCAAATATGATATATATCTCCGTTCAATTTCACAACCCCGGACCATGTTCTAAAACTTATTTATTAATTACCAAGTATTTGACATTTTAAACGTCGGAAATTACAGGGAGCCATGTATTATATTTAAACTTAGGATTCACATTTCTAAACATTTGTGAAAAATCAAACCCTGGGGCAGTTAAGCGGTGAATAATTTTGTATTTTTATTTTTAAATTTCGTTCCTAATTACTTGAAAGTTTGGATTCATGCTGTTCAAAATGTTTGATGAAATACATGTTTCAGTGTTTTTTTTATAATAAACTCCCAGGTGGAGAAAATAGACAGTACCTAATCATTCATACTTGGATTTAAGATGTTCCTCAATATAATTGAGACACGATCTCGGGTTCGATTTGTGTTCCCGATTTGTGTTAATCGAACTTGTGTTCCCGGCGGGAACACAAGTTTTCTCCCAACGAAAATTTGTAAATCTGGTTCTGGTTGTGATTGTGTGTGTGATGTAAGTGTTAGGGGCACTCACGACACAAGTCGTGGCATCGTAGCTCCGAAACGGCTGGACATAATTTGAACTGGTTTTCGTAGTTGGTTGCAAGTATATCTTCAAAGCAGTCTAAAATCAGTGGATATCGGGTTCGATTTCCGACGGGGTAACTCTGGTTTTCTCTCCAAGGGAAGTAAGTATTTGTCTAAAGGTGCAGAAAATAAAGTTTTGGACTTTTTGACGAATATAAACAATCGCATGCAAACGAGTATAATATATTTAGTACCCGGATGACCGAGCTTTGCTCGGCTGAAAACACGGATAAAACGACGTTTTCTAAAATTGAAACCTAGCTAGATAGATTTATCACCCACGAAACCGCCTGCATACAAAATTTCATGAAAATCGTTGGAGCCGTTTCCGAGATCCTGGTTACACACATATATGTATACTAGCTTTTGCCCGCGGCTTCGCTCGCGTTAAGAAGTACAACAAACTTTCATCCCCTATTTTATCCCCTTGGGGGTAGAATTAATCAAAATCTTTTCTTAGCGGATACCTACGTCAAAACTTCAGCCCGATCCGTCCAGTGGTTTGGGCTGTGCGTTGATAGATCACTATGTCAGTCAGTCAGTCAGTCACCTTTGAGTTATATATATTTAGAATATATATATAAATATATATTATATTATTGTTCGTTTAAAGGTATTAGATATATTAGGTATAGACAGAAGGTATACCTTTTGTCTATAATATATCTAATACCTTTAAATCCTATAGGAACCTTCTTGCTTCACTATAGCTGCCTCTTTAATTAAATGTCAAATAATTTACAAGGGGCAAAAGAACCTGTCTCCTCTCTTAAAATCAAGGTTATCGTAGCTAAAGTAATACCTACTGTAGGTTTGTTTCCTATCTCGATGCTTAAAATTAAAACATTTTCGACCAATTAAAAAAATACTTTACCATCCATTTGTAGATCAGTAGATCAAAGAGATGATCTACTGCATTTCTTTGATCTGCTCCATTTGTATAAGTCTTAGAAGACGAATTTTAACAAATTCATCCTAAATTGTGCGTTCTTAGATTTTTCTATCCTGCTGCTAACGCGCACTGTTTCATAATATATTTCGCACATCTAAGTATTGAACGCACTTTTTATATTAAAAAGTTCAATGAGAGTATAATTATCCCATTTTCTTCGTTGTATATAGAAAGTATAAATACTGAAATAGTAAATTCATAATTTTGAACAATTTTTTTTTTACTATATCACGCGGGCAAATCCGCCGTTAATACAGCTAGTAATATATAATCACAAATCGAACGCGTAATTTCTACTTTAAAATGTCAGTCAATATTTGATAACTGTCTATACATATTGGTAGTGAGGTAAACTCTGGTAAACAATCACCACTTACTTATCTACGGGTCATAAAGTGCAGGAGCAGGTTGATACCACCATTAATAACATCCACAAACAAGTGGCTGGAAATGCGCATCAAAGAGCACCACACTAACCGTGACCAAAACAAAAGCACACGTTCAGATGTCCAGTATCGATCTTGAGAGCAACAGTTTGCAGAAGCGAGACGGGAGCGGAGGCGCCGGCCCGAGACCCGTCTTTCGGGGGCTGCCGGCTATCGTGTGGCAGAGGGCGACGGCTAACGTGGCTCCGTGGTGGATCCCGCGGCCCTCCCGGTCTCCTTGTACTGCGAGCTTGAGACCACGAGCTTCCAACAGCCGCGACGCGCGACGACTGGCATTTCTACAGCGCTCCCGAGGAGCGACGACTCAAAAGCTATGATTCTGCGCATGCTTGAGCTTTCTTACTGTCGTTGGACAGGCACAAGTTTGCAAAATATTATATATTGCCATTTTATTACCCGCTCTATCAAGTTTTGATTCAAATGAGTACCTGAACGTACTTGGTATTTAGATAACTAATCTATCTAGGTACATAGATTAGGTATTAAAATCTCTTGAATAACTGTGCAAGGTAAACTATCACACGTAAACCTTCCAAAGCAATAGATAGCATCTATATATATATAAAAGAAAGTCGTGTTAGTTACACTATTTATAACTCAAGAACGGCTGAACCAATTTGGTTGAAAATTGGTGGGAAGGTAGCTTAGAACCAGGAGACGGACATAGGATACCTTTCAGGAACGTCACATTTTTTTTTTATACGTGCATAAAAATCATTTTCTCATACGTCACTCGGATTTGGTAAAGTACTAGGCAAACATAAACATGAAGGAGGTAATAATATAGTCACGTGGCATGTGCACTCATGCCGGGTATGGCTTCCTAACACAGATCAAATAGGGTATATAGTCTTTGCTTCCTAAACATGCACATTCATTGACTGTTAGGCGGAACGAAGGTCGCCGGGATAGCTAGTATTTTATAATTATCAGCGAAATAAATAAAAAACACAAAAATATATATCTATACTATATAATATTATAAAGAGGTAAAGTTTGTTTGTTTGTTTGTTTGTTTGTATGTAAAAGGTAATCTCTGAAACTACTGATCCGATTCCAAAAATTCTTTCACTAATAGATAGCTACACTATCAGTGAGTGTCATAGGCTATGTTTTGTTGGGATAGAAGTTAGTTATCAGTTCGAAATAATAATATTCGTAAGACAAGTCGGAGAAAAATTTGCTAACTTTCCGCTTTATCGGCGTACGCTGACTAAACAGTTAGACATAGGTGAATACAATGTACAACAAAAATGTTGGCCTTCATGAGTTTTACAAAAAAGTCCGCGACAGCATATATCTAAAATGTATGTATAGCTCAGAAAAAATACTTTTCTTTGTTAAAAATCTGAAAAAAAAGCGGCCTATGTTTAGTTGGCTTTTTGAGACATTCAGTATTAATCCTTATCAAAATAAACTATTTCATCGTCTTACGTAGTTCATGTAGATACAATTTGCTTTTTACTGCATGTGATTTGGATAAATAGTCTATGAGAAATCGTGAAATTAGTTTCACGAGAGTCCTCCCGTGAACGGGACGGGTCAGAAATTTATCGACACGTACTACGTATTCCTGCACATAAAAATAGCGGCTTCTATTTCGTTGGCTTTTTTTTAGTATTTAATATTAATCTTTAAAACCTATTTCATCGGCTTACGTAGTTCACGTAGATGCAATTTGCTCTTCACTGCATATAATTTGGACCTATAGTCTAGGAGAAATCGTTAAGTTTATTTGAGGGTAAAAACGGTGGAACACAGAATGTAACAGTTACTGCGTAATCCGGCATACTTCTATGTTTTGAACCGACTTACATAAAAGGAGGATATAAATTCGACTGTTTTTTTTTGTTTACTCGGTTATAACTTATCATTGAACTTTGAACTGCCCGCTGGGATTGTAGTTAGGTGGGCGTTTGCCTTTAAAGCACCGGGTTTGATTCCCGGTGGGAACACAGGTGTTTTTCCACGGGAATTTGTGTTTCTGGTTTTGAGTTTGTTGTCATTGTTGTGTGAATCTTGGATGTTTACAGCCCCACGATACAAGTCATTGAACTTAGTGTGGGGTTGTAAATGTGAAAGCGTTTATGGGTATGTTTTTTAATATTTACTGCACGGCCGACGCCCCGGGCGGGTCGTTCCTGAACTTTGAACTGCTCGCTGGCGTAGATGGGTGCGCGTTCGCCTTCAAAGAAGCGGGTTCGATTCCCGGTGGTAATTTACCTAGAAGATTTCTCTCCACGGGAAATTTGTGTTCCTGGTTTTGAGTATGTTGTGAATGCTTTGTGAATCTTGGATGTTTACGGCCCCCCGATACAAGTCATTGAACTTAGTGTGGGGCTGTGAATGTGGAAGTGTTTATTTGTATACTTTTTAACCGGGCGACGCCGGGCGGGTCATCTTTAGAACTTTGAACTATCTACTCGCGTAAATGGGTGAAGCGAAAGCAGCGAGATAGATTCGCGGTGGTAACAGAAGTTTTCTTCCTACGGGAAATTTTTGTTTTTAGTATGTTGTGAATCTTGGATGTTTACGGCCCCACGCTACAAGTCACTGAACTTAGTGTGGGGCTGTGAACGTGGAAGTGTTTATGTGTAGATTTTTTAATCGGGCGACGCAGGGAGGGGAATCTTTGAACTTTGAACTACCCACTGGGTAGATGAGTGCGCGTTAGTCTTCAAAGCAGCGAATTCGAATCTCGGTGGGAACACAATAACAAAAGTTTTTTCCCCACGGGAAGTTTATGTTTCTGGTTCTGGGTATGACGTGAATGTTGTGTGTGTGGTGTTAATTGTTTACGGCCCCACGACACAACTTATAGTACTTTTAGAGTGGGCCTGTGAGTGTGAAAGCTTTTATGTGTAAGCTTTGTTTACCCGGGCGACGCCGGGCGGGTCAGCTAGTGTATATATAAATAAAGGAAAATAGAACAAGTAAAAGAAAAAGAAGTGTGATGTTGTGATTGTCATGAATATAGGTCACGACTCAGCATACGACTATGGTTAGAAAGGTCTAACCATAGTCACTGATTTTCAGTCGTAACCCGTAGTCATGACTTCACGAACTTCAGGAAAAAACAATACCAAATATATAAAATAAAATTTTAAATATCAACAGTCACATTAAACTTATTTTATACTTTAAAAAGATGCGGCCATGGCATTGTTTCTGATGCTACTATGCAGTCAGGGATTGCATTTCATAGTAATCAAGTACCCGGATGACCGAGCTTTGCTCGGCTGAAAACACGGATAAAACGATGTTTTCTAAAATCTCAACTTACCTGTTTCTAGAGATATATGATAAAAAATAACAATTTTCTAAAGGCATTTTCGATTTTATTTAACAGGGTTGCAAAATTTGTATGGAAGGAAACAGTTTTCTTTATTTTCACCAATTTTAACACCGAGCAGTACTTTGTACAAACAATGAAATAAAGTTAATTTCCACCCTTTTTTAAAAATCGCACAAAGGGTTATTTAGGGTTGCAAAATTTGTATAGTAGGCTTTCTATTAATGCATTAATACTAAACACAAAAACTGACATACACAAACTCATTACAAACTATGTGCTCGCTTTACTTAAATAGGTACTATAGCACTGATTAGAATGATTACTATAGATCTGATTAGAGTCGACTTACAAAATGCATATTGTAGAACGGAAAAAATACAGAAACTTTCTATCCATTTCTACTACACAGACAATCTTTGCCATAGGCTAACTTCTTATAATGCAAGACCGGCTAGGTACCTCTTAAGATAGTGACTGCTAACGCGACCCTATCTTGGTCCACCTCGGCGAGGGACTGCTCACGGGGGAGTTTTTAGTGGGTTCGAGCGCCACACACCCCTTTCCTTCACCCCAGGGAAGGAAGGGAAGTGCGAGGCATTTTCCCCTAACCCACAAAAAAAGGTACCTACTCGTACTTCCACTGGTGAAGAGACGGGCAGTGGCTCACATCAATTTCCTGTATAAAATAATTATATAACATCAAAGTTGATTACGCGGATTTAATAAGAAAACTTATAGACTTAGCTATGCTTGGGGCTTGCAGTCCCTTTCAAAACAGAAAAACTTTTAAGTTCCATTATGCCGAACTAAACACAGGCAGCATTCACTTATCTGCTGAATGTGCTCCACCTATAATCGATTGGATAAACAAACGATAATTTTATTGTATATACACATTCATATTTCATATAAAAAATCTAAATATATAAAAGAAGAGTGAAAAATCACTATTTAAGTAAAGTTTAAATTTATATATATTGTTTATATTTATCTATTTATATTTTAAACGGTGTCTATTATTATTAAAAATTTCAATGTTTATTTTTAACATATTATTAGTATCTTGTATTGTTATCATATTTCTATGTACACAACAACCTACTCGCTCCTATAAATTATATAATACTTAAAGGGTTTGCTGGAAGAAAACTCTGTGAAGGGTTAAGCTCGCCTTTGTACATCTTTTGTTATGGCCTTATTGTTAAATTGTTTATCAATGTGTGTACAATAAAGAATATAAGAATATTATATAAAATATTTATATATATAAAGATCCTACTTATATTATAAATCCGAAAGTTTCTGTGTAAGTGTGTGTGTAAATATGTAAGTGTGTAAGTATGTTTGTTCCCTCTTCACGCTTTAATGGCTGAACGGATTTGGATGAAATTTTGAATGTACATAGATTATACCTAGGATTAACACATATTAGCGGGCGAAACCGCAGGGCATGGCTAGTATTTACATAAATATTCTACATTACAGTCTGTCGACCAAGCGAGCGCGAAGCGAGATTCGGCAGCTGCCTGTACGGAGACGTTAGCCGAAGAACCTATCGTCATAGTAGAAATATATATTTCTACTATGCTATCGTTGCTCAGATATACTCGTACATCCAAATTCAAAATCGTTTATTCACATCCAAAGAGGCACTCATGAAAGTTAATGACTACTGCCAGATTCGCAAAATTACAGCCATCTCGAGAAGAACCTGACAAGAAACCCGGCGGTAATTTTTCCATAATTTATTTTTATACATTTAAATTTCTAATGCGAGAATTATAATAACCTAGGTATATCTATATTATGTAGTGGATTGAAAGCGCTTGTGCAGTTTGCCTCCATGCTTGTCATTAATATAGTCGATCGTTCTTACCGACTTCAAAAAAGGAAGAGGTACTATGTTCGACAGTATGTATTATCTTAAATTCTGTTTTTGTTTTCTATAATAACAGAGATGGTCCTATATACATTTTATCGAAATCGATGGAGCTAAAACCAAAATAAATACGCGCACTGTAATTGTATGCTTATATCTAGTATTAAGATTATGTACGTCGCTTCTTAATTTATATTTATCAATATTTTTGCGAACATGCATAATATTATTTTCTAAGATGTAAAGCGAAGGCATGGTAAGTATGCCTATTTCTTTAAAGAATTCCCTGAGATTCGCGCGGACGCATCATAGATTGCACGAACCTTTCTCTTTTGTAAAATAAAAATAGTTTTAACATGGGCAGCGGCTCCCCATAGCAAGATTCCGTAACTCATCAAACTATGAATATATGCAAAGTAAACCAGCCTTGCCGTCACTACATCAGTCAGTTGTCTAATTTTACGGATCGCAAAAGCTGCGGAACTCAAGAACGGAACTCATTACCCTCGTCTTTGTTTCCTGGACGGTATAATCTGGGAGTCATCAAGACTAGAGTGAAATGTATCTTTTAGGCAAGCATGTTACCTCTTCGGCCGCATCGTCACTTTCCATCAGGTGAGATGGTGGTGAAATGCTTGTCAATCTACCATACAAAATAAATGAGTACACGCACAGTCACGTGATGGTCCACTCAATAAATAAACAAATAAGCTATAGATATAACGTAAATATAGGTACTTACGGTTGGAGGCCGCTCCTCATTTTTATAACCATGAATATTCTTATTCGCTTATGATTTAGATATTTTGAAGGCGTATATTTTGATATATTTTTATTTATTGTAATTTAAAAGTTTTCTCGCTGCTGCAAACCTAAAAAGACATTTTTACCTATCAAAGTAAGTCAAAGTCATTACAATGTTAAATTATTAAAACAATTGAACCGAATCTATTAAAAAGGATTATATATAGAGTACCTGTCTCTAACATACGGATTAACTAACATAAGGATTATTGTTACAAAATGGTTATTTTTAGCATGTATGTTTGATTTTAATATTGCAAATGTTTATTATGAGGTATCTTTAGATACCATACAATTTCAGCACCAAACATATACCTACCATTAAAATTGCTCCGAGTTTTGCCGCTAAAGTGGAAAAATGACGTTGATGATTTTGTATAATTTCCAAAACCTGTGATTTTTCAGTGTTAATCCAGCAATGATACCTATAGATTAACACTCGATTGTTGATTATTAACCGTAAATACATAGTAAACGTGTATAAGTGTAGACAAACCATACAAAGTTGAAAACGTGATTTTTGCCTTCGCTTTAAAACTCCAATAGGAGTTCTAGTAAAGTTTCTACCACTTTACTAGGGCAAGACTTGATTACGATTGAACCTTGACTCTTTTACTTGACTTTGACTGTGACTTGTGACTAGGACTTTTAATACGAAATACACTTGATATAATAATAAATTATTACTTACACTGGCTAATGCACAAAATTGCGAAGCCAAAATTAAAAAAAAAAAGAAAAATGTGGTGAAACATCATTGAGTCAATGTCAATGTCACTGACCGCTATAGTCACCATTTAGAGAAAAGGTTGAAGTTGACTGTTATAGCAATGTTGCCTACACTGAGTTTTTGGTTAAATTTAAATGTAAATTATTTTCACCCGCTACATAAAAAAAAACTAAAAACCTTAAATGGAATTATATGCAATTTGATTCTTATGCGAAGCGATGTCTCTAAGTTAGCTTTGACGGTTCAGTACTTGTTCCGTCCATCCGTGTGTCAGAGGTATTTAACGCCTAAACTTTTCAAGCGAATAACATAAACGTCTCAGACAATAATATGTAAATCAGTGTAATAAATGTAGAAAAGTATTTAAATAAAAATATCAAGGGGCATTCACACAGGCAGCAAATTCTTGTGAATAGCATATTTTTAGTAAGCTTCTGCCCGTGTGGGATATCTTTGTAGAGTATAGTACCGGTTTTTTTAAATATTTTTTTGAAAATAACAATTTGGTTGGACACTAAATATTATTGTTTTTAGATTCATTTTGCCCCATCTATCACTTAACGGCTACTGATTTAAAGCTATTTCTTACGTATAATATCCTTTATATCTTGTACATAAACACCAAGTAAAAAAAAACAAACAATTATTATTAAAATAACAAGCTATATCAGTTTAACCTCAAGTTAAGGGCGAGCTACTTGTATTATTTATATAGTGTGATATCTAATATGGGTAACGCTTCTACTAGATGACCCAGCCAGTCTTCAGCCAGTGTGTGCAAATAATATACTCGTGAATCAGCTCAAGACGCCTTTCCTGGTTTTTTCTGATTTTAATTACATGATTTCCTACTAAAACATAAAATATAAATAGGGATACAATTATAAATAAAGAAATAAAAAAAAGTGAGGCTGTAAATGTGGAAGTGTTTATTTGAATATTTTTAAACCGGGGGGTAATCTTTGAACTTTGAACTTTGAACTACCCACTGGCGTAGATGGGTGCGCGTTCGTCTTCAAAGCAGCGGGCTCGATTCACGGTGATAGCAGAAGTTGTCTCCCCACGGGAAATTTGTGTTCCTGGTTTTAAATATGTTGTGAATGTTGTGTAAATATTGGATGTTTAGGTACGGCCCCACGCTATAAGTCATTGAACTTAGTGTAGAGCTGCGAATGTGGAAATGTTTATGTGTATATTTTTTAAAAGGGCGACGCAGGGTGGGTAATTTTTGAACTTTGAATTACCCACTGGCGCTGATGGGTGCGCGTTTGTCTTTCAAGCAGCAGGTTCGAATCTCGATGGGAACACAATAACACAAGTTTTTTTCCCTACGGGAAGTTTATGTTTCTGGTACTGTAACAAATACAGAAATCAAACATATATTACCTATATAGAAAAAAAGTTATAAGCAATTAACCTCAAAAGTTTTTCTCTATGAGGCAAAATGTAGGCGCAAGATCTCAGTTCTACGCAAACGTTTAATATTTATTAATAGGCTATCATTTTAGATGGTATTATTATATAAACACAATATACTACAAAAAAAAAATGTAATTAGCAATTAGTCTTGTGTTCTAGCTTTCTTTTATAAATAAGATGGCAACATTGGCTGAGTGCTATCATCTGTATATATTTTTTGGTGAATGGTGAAGTGAAGGTGAGTCAGTCAGTCGCAGAAATGGCTGAATTGTTGTTTGTGCCGTTTAAAAAGTCTTCGGACGTCGATATTGTAAAACCATTAAAGAATTTGATTCAATCGACGTACAACAGTGCTGAAAGCCACGAGGACTACAGCGATGCTCTAAATGAGCTGTACCGACTGCGCACCAACGCTATCTGGAAAGTGTTCGAGAATTCTTCACTCGACGTTATTTGCAGGTAATTCCGCTGTTTATCCAAATGACTCACCCACAATAATTGAATCACGCCGTTCACCGTCTTGTCTCCAGTTATTAGAATCGTTCATAGAAATGTATAATATTACAGTCGGGAGTCCAATAAATATATGGCCACATAATGATGTCATTGTCTAGATTTTTCTACATCAGCGCAGTATAGTAAACTGAAAATTATCGTCGTCATTATGACTGGACTATTATATATATTTTTTTCTCCCTGCTCAGCATATCATGTATGTAGGGGATTAGATGAATATGAATTACCCGTTAGCATATCTGCCTTTCAATCAGCAGTGATCGGGTTAGCTGTCCAGGGGAACACAAGTTTTATCAACAAGAAACTTTTGTATTTCTGGTTCTGGTGTGATTGTGTTGCCGTGAGTGTGAAAGCATTTATGTAATGAAATAATAACATCTCAATTTTTCTATAATAGAGTTACTTATCACTAAACAGAGCTTTCACATTTTATTATTCACTTTACCAATGGAGATATTATTCTTCGGCCCTTCCACAGTAACAGTTATTGAAATAATTATGAAATTAGAAGAGTCTTAGAAGAATAGATTAGTCTAAAATAGTTATGGAAAAGAAATGTCACTGCCCTGTTGACCTATGAATAGAGACCACCGATGCCATGAATACAGACATAATTATCTGGATTGAGGACAAAATGTAGTCCACATAAGAAGAGTTTTGTTCGGGATATGAATAAAACACTGTATGATTTTTTTTTTTTATTTGTGACAGGCTAGTGTTTGACCACTATCTCACCTGATGGTAAGTGACGATGTGATCGACGCTGGTAAACATACTAGACCTGGAATACGCAGGCTCTCAAGGATAACTGCCGGAACACCGTATTTGGCTTGGCGGCAGACTTTCAACTTGATGGTGGTAAGCTACTTTGGTAGCAAGCCAGGCGAGCAACTCACAAAATGCTCTACCACCTCTCAAATGTCACCTGATTAGCACCACCCGGGGACCACGTGTAGGGAGTCAGACTTAAGGGGTATCCTCCTACGGACGTGGGTGACTCAGCCCAGTGTATTTGTATAATTTTGACTTGGGCCACAATGTTACATGATAATGTTGTGTGACAATTTGAAGTATTGGTTTTGAAGCTATTAAACTGACTGACAGATGGATGGACAAGTCCTGAACACTGAAGTTAAATTAGAAACATGGCTTCCGTTGGTCAATCATCACACAATATTCTTAGTAAATATATAATTACTATGTGTATATAGTTTTTTTTTATAAAGTCAGTAATTTATGTTTGCATTTTATTAATTGCAACAAGACAGACCACCAAGACGGCACACAAATAGAGATAAACACTTGTTTGTAATCACATACAAGGGTTTGTCTCAATTGATATGACTATTTCATTTGTGAAAAAGGAAGGTCTTTTTTCTGATTGAAATTACAAATGTGTGTTGCAGTTATTATGACCAGCTGGTGTCACTGGAGAGCAAGATCCCACCACAAGAAGTGCAGATCCCTTTCAAGTGGAAAGATGCCTTCGACAAGGGGTCTATATTTGGAGGTCGGATGAGTCTCAGTAAGTATCTGCAGTAAACATTGGTATATTCTATGTCCTGGCATTCTCTCGCTCTAGTTAGACTTTCTATTCTTGGTCATTGGAATTAGCGTCAATTTGCATTGTATCAAACAATCATACTACATAGTCTCAGTGTAGAACTGTTGCACTTATGGTGTGTTCATAAACTTACATCCTCACCACTGGAATGGTTTACTGTAAGTGTGTTTTCCATAAGTGACATAATTGGAGTCCCCTCAGTTCCTCATCCAAATATTTCTTTTTATTACTTTTTTATGCAATTGCTTACCTGGACAATATGACAAACAAGTACCGCCCAACAAACATTAAAGGATTGTCTTGTATTTTCTGATGTAGAAAAATTCGGTTTCCCAGAAACTAATGACTTAGTTTTTTTTTTAATGTTGAATATATCTTTTTCCTCCTAAATTTATCTATGATAAGCTGTACCAGGCATGTGTTGCAATGCCACGATTAGTAAGTGTTTTACCTCTCACGCCTAGTACTTTAATAACATACTAAAAACTTTTAAATATAACTTTTATACTAAAATCGCGATCAAAAAATGGGGGGTGGAGGGTGAAAAATACTTATGTAAAAAAGTAGTTATAGTGACATAAGTATAATAGTTAGACATATTGTCTCGCGAGTTTTTTTTAGATATTGATTTTGATGTGTTCAATAATATTGTAGAACATTTTTTTGTTCTATCATCAATACTTTTTAAATACTTTCCGCAGCGCAGGCGACGAAAGACATTTTATGGCTAATTTTTTTACACTCTGAGTTGGTTTTAGTATAGGTAGGGATTTCTAAAAATCTCAAATTTTTTCTAGTAATAATTATAGCCTATGTTACTCGATGATAATGTAGCTTGCTAATGACTAAATAATTTTTGAAATCGGTCCAGCAGTTATTAAATTTATTCTTTACATACAAAAATACAAATCTTTCCTCATTATAATATTAGTGTAGATATAACAAATTAAGGAAGTTACTTCTGGTTTTCCTTATAACAAAACTAGTAGTTTTTATTATGGTCTTTATTAATGTACTAGCTATGCCCCACGGTTTTACCCGTTGTGAGTCCCGAACCCGCGGGAATTTCGGAAAGCTCATAATTTTTAAACCACTTACACTAATAACTTCAGATTTAATATTACATTAGTTGTTTTAACATATCATATACGGTAAACATCCAGCAGAGTTATGACTGTGTTAAGTGTACACTCTTATCTTGCAATAACAAAAATAATAAGTATTTCTGATGACTGTTTATCATGGCGGTTGGTCAGATAACTTTAACCTTATTGTTTATATCATAACTCATATTTTTTTATTGTACCTTAGTATAACTTTAAAGCGCTCGTTCATTTAATATTGCAAACTAATTCATACAGCACACTAAAAGTAAAAGCTGTGCTTGAGGAGATCAACACAATTACCAAAAATGTTATTCACTTTACCTACTAATACAAAACTATAGGCCAAGACTGAATTTATAACAATTTTGAGTGTGTGTGTTTTGCAGCCGTCAATTCGCTGGCGTACGAGCGCGTGTGCATTCTGTTTAATATCGGCGCGGCTCAGAGCGGGCTGGCGGCGCAGCAAACGCTCGACACAGAGGACTCGCTCAAATTGGCCGCCAAGCTCCTGCAGGTACGAACCTGCTTCACCACCAACACATCATCATAATGCCTACGCTACTCTAGACTACCTCAAATCAAAAATAATTCTAACACATAAAATGCCATGAACGGTCGCCCCTGACGCGTTCTTGAGTAGTTATTACATGAGGTCTCTGTAATTTCTTCAGTCTGAAAATCGGCGTTTCCCACTCGTTTTGTCACGTTATCATTATCGTCTCGAATGGAATAGCCGAACCACTAACTAATCGAACCGGCACCTTCAGGTCGGGTTTAAGTAATATCACATTCAGAATGTTCACCCGAGTCAAACGTTAATCCGGCTCGCCGGTAAAGGTGGACGTCTGCTTGTGTCGTTGTGATGTGGCGTGCTGACTCGCGCGTGTGTGTGTGTGTGTGTGGCAGCAAGCGGCGGGCACGTTCTCGTACGTGCGCGGGCGCGTGGGCGGCGCGCTGCACGCGGAGCCCACGCCCGACCTGCAGCCCGACACGCTGGACGCGCTCTCCAAACTGATGCTGGCGCAGGCGCAGGAGGTCATCGCCTACAAGTGCATCCGGGGTGAGTGCCGCCCCCCTCGACTACTAGCTCCGCCTATTCCTCTCCCCCCCCTCACGATTCCGACCCGCCCTGGGAAACATCAAATTCTTATTTTTTTTTAACTTTTTCCCTTTCTCAGCGTCGCACTAAGTTTGAGGCCTCGTATCGCGGGTTCCGGAAGCGTTGACGTCGCCCCCGCTCACCCTCGGAACCGGAAAATATCCTTTGTGGCGAGAACTCGTGTTTAACAGGCTCGGGAGGCGAACGCGGCCCGAGTCAACGGGCAGTTCAAAATTCAATAGTCACGGTCGGTGGCCGGCGATGACGGTTGTCGAGAGGGGCGACGGGCGCGTATTAACCTATCACAAAAATACATTAAACTCGTCCTTTTTCCGCATTAGTGAATTGTTATGGGCGAAAATTAGCCCCATGCCCCGATCGAAAGGAGTGGTTTTATCGTGTCCCGGCTCCTCGCTGACGGGCTCGTGGTCTTCGCAGATGAGATGAAGGACGCCATGGTGGCCAAGGTGTGCTCGGCGGCGGAGGAGATGTACACGGACGCGCTGCGCTCGCTACAGAAGGACCCGCAGCGCTCGCTGTGGGACCGAGACTGGCTGCCCGCCGTGAGTACCGCTACCACACTATACTTATAAATAGACGACATACAACTACCGCTATTGCTCTATTAAAGGAACTATTTTTTAATTATTCGTGAAACGTTCGCCGCGACCCACGATGCGAAGCGAGCGTGCAGGGGCTGAATAGTTAAATATGTTACTAAATTTAATATGATAACAGGTTAGACTTTCCATCAGATGAGACAGCGGTCGAACGCTTTTATTATCAGATTTTAGTATTGACTAGAGATGGGCGTAGTTTATATTTTTCAACGTCGTCGATGCGCATCGTCGTTTCGGTATCGTCACCCGATATCTACATCGTTTCCAACGACGACGTCGGACATCCAGCGAGCGTAAAACGACCGGGTCGCCGGGTGACATGTGACGTGGCGCTATCATAAACGTCGCGATGTTTACGAGAGCCGTTCGTCGGGGGCAGGTGACCGCGAAGCAGAGCGGCATGCGCGGGCTGGCGCAGCTGTACCAGGCGGGCGTGTGCCGCGCGGGCGGCGCCGTGGGCGAGGAGCTGGCGCGCCTGGCGCTGGCGGCCGAGGCGCTGAAGGCGGCCGCCACGCGCGCCGGCGCCGCGCCCGCGCCCGCGCCGCTCGCCGACGCGGCCGCGCGCGCGGCGCGCCGCCTGGCGCAGGCGCACAAGGACAACGACTTCATCTACCACGAGCGCGTGCCCGAGCCCGCCGCGCTGGAGCCCGTGCCGCGCGCGCCCGTCGCCAAGCCGCTGCCGCCGCCCGACCGCTACGGAGCCGCCGCCGGTGAGTCTGCGGTGCTCCTTGTGTTCTCGATTTTGGCCCCGCGAACTTTCTTTTTTTAGGCGGGGCGAAGAAACGTTTCGAGTGTATTTAATATCGATCGATTGCACGTTCCGTAATGGAATTCCCGGTCGCGAGTCCCGGTCGAAGTTGAGTGTAGTCGAGTCGGGCCCCGGATTCCCCTCGAGCTTCTATTGTGGTTTTGGAAGGAGCGACGGATGCGCTTTTCGCCTATGTTCGATTCGCCCCCGGCCGGGCCCGGGCCCTAACGATCTACGATTGACGATCCGCCGTTCCTGCGCGTTGACCCTGGAAAAGTAATTTACAAACTAATTGAAACGCTAGCGTTGCTTAAAAAAACCGACTTAATCGCTTATTTTTTTTTTTTTTTTTTTTTTTTATTTGTGACAGGCTAGTGTTTGACCACTATCTCACCTGATGGTAAGTGATGATGTGATCGAAGCTGGTAAACACACTAGACCTGGAATACGCAGGCTCTTATATTTCGACTTCGACCAATTTCGTTAAAAATTTTATGGGACCACCTCCGAAGATGGAGTATACTACCGAACAAAAAAAATCAACAAAATCGGTTCACAATCGGCGGAGTTTTCGCGTAACATACATATAAATAATTAAACGCAAGCAAACCTTAAAAAAATTTACACCGCTTTATCTTCGACACCTTCATCAGATTCAACATATTAAACACGAATTATTAACAATAACTCAAAAACTAGTGATCAGATCTTGACCAAATTTAAATGGAACCACACGGAAAGCACCAGCTTCCAAGTAAAAATCATCATAATCATCAAAATCGGCGCACAAAGAAAAAAGTTACGAGGTAACTTTCGAAACGAGAACATCGTCAATGTAGTCCACAGAGTGTGCATTATTGAGGATAACTCAAAAACTACTGATCGGATCTGGGTGAAATTTAAATGGGACCAATTAGAAAGCAACATCTATCTAACAAAAAAAAAACTAAATCGGTTCACGTGAAAAGAAGTTAGGAGGTAACACATAAAAAAAAAAACAGTCTACCCGACAACCTCCTCCTTTTTTGGGATTTCGGTAAAAAACAAAAACACAGTTGAATCGAGAACCTCCTTTTTTGAAGTGTGTTCGTGTTGCAGATCTGTTCTCGTCGCTGGTCCCGCTGGGCGTGCACGGCGCGCTGCAGGCGAGCGCGGCGCGGCGCTCCGACCTGGTGTCCGCCGAGGTCAACAGGCTGCGCGACGCAACGCAGCTGCTCAACAGGTACCCGCCGCACGCTCCGACCTGGTGTCCGCCGAGGTCAACAGGCTGCGCGACGCAACGCAGCTGCTCAACAGGTACCCGCCGCACGCTCCGACCTGGTGTCCGCCGAGGTCAACAGGCTGCGCGACGCAACGCAGCTGCTCAACAGGTACCCGCCGCACGCTCCGACCTGGTGTCCGCCGAGGTCAACAGGCTGCGCGACGCAACGCAGCTGCTCAACAGGTACCCGCCGCACGCTCCGACCTGGTGTCCGCCGAGGTCAACAGGCTGCGCGACGCAACGCAGCTGCTCAACAGGTACCCGCCGCACGCTCCGACCTGGTGTCCGCCGAGGTCAACAGGCTGCGCGACGCAACGCAGCTGCTCAACAGGTACCCGCCGCACGCTCCGACCTGGTGTCCGCCGAGGTCAACAGGCTGCGCGACGCAACGCAGCTGCTCAACAGGTACCCGCCGCACGCTCCGACCTGGTGTCCGCCGAGGTCAACAGGCTGCGCGACGCAACGCAGCTGCTCAACAGGTACCCGCCGCACGCTCCGACCTGGTGTCCGCCGAGGTCAACAGGCTGCGCGACGCAACGCAGCTGCTCAACAGGTACCCGCCGCACGCTCCGACCTGGTGTCCGCCGAGGTCAACAGGCTGCGCGACGCAACGCAGCCGCTCAACAGGTACCCGCCGCACGCTCCGACCTGGTGTCCGCCGAGGTCGGCTAAACGTTTTCGGCACCCCCGACCCGAGGGATCGACCTAAGTGGGGGGGAGGTGCCACATTTAAACCACCCACACCCACCCGAACCAATCCGACGCGACGTGTGCGTGTTGCAGCGTGCTGGCGTCGCTGAACCTGCCGGCGGGGCTGGAGGAGCCGTCGGGCGGCGCGCTGCCGGCGTCCATCGTGGACAAGGCGGGCGCCGTGCGCGCCGCGGGCGGCGCCCCGGCGCTCGAGCGCCTCATGCACGACCTGCCCGAGCTGCTGCAGCGCAACCGGGAGATACTCAACGAGGTACTGTAGCCTGCCTCCTCCCCACCCTCGCCCTCCGCCCGATTGTATCCTCGGCTGCGACGATTCGATCTAGCCTGTTCCCTTCCGACGTTCATATTAAAATTCTAAATTGAATCCTCCGCGCATCCTTGTCATTAACGTAATCATACATTTCATATTGAGCTTTCTTTATCGACATCCTATATTTACTATCGATTTGAGCTTTCCCGTTTGTAATTCGGGTGCAGTTGTAAGAATTTTGTTACTAAACCTAACCCTATTTATCGTTAGCGCCTAACGTACGTGTTTCGATTAAACTAAACGCGCGTACCTCTATATTAAACTTGCTTATAGTATTAAAAATACATCATTTTAATATTTTTTGACAGACAGCTTTAATTTTAGTCGTCGATTATCAAATGTTTACTCTCCCGCACTCGTACACGCGGTGAATTTAAAAAACGGGGACGACGACCCCACTAAAACGTTTTCCTATCGCAAATAAAATAATTAAACGCAAGCGAAGCTTAAAAAACCGACTTCACCGCTTATGTTTCGGTTTGGGCTGGATCGATTTCTATAAAATTTATATACCACCTCTGAAAATCTACCGAAGAAAAAAAAGATCATCAAAATCGATTCATAATTGGCTGTCAAGATATGGCGTAACATTCATACAAAATAAAACAGCGAATAATAATTGAGAACCTCCTTTTTTGAAGTCGGCTGAAAAGAAGAGAGAGGGTCACTTCCGGCGGCGTTCTTTGAGACTATTTTAACGTTCCAATAAAATTGTCTTCGGGCTGGCGTCGCCCGTACGGCGAGGGGACCGTCGAAAACGATTTCCTACAATTCCCTTTTTCGATAACGTCAAAAAAAAAGTCATTCAATGCGCGACGTCGCTTCAGACAGAAGCTCCGGACGATCTCGTACCAGTGTACCTGTAATATATAAATGGTAATCCGCCGACAGACGGACCGCATGCTGCGCGAGGAGGCGGAGGCCGACGCGAGCCTGCGCGAACAGTTCGGCGCGCGGTGGACGCGCACCGAGTCCGCCAAGCTCACCGAGGGGTTCCGCGCCAACGGCGACAAGTACCGCCAGATCATCGACAACGCCGTGCGCGCAGACAACATCGTGCGCGACAAGTACCACGCGCACAAGGACGTGAGTGCCGCCGGCCGGCTCGAAGGACCACGATCGCCGTAGTCGCGAGAGGGGGACGGATGTCGTGGTCGATGTTGTGTTATATTCCAAAACTTGGGATTCTTCATACGTTCACGTGTAATGGTGGAATACTCCGCGAACACGCTTGAGTGCAGGCGAAACTTACAAAGTTGAAAAACGTGATTTTCGCTTTCGCTGCAAAATTCCAGTAGAATGTTTCGACGATGGTATGGAATTTTGAAGCTCTCGAGTCCATCGACCGGCGAGCAAAAAGACTCATTGGCGATGATAAGCTAGTCGAGTCTAAATTGCGGAGTCTCGGTCACCGCCGTAAGGTCGCTAGTCTATCGGTATTCTATCGTCTACATTTTGGAGAGCGTGCGCAGGAATTACACGAGTTAATTTCACCGTGCCCCTTTTATGATCGAACGAAGACAAATTGTCAAACGTCATCCGTTCACGGTCGACATACCTCCCGTTCGCTCGAAGCGTTTCGCTTCTACGTTCATCACCCGGACGGCGAAGGAGGGGAATTCATCCCCCGCGGCTTCGTTCCCCGAGGGGTATAATTTGGGAGTCTTCAAGTCGAGAGGGAATAGTCATCTTCCAGACGAACATGTCGCATCTTCGGTCGCATCATCACTCTCCATCAGGTGAGACGGTGGTCAAATATTAGTCCATAATATGAACGTAGAAGCGAAACGCTTCGAGCGAACGGGATATAAACGGACGACGTTCGATAGTTCGTCTCGTCGGTAGACGCCAAAAGGGGCACGGGGGAATCGACTCGTGTGATTCCCGGGCACACTCTCCAAAACGTAAGCGATAGAATACCGACGCATTCCCCTCCGGCGTTCAGAACATCTCGCTGCTGTCGGCGGACGGCGCGGCGCTGGCGGCCGGCGTGCCGGCGGGCGGCGGCGGCGGCGGCGGCGGCGGCGAGGCGCTGGCCACGCTGCGCGCGCTCATGCGCGAGGTGGACGCGCTGAAGGCGGCGCGCGACGCGCTGGAGGCCGAGCTGCGCGACACCACGGTGGACCTGCGCGCGCAGTTCCTGTCGGCGCTGGCCGACTCGGGCGCCATCGACGAGCCCGCGCTCTCCGGCGCCGCGCTGGCCGCCGCGCTGGCGCCGCTGCAGCGCCGCCGCGCCGCCTCGCTCGACGAACAGGTACGCGCTCACGTTTACCGGACGACTCGAGGGACGGCATACCCGGAAGGGTGACGTCCTTTTAGTCGTTCTGGATCTCGGGAATCGGCTCGCCCGGCCTCACGCGCCCGGTAGGGGCCTCGGGGAGCGGGGTCCCCCCTCCGCGGGCGCAGGGGCCCGGTGTTCACCCGGGCCTCCCGCCGGGACGAGATAGGGCCCGCCGGCGCGACCCTACCTCGCCCCGCCTCCCGAAGGGGTTTTTAGTGAGTTCGAGCCTCGCACACCTTTCCTTCGACCGGGGAAGGCATTTTCCCCCCGCAACAAAAATGGGTTGGTCGTTTTGTAAGTCGGGCGGGTAGGCCGATATCGTGTTAATATGCATCGCGTGGGCGCAGGAGGCGCTGATGGCGCGCGTCCGCTCGGCGGCGGAGGCGCGCGGGCCGCGGGCGGCGGGCGGCCGCGACGCGGCGCTGGCGGCGCTGGCGGCCGCACACGACGCCTTCCAGGAGCTCACCGCCAACCTCACCGAGGGCACCAAGTTCTACAACGACCTCACGCAGGTGACTGTTTATTTCGTTCGAAGTATTATATGTTAGTACGTAATTTGTGACACCTAAAAATGTATGGTTTATCCAGGTGCGGAGCTCCTCAGTTCATAATATTAGATTCGGTTGGCTTAACTTTGCGTAGGTACTTACTAAAAACGAATCGACGTAAACGAGTCGCCGGCCGCAGCCTAACAAAAAACATAACGATGCGCTCGGGCCCGTCTGGTTTGCAACGTTCTTTTCTTATCTCTTATTACTATACGGGTTGTTGTTCATTTTTATCATTTAGAATTATTTTAAAGTAGATTATTGTCATATTCGTGGTTAAACTAAATTAGGTTATGAAATGTAAAATGTTTTTTCTGAATTATCTCACAATTGTATATGTAATAGTTTATGTATTATAGTAGCAGTAGGTATAATTAAGATTTGAGCATGTTAGGTTCACATATTTAGGCTTTAAAGTAGCAAAGAAAATTACGTTTAAATTATCACTATGTACATATTTTAATTACTTTTATAGCTGTTCTGTGAACTTGAAATAAAAAAAAAAATAATAAAAAAAAAAAAAAAAAAAAAAAAAAAAATTGGAGTGATCGATTTCATTACGTGTTTCTAAGGGAATGTTATTTATCGATCTAGGTAGTATGAAATATGAAGTTCGTTCGCCGTAATAATTACTAGCTGTATTTGTTTTTAGTTTTTTGTTTGTAATTTGTCGCGTTTGTATTTGATGCGTCTTGTAGTCGTTGTAATTAAAAAAGTTTTCCGTTAATAGTGATAGCTTGACCCGATCATCGACTGGAATTACCATCTATTTCGGAGATAGTCTGCGCACCAAACCAATAAAGACCCTCAAATACCGCTTAGTTTCAACTTACTAATCGAGCATGTTACATCTTCGGCCGTTTCTTTATATTTCAACAGATGAGATAGATCTGATTCGATTTTAGCGAAAGCACCGATCTCAGAGAATAGATATAGTTCGATTGCTCGATACACAAGATAGACCTTTATTGTAAATATCAAAGATAACCTTAATTCGTCATCTCGTTTAGAAATGCAGTAATATACTTTTGAAACATAGATAATTATATGTGGTACAGCGATGAATACAAAGGCACTACTCCCTACACTTAACTACCGCACCGCACGACCTCGCCCCGGCTCACGTGAACGTGTCGAAGTAACTCGGCCGTATTTGTATTCGGCAGCTGCTGGTGGCGTACCAGAGCAAGGTCGAGGACTTCTGCTTCGCGCGGCGCACCGAGAAGGAGGAACTCCTGAAGGACCTGACGCAGGACGCCGCCAGACAACCGCCGCGCGCCGCGCCGCAGCCGCCGGCCAGCGAGGTAACGACTCCGCCGCGCGCCGGATATCGCCCTTTCATTTTCGGGGACCCCCTGGGGCTCCTCGCGTTCTCCTTCCCGAGTCGATCACATTTTCAAGTAAACATAAAGCGTTCGTGATGGTTTCAGCCGGCCGCGACCGTGAAGAAGGAGCCGCCGGCGCGCCCCCCTCCCCCGGCGGTGGCGGCGGCGGCGTCGCTGCCGTACCCGAGCTCGGCGGGCGGCATGCCGCTGCCGTACGGCGCGCCGGCGGCGGCGGGCGGCTACGGCGGGTACTACGCGGCGCCCATGCCGGCGCTGTACAACCCGTACGCCACGCTGCCCTACCCGCACCACGCGCGCCTGCCCGCGCCGCAGTACGCGCCCTACCAGCACCCGCCGCAGCCGCACTACCCGCCCGCGCCGCCGCCCGGCTACAACCCCTACCCGCCGCAGTAACTACCCGCACTACCCGCCCGCGCCGCCGCCCGGCTACAACCCCTACCCGCCGCAGTAACTACCCCGCGCTACCCGCCCGGCTGCGACCCCTACCCGCCGCAGTAACTACCCCGCGCTACCCGCCCGCGCCTCGCGTCGCCGGCGGAGCCCGCCTCCCGTTGATGTACGGTGCCGTCGCTCGCGGGAGTGTTGCATTTCTCGTTTTATAAATATTCGTTGTGCCCCGGGTAAAATCGATCGACCGTAATTTCATTTTGTATCATTTGTAATCTTAAATAAAAATGAATGCTGTCCGACTCCCGCGATTGGTCGCCTGCGCTATATCGCCCGGTGCCTTCTACTATCTCATTTGTTAGATGGATTGCGTTGTCCTCGTTTCGGTGTGCATAAAATGCTGCTTATTATAAATTAATCGTTTAACGGGTAGTTGTCATATTATGTTGTTGTTACGCGCGTTGTTGCCGGCGATTTCCTGGGCAAAAATAATAATGACGGTGCTTTTTGTATGTTTTCTGAAGTAATATTTATATGGCGCTCACCATATTTGGTATAACGTTTGACGAGCCTCGTGTCGTAAATATATGCATCATTTATAACCTCAGACTAAATAAGAAGTCTTCTTATTTAGTCTATGTTTATAACATAGACGTTGAACTCATCACGAACTTCAAAATAATGTATATTAAATATAAATATATTGTATTTGTGAACCACACAAATAGTATAATTATATTTCTAATGCTTTGCTAGCTACTACTAACTAGGGTAGCCGTAGTACAGTCGTTTACGAAAATGGTATTCTAGCAGCTATTCGAGCTAGTCCCGCACGGACGGGTGTGTGCTTACCGGGTGATAAGCGCGTAGGTACTTACCAACGGGCGTGATAGCGGTCAAACGCCAGATTTAAAGCTTTAGAAATAGCCGGAGAGTAGCGCTGAGCTCAATTAGTAGGAAAATTTTAATTAAGTCAGTCGGCCCTTATTAAGATTATAGAAAAATAATAATAAAATACATGTAGAAATTCGAGGGTGAATTAGATTGAACTTGCGTATCAGCGGCGAGCAGGCTTCGATGGCGCGCTGACGTCGCGTCGGTCGCCGCGCCTTCTACACCCGGTACCCGGCGGGAATTTAGGGGCGGCACAAAAATACATTAATTTTAAGGCTCAAAAATACTAATATAAACCTATAATCGAGTTTTATAAAATATATAAAAAAATATAATATGAAAAAGGAAGAGTTGTGATATGTGATCGATCATAAGCTATAAATAATTAAATTGGTATAACCTATTATCTGATAATGAAACCATATACAGGTAGTGTCGCTGAGACTGTCAAATGATTAATACATTGCATTGTAGCATGTGAAGTGTACTATTAGAGCAATATTCGTGGGAAAGGTATAATGAAATTGTTTTATATTAAGTGCTTTAGACTTAAAAGTATTGTATATTCCAAAGTTGCTACGAATTAAGTAAGTAATATGTATAGCACTGTGCATTTTTTAATAATATAATCTTAGAATGTATAGTTACATATCTAACTGTTAATACTTCCATTATTTGCATTGAAGAATACTTTAAGTTGTTATCACAAAATCTCATTTTAAAATTATTGTTTTATATTATATAATATTATTTGTTTATAACCCTTAGAAAATAAATATTTTAAATAATTGTTGTTTCACTCAAACATGTCAGGATAAACATAGAAAGACATTTAGAGAGCGTGTGCGGTGTGCCAGGTAAGGATTGAGATGTATTACATTACCTTTAGATTCGAGCATATATTGTAAACTATTAACTTAACTATAATATGATTGAAGGTTCTCAAACAAATTACTGACTTATAGTACTATCTATCACATTTTATCTCGGGCGCGAGCGTACGTTTACCAATCAAGTTATTTTTTCAAAGACGTACTTTTACACGGATTTAAAAACAAGCACTTGTTTAATAAATGTATGGACACGTATTTGTGGAACGATGAGGTCACCTTTTTTCCGTGCGATAGAATACAATTCCTTCCCTGTAGCTGAAACATTAAAACACTTTTACAATTATTATTGTGTATATACACAAAGTTGTGTAAGCTTAAAGTTATGGATATTACATTTCGGTGTAGGAGCCGCACGCGCACGGATTAGTGCCACATCACTATATCACGAGTAGTATATAATAGTAGTCATAGGTACCTAAATAGTCTGGCATCGCAATCTAAACAGAACCTGGCATGACTAGCAAAATGTAAGCGATCACACATATAATAGGAAGCATTTGTTATTCGAAATTGCACACATAATTTGGCACAAATTGGTTTCATGCAAATATGATTTGGCCAATGTTACTACATTTTTGGCGAATAATGAGCACAGTTCAGATTCGAATTCTGTCTGAATTATTTCTGTGAAGATTTCCGTAGATACACTAATAGATGGGGGACTAATAGGTTTGGTATTATCCCATCCAAGATTTGTTAATCGGAACTGTTTTGTAAATGATGGCTGAGGATGACAATAAGCCTAAGCCTAAATAGGCACTGGATCTCAATGTCTCTCTAGTGGCACCACGGTTAATTTGAACTATCGGTTTAAAAGCCCATGACTACTTCTGTTTGTCTGAAATTTCATATCTCCCAAATGGATGGACTGATTTCAATTACGTTTTTATGCGGCATCTATACTGTCACATTTACTATTTATGAAATTAGAAGACATCGCAAAGTTGTTACGACTGGAGGGTCACATTATACATATACAAATTGTGCTAAACATTAGATGGGGCTGTTGGTGGATTGGGTTGTCATATCTAAAATCTGAGTTTAATAAATTCATCACAGATAAAGATGTTTGATAAATAACATAACGATTTACTCATCTTTGAAAAAAAATATAATCAGTTTGTAACATCCAATTGCATTATATTTTTTATGAGAGAAAATAGGTATTTTCATAAAAGAAGTATGTACCATCTATATGGGTAAGCTAGCTGTAGAATTTTATAGAAATAAAATTCTACAGCTAGCTAACCCATGATAGAGGTACTTTTTATACCGGAAATTCCTATCTATTAACTAAAATGTGAACTATGATCTAACAATAGTATTTTACATGTTAGTCAAGTACTTAGCTTAGTGATTTAGTTTTATTCAAAGTAAAATCTCACATAATAATTGTCAATAAAATAATAATTAATAACAAAAATGTGTTGTATAATAGTAGGAATAAAACACACATTGTCACATAATAACTATATTTTAAATAATAATCATCTAGGATAGTATAACAGTTGATTTTCCGTAGATACTATAATACAGATTAGAACTTAGGTGCGGGGCACTCCTCCTTTGAGTAGTCTCGGGTGGGGGAGTAGAACTGAAACAATAACAATTGATTATTCTTCACAATGATCAAAAATCTATTAAAGTAATTTCATTACAATTATACATGGTATAATCTGACAACTGATGCTTTCATGTAGTTTTTACAATTTTAAAGTAAAAACTATCATGAGTATTACACATATATTAAATATATCATGAGTATTTCAATGTTCTATATGGCTTCAAACACGTCAAATTGTTTGTGTACTTTAGTTTTTGTCTGTATTCCGTGATAACTTGCCTGAGTAGTTAAATGTTGTCATCATGGACTTTTTATATGTTTTAAACCGTATATACCATTAGGTCTTTACATTTATAAAGAAAACTGTCTTTCATTGAACACTTAGATCCTCAGAATAGGTATAATAGGCATTGATAATTGTGGATACTGCATTCCACCCCTGAATTTCAGCTAAAAATTTATATTGTGTGATCAATAACAGTACGGATTTCACATCAATATTACATAGTAGTGTAACAATTTTTCACACTACAACCTAATGAATGAATCTACTCAGCCTTAACTAAAATAATGCCTTAATAAAGATCTTATACATCGAGCTAAGCAGGATCTCTGAGTTGATATGGGTAGTCTAACACTAACCTCCCGTCCATCCATCTGTCAGAGGCATTTAGTGTCTAAATCATACCAGTGGTCAACTTTAAATTATCAGAGAATTTGTAAGTAGCATTAACTTGCAGTAGACCTAAGCTAAAATTGGCAACTATAATTATATAAATTAAAATATGAACGGGGCAACCACATATGTAAGTGGGGCGCAAATATGTTCAATCCTGCAATAAAAAAATAATGAGTGAGAAAATGCACCGCTTAGTTTATTGCCAGTATTTTCTCGAGATAGTTGTAATTTTGCAAATCTGGCAGTAGTGATTAAATTTCATGAATGCCTCTTCCAGGCCCATATGAAAAACAATTTTAAATTTTGATGAATTGCAAAGCCCACTTTGATGTACTAAAAATGAGTGTGAACTTGTAGGGCATGTTATCTACTAGGTATTTTTGGTTACCTTGTACTGCTTGTCGCGGTACTCCTGCCAGGGCTCGGGGTTGGTCTTCTTGTTCCAGGAGACGTCGGGCGAGCGCGTCGCCAGCCGAATTATGTAGAACACGGCGCCCGCGCATCCGATGCCCGTGCACACGTACAGCGGAATCAACTGTAAACAGGCACTAGTCAGCTCGCGGCCTTCCTTACACACAGCCACGGATGCGCTGCAGACTGCCGGTATCACATAATTCACAAAGCAGTGATATTGCTACCTGATAAGGATTCCTTTGTGAGCTGATACAAGCTTACTGGTATCCATTTCATTTCCCAACAATACCAACTACAAGTCAACATTTAAAAGACGAGTATACTAAGATAGCAATTCGTATATCCATTATTTTGCAAATAAACAACACGTAAAAAGGGCGATTTATGATAAGAACTTGAGGTTAGATTATGTAAGCACTGCAGAGCCGAGACGCAGTTTACATTACATTCAAGACATATAAATACACTTACAGCTTTGTGTTTCTTCAAACTCTGGATGCTGAGTCCCTGCATTTTGAATTTATTTCAATCTAATATTATGACGAACAATAAGCGATACAAGTACTTTTTACTGTAAAAATCCACTTAATCGATCGCAATGGACGTAGAAAAAATTATAGAACTGACAGAAAATTTGATAGTTCAGATTTCGTAATGCCAAAGTCAATAGACATGACGTAAATTTTGCGTCTCCAGGGGGCGGATAGTACAGTAGAGCCCATCCATCAACTATATACAAGGATTTTCATGAATGCGAATGTATGTAAGTGTAAACACTCTCTTTTTGATTTGCATTTGCGTTTTGTTGTGGAAAGTCTGTAAAAATTGTGGATTGGCTTAGACATTTCAGGGAGGGTTTGAAACCGAAAACCCCTTCTATGCCTATGGCCATCTGTTGCGAACGGCTTCAGAAGTTCGAAAAGGACAAAACTATGTATTAAAACCATCGAGAGAGGAAACAAACCTACGGGTCATTAATTTTTTGCTAAATTTAAATGCAAACTGATAGGTATCTATATATATATATATATATATAGATACCTATATATATATATATATATATATATATATATATGTCGCGAGTGAATAGGTATCTTCTAGGCAAGTTTGCTCCATCGTCGACCACATCATCGCTTACCATCAGGTGAGATAGTGGTCAAACGCTTGTCTATACTGAATAAAAAAAAAAAAAACATACAATGTGTTTATATGGTTTTTGTCAGTGTGTATATGTTAATGTGTATATATTTTCAATGTGTTATAAGGATATTCTTTTTAATGATTTATATAACAGTCAGTCAAGCATCGAGAGAACCCGTTTGTAGCTCAAAATTGTTGCATTCAAGTCTTACATAAAATATTACTGTATATGATTGATTACATATGATTATGTCTATGATTACTTCACAATAAATTGTATTCTCTTCAATTCTCTTTGGTTGTGGTTTAGTTGACAATACTTGACATTTTGTTGTCAACTTGTCAAGTTCATTCAATTTATCTACATCAAAAGCATTTTTAAAGAATTTGTATTCAATAAAACATATTTCTAATGACTCGGTGCTATTTATGTGCTTAAATTATCAATTAAAATACAGGGAAATAGTAAAAATACAAGATGAGTTTTCTATTGTGAGTATTACCGTTTCCATTAATGCACAATGGCGTGTCTATTTATAACTAAACATCTTCCGTTCTGCGCCCTGACGTCTTGTTTACGTCCGCGATGCTGCCGACCGGTTAGATTGGTTATAAAAGGCTCGGTCGGACGCCCAGTGGGAGCCCCTGCGTGGCCCGCGGGCGCTCCGCTGTTAGTATTGGATCGCCGTTGAAGTGCGTCACATTTCAGCGGGAGCCGGTCGAACAAGACGTTCAAGCCTAAGAAGAACATCCCGGAGGGCACGCACCAGTACGACCTGATGCGGCACGCGGCCGCCACGCTCGGTTCCGGCAACCTACGCCTCGCCGTCATGCTGCCCGAGGGAGAGGACCTCAACGAGTGGGTCGCCGTCAACAGTGAGCCTCACTATACACCTACGCCTAAACTATCCTGTACTGCTGGCTACACTAACATTACTATTATACTGTATTATTAAGCTCATTAATATCCTTGAGTTCTTATATTATACAATATAAAATAGCAAGTTCTTATGTATATAATTTTGATGACTGAGTGTGAAACAATAGAAGCTGAATTCGGTGTGACCTGGGTGCGAGTAGGATAAAGCATTGTTTTATGTTATGGGCTTGGTGATTCATCACCACTCATTCATAATATCTATCACACTCTATACATACCTCTGAACACCATATGGTTTGTTGCTATTATTTCCTGCTATTTATAATGTAGTAACTGTAATGTATGTGTCTGTTCTATAACACTAACCCAGTAGTGTTAAGTTCAACTTATAAAAGGAACATAAAAAAGCTAAAACCATACAGTTCCATTTTATAAAGATAGTTGAAGTAATCAATTTTTAATGATAAGTCATTTAAAAAATATTGTCTACAACAGACTTATCAGTTATATTTATCAATTGGGTTTAATGTTCCATAAATTGCCATATTATTCAGTGGTAGCATGGGGGTTGGAGGGTGCGGTCCGCACCGGCCCGCACTTTGCTGGGCGCAGCATATCAAAGGTAGAGGTGGTTGGAGAAAAAAAAGTTGGGTTGTTTATTTTTGTCATTTATTTTTGTTGTTACCATATATTCAGGTATAACATTCTATGCATAAGTGATGCAAGGTTTCTCAATGACTGTTATTTAGGAAACTTCTTATTTGGTTTCAATGTTATTTTAAATAAATATGTCTCCTTGCAAATTCTTTGTACAATTTCCCCGTAATGATAGTGTGGTTTCACAAGGTATCAATGACTTTGAGTAAAAAGCAAGAAATAAAAACATAAAGACATTTCGCGGCTTCTTGTATGAAGCTAGTTTGTAGTGTAAATCCTTTGATGGACACTTAGGCAGTATATACCAATATAATAGTTGGTTAATGGCATTTTAAGCTAAAAAACAGCAAAGATATGCATTACATGTACATTTTTCCAATATGAATTACACTTTGAAGGCAATTGATGGCATTTTTTGCATACAGAAAAGAATGATTTAACAAATACGATGACTGTTTCATTGGATATATTAAGAAAATTGGTAAGTAAAAAGAATTAAAAAAAAAAGACAAAAGAAGGGAGGTGAAGTAAGAAGGGCGAAGACGCCCTGGGTACAAAGAAAATTACTACTATATTCACTTTTTAGATTAGTGTTATTCAATAAAAGTACCCTTTTTACCATGCCCCAATTTATAGTCAATTGCTAAAATAAAAGGACAGCAAATTTGGAATCCGCACCGGGTGCTAGTGACCTACACTACACCACTGATATTATTGTTACATACTGTACATCACAGCAGGGTGTTTTAAAACAGACAATTTTATTCACAACCAACCATGTACACATGTAGGTATACCAGAAAAAGAAAGATTAGTATTTTTTATTATTATTCTCTTTATTTATTATTTTTTCTTAAGCTAAGGTTTTTTTACAATATTTTTATAAAAGTAATAAAAAATACAATATTACAACATAAAGAAAACTGTAAAAAAAAACCTAAACCTAGTATGCCACCAGCAGTGGGGCAGGGTCCAAGCTACCGGTAGGTTAGTGCTGCAGAGTTAGGAACCTCCTGACAATATGTGCCGTGTCCAAGAGTACTGCCTTCTGAATCTGACCTGTTATTATTGTTGATGAACTGAGCAGCTTATTAAGCTGATACGTGTATATCACTTTTGTGTACTTTTTTTAAAAGAGTTTATAGAGGGAGCACTTATCACTGTCTCTGGTAGCGTTATGCGGTTCACAGGAAGTGTTTTCGGGGATTGCTTGCACTTGCATGTTTGATCAGTTTCCTGGAATGCCCTCTCTTTACCTTGTTTGTATCCAACAGAAAAAGTTTACTGGAGAGGTCTATGTTATAATGCTCGGTTAAAATCGTATATGTCTCTACTAGGTCACCCCTTTATCTGCGCTGTTCCAAGGTTGTTAAACCAAGTTGCTGGAGTCTATATTCATAGTGGTGATTTTTGAGACCTGGGATCAAATTCAAATTCAAATTCCATGAGGTCCTTTTGGCTATCAACCACTTCTGGTGGGCTCTGGTTAATGAAGTATGGTATTTTTGGGTTTTTACTACCTACATGCAGAACAGTACATTTTGTTTCATTCAAGGTAATGAGTCAGTCCTGAGTCCATTAATAAATCTGGTCAAGAACTTTCTGGATAATATTGTGGCTCAGCAGTGGATTTCCCATAATTTTGGTATCATCTGCAAAAAGTGATTGTGGTGATTTCACAGTTTGCCTCAAGTCTGTGAGGAAGAGCCCAAATAGTATTGATCCTAACACCGATCCTTGCGGTACACCACTATGTACATCATGTAGTTCAGTAACTGCTTCACCAATCCTTACTCTAAACTTTCAGCCTGTCAGGAAGTCTTCTATCCATTTTAGAAGTTTGCCTCTTATCCCAAAGTGTTCAAGTTTTGCAATAAGTCTTTTTATGGATACTCGGTCGAAGGCCTTTTCATAATCTAAGTAAGTTGGATAATAATAAATAAATAAAATCTTGGTGATTAACACAGCCAAGTTAAATGTCTAACTCCAGCGTACTAGGTGCGGCCCTTGTTAATGTGTATGAATGCTTGTGTTGCAGCGGTGGATTTCTTCAACCAGATCAACATGCTGTATGGGACCATCACAGAGTTCTGCTCAGAGGAGTCATGTGCAGTGATGTCGGCAGGGCCCAAGTATGAGTACCACTGGGCAGACGGCCTCACCGTCAAGAAGCCCATCAAGTGCTCAGCACCTAAATACATCGACTACTTGATGACGTGGGCACAGGACCAGCTTGACGATGAGACACTCTTCCCTTCTAAAATCGGTCAGTACTTAAATTTAAGTTTCGAGCGAAAATGTTCCTTCTTCATTTCTTAACAATGTAAAGTTCTACAAAGTTTTAATGAAAAAGCAAAGAGAACATGTTTCTAGTGAAAGGACTCATGCAGAGATAAAAAATAAACTGGGAGTAACTACACCTTTGCCAGTCATTCAACCACCAAGAAGTAGTGAGCAAATATTATTGTATACCATCACATTTAATTTAACGATTTTAAACTGTTGAGTTTAATAATTTGGGTGGTCCTGTTATAAGCATCACTCTTACTATCAATCAATACTATCTCATATCAGGCAAGAGACTTACACGCCTTATTAATAAATAACCATGTAATAAATAGTAACAGAGAGGTATTTTCCCGCAGGTGTCCCATTCCCCAAGAATTTCCTGCCGATGGCGAAGACGATCCTGAAGCGGCTGTTCCGCGTCTATGCACATATCTACCACCAACACTTCCCCGAGGTGGTGCAGCTCGGGGAGGAGGCGCACCTTAACACCTCGTTCAAGCACTTCATATTCTTCGTGCAGGTACTGTGCCTGCTACCTTATCTCACCATACCTGTACATAAATATTATAAATCCGAGAGTGTGTATGTCTGAATATGTATGTTGGTTTGGATAAGAAAGAAAATTAATTAATTTCGACACGTAGCGAAAATATAACAGAATTAATTATATTTAAACACTAATCAACTTATCATAAAGCATGCCAAAATGGGTTTGCCTCGGCACAAAACTCGACGCTGATTTTCAGGTAAACCCGCGGGTGATGTTCAAGAGCGAGTAGACTTATTTGGAAATATTTATACAATAATAAATTACAATAAATAAAAACAATAATACCTATAATATACTTACATAAAAATAACTATAATACATACTTACACGAATGCTTATTATATACACATATTTAAAAATATTTATAAACAAAAAAGTAAGATGAAAAATAAAATAATATTACATATTTATAGAATGCAGTTAGAAGTATATAAAGAAACTAGCTGCGCCCCGCGGTTTCACCCGCGTTGATAATGATGAAAAGTGATGATGATGAAAAATAGATGTTGGCCGATTCTCATAGATACCGGATAAGCACAAAAAATTTCATCAAAATCGGTCAAGCCGTTTCGGAGGAGTATAGCAACGAAAACTGTGACACGAGAATGTATATATTAGATGTCAAATGCTTGCCTATATTGCATAACAATAATAATAATGAGAACAATAACAAAAATACTTGTAATATTATTTTTTGATACGACTTTACAATATAGACTTATTCCCAGCCAGTAGACAGCCAACCAAATAAGGAATCAACCAATGAGCGCCATCCCCGTCCGTCCGTCAAAATTTCCGATTCGTAAATAACAAAAACAATTTGAGGGGGAAGTGTTAAAGTAAATGTGTAAGGTGTAGTTTACTTCTAGCTGGTATTACAAAACAAAATCTCGCACAGGCATTTTGCACTTGTTGGATTAAGCGCTGAGTCTTGAACAGCAGACGAGTGCCATAGACGGTATCGGCATAGTTTAATTTTGATAGAACAAGGGTCTTGATCTTGTACAGCTTATCGAGACCCTAGTTCTCTCTCTGAAATCCTCACTTAAATATGGCCTTAACTTATGGAGCGTTCTAAGTCTGTAAAAACAATATCGAACCGACTCAGCTACATGCTTTTCGTACCTCAATAATAATTCAGCGTCAACAACCAAGCCAAGATTACGAATTTCGAAAACTCGCTCAATTGGTTCCCCCAAAACTGAAATATTTATAGCATTTGGTAGTAAAGTAAGTTGGCGTTTACTGCCTATTATCATATATTTGGTCTTAGATGGGTTTAGTAAAAGACAGTTTCTATCAGACCAGAATAATATTCTTTGCAAATCTTCCTCTATGTCTCTAATTGCTTGGTGTAGAATATTTGGGTTAAATAAAATGTAAATCATCAGCATATATTATATGATGTTTTGAATTGTGTATACATTAAATATATCAGCACTATCCTACTAATATTTTAAATCCGAAAGTTTGTACAGATTAAAAACAAAATGGGACCAAGAATTGAGCCCTGCGGTACGCTTACCGCAGGGCTCAATTAAACTTGTGTCAACTCTCGCGGAAGTCACAAAACGCCTTTTATGACTTCCGCGAGGGTTGATACAAGTGTAACGGAGCCGGGGCACACCTAGTAGCTATATTATATCAATCTAGAAGGTGTGTATGGGTGAATTATTATATTAAATTAATGAGAAATCCTAATTGGATGTATTTGGTCGGAACTTGATATAGTTATATATGAGTCATACAGTTACCCTGGAATGCCCAGATGATTTGTAGTAAGTAGCGATGTGAATAACGACTTAAAATTTTTAACAAACTTATGCTTTACACTTATTTTTTTTAACGACTTTTATTAATTGCTTATTTGCTTATGTACATTAAAATTATTTTATGTTAATAAACTGAATATTTGGTTTTCATTGTAAAAAGCGATGTCAAGAATTGTACGCAGCACAAAGTCTAACAATTAATCACACAAGAAGTTCAACTTAAAAGTTCGAAGTAAAAAAATCAAAACAAACAATGGCGGCTTCTTGACTGACAAGGACTGACACCACGATTTTTTAAGCAAATAAGGAAATAAGCAATTAATAGTCCGAACGAATCTTGAAGGTTGTCTACTCTAAGCATTTTATCTCAAATCGGCACATACCAAATTTGGTAAGGTTACCTTTTAACTTTTAAATTATGCAATCGAGAAGAAAGCTTACGTTGTTGAGTATAAGGTTCATTTTAGAACCTAATATGACGATAAGTTTATAACATATTTTGTAATTTACCCCCAGTTCTAGTAGATGGCGTTGTTTGAGCTTTAAAAAGCAAATAATGAAAAGTGCTTAAAATTTTAATTGTGCTTATCTGCTTTTATTGAAAAGTACTGTTTCATTATTTGCTTTTCGTTTAAACGCCCATCTTTAGTAGTAAGTAACAGTAACGCAGCGTTTGGTGTCACAGGAGTTCAGTCTCATCGAGCGACGCGAGCTGGCGCCGCTGCAGGAGCTCATCGAGAAGCTGACGGCCAAGGAGGCACGATGAGTCCCCCTCCCCGTTTCCCTTCCCGTCCGCAGTCCCCCCCCCCTCATTTTCCACGGCGCTCGACGTGTCGACGCGATCGATCGAACGTACGGAAGCACACTATCGACCATTATTTATTAATCTATTTATAAAGTAGTCGACCGATCGAACCCTGTCTCTTCTATTAGTTTAGTGACGCTGGTTTTTGATAAAATTGTGATATAAAATGTAGTGTGGCGCCGCTGTGGGCCCGCGCGGCGCTCGTGACGTCACGTCCTCACCGCGGCGCTCTTGGCTCGTGACGTCACGTTCTCACTGCGGCGCGGTGTAACGTCATCCGATAGACTAATAGAGAATGTCGCCTTCCTATACTATAAGATTTATACTTAGACGCGGAAATTAGTTAGATTTGATACGGAAGTATAGTTAATATTATACTTACTGAATTATCGAATATTACCCACGCTGGTAAGAGAAAGTTAATTTATATATTTACCGATAGTAATTTAAATAAGGTACATGAATTGTTAGGGCTAGCTAACTAGTCGGTCGATCGTCTCTGAACATTATTTTACTAAGTGCACGTACACGGGTACTCCTCGGTAATGTTCGCAGCGAACGGACGGCAAGCGCTCACTATTTATTTACAATGATCTTTGTATTATTGTCAGGTTATAAGTTAATGTATTTTGTTTACTACTCATTATTGCAATAATCTCTTTAAGTATACTTATGATTAATATTGTAGATATTTTGAGCATTTAATTATTTTCATTTGTCGAATTATTATCGATAGCATTTTTGCGACTGACGTGATTTTTTGTTGAATTTAATTTAGCTTATGTAATTAAATTGTATTATGTAATGTAAACTGTGATTTGTTTGAATATCTACCTTCTAGTCCCTCGATAATGATCTTAGGGATTATGTTTGGTCGCTCATCGACACGTACTACGTTCTAATTATTTGAGTGTCGATATAAAAAACCGCGTCGACCTTTTGTATACACAACTACGAAATAGCATAATTATTACAATAATGTGAGATAACTGTCAAATACTTGCCTATCTAGATACAAACACAAGTGTAGTGTTTGTGAATACATAATAATTATTGTAGTATTATATGTATAATAATATAGACAAATACACAACGCATACATACAGTTCACTGTCTCGAGCGCACCGTGCCAGTCACACGAGAGCTTGGAGTGGACGCGTGTGGGTAGTGTGCGTGTTGAGCCTGTGTTACACTATGCAGATAGAGAACTACAGATAATACAACAAGTCATCGATCTTCGTGTGGGGCTGTTAGTGTGAAAACGTTTATGTTTACTCAGTGAACGAAGTACTAAATTGGCCTGTCCTGTGTTATGCGGTGCACCGAGCATGCGACTCCGAATAGACGCGTGTAATGATGTAATCATCTACTTTCGGAGACGTATATTACAATATATGCGTCAACATGTAAACAATTCACTACATACAATAACCAAATTATATTGTTGTATTCATTAATATACATATATATATATATATATATTTATATATATATATATATATATTTATATATATATATATATATATAAACTATCTGTTTTAGTTTGTTACCATTTATAATTACGAGGTCTACGAGTATATTCCAACAATGTTTGACATGGTCAAAACTCTAATTACCGTTTTTTCGTTGAACTAGGGATATTCTACACAAATATTATTATTGGTTCACAAACATGTTTACTTACTGCATTATGCATTATTAAAGTATTGGATTACATTATTGTTCGTCGATAAATACATTTTTTACTTTGATTTATTGCAGATTTGCAAGTGTTGTGTTCCGCGTGGTATTGATGCAGTTAAAATCAATAGGTACCTTTAAAACTATATAAAGTGATAGAAATGTAATTGAGTGGTACTGATAAGGGTAATAAATAAAACAATTGCATTAATTCATCATCATGTTTATTACATCAATAGATTCTCATAGTAGCGTCGAAACTTAAGCTATCGTCTAAACTGAGAACTAAGTTTAAGAGGGGTAGGTCTAGTATGAAGCATCGTTTAAGCTCTTGGACCCCAGTACAAGCGAAAAAGGTCAAGCTGGTGTTTCGTGGTGTCTCTAAACTTTTAATTCAGGGTGATATAATTTAAGTTTGTCATTTAGGTTGCAAGATACGTTTGCCATGATTAAAATTTTAATTACACAACGCTAATTATACTATGACACAATTCATAGTTTTTTATTATGAAAGAACAATGGCTAACTCCCATACATCATTTTAGTTGAAGTAAAATAGCATCGTATATAGATAAAAAAAATCTTACGTAAGGCCGGTTGCCTTCTGAGCTTAATTTTAAAAGAATTGTCGTTTTAGAAGGCCTAGTTATTAAGATATTAAACAAAACATATTTGTAGGTTATGGCTCAGCACACTTTGCCGATCTCTTTTTGAATACGCCAACAGTTCTGACAGTCGAGAATTCGTGATAAAAGCCCATTCTAAAGAGCCACCACTACGTTTAAACTTGAAATATATTATTACTTGACAATGGCTAAATGCGCAAGATTGCGAAGCTAATGATAAAAGAAAAAAGAAAAAAAAACAAACGTCAAAAGTGAAAACGTCATTCATACGACAGTTTGGTATTGCCATGACGTTTGCTTTTTCCCCTTAAATGTCGATGACTGCAATAGCAACCGCAGCTATTTTTAGAAAACCTGTGAATGACAGACGGATTCTAGACAGCTGATGGTTCATACATAAGTTACCATAGTATTTTTTGTTTTATGGATACATCATAAGCATTAGCATTACGGTTTAGGAATATAGAGATGCACTAGGGTAAGGCAATGGACATGGTAACATCTTATTATATAACCACAGCATAGACAAAAACAGAAAAATGAAAAATGGTTGAAAGTAATCGTTTTATTCTTTTAATGTGTATTTTTTTACCTGGCTTCGTCTGCCTTTTCTGTTGTTTTAGTAAATCTTTGTAATTTATTTGAGTGAATTTCGTTAATTTCACATTTAAATACGATCAAACATAGGCCAACTAAAATTTCGCCATTGTTCTTTATATTGTGCGAGCTGTGTAATAATATTTAACGAAGTTCCGACTCGAAATCTTCGAATCATATTAAAACAGCTATATCATATAAACGAACGAAACTTAGTTTCGAGTTTATTTTGGTCAAAAAGCAAAAGTTTTTGTTGAAAAAATTTAAAGGAGACTTGAAACGTATATATTACTCGTACCATATTTCTATTTTATACACTCCTTAGACATAAGACATTAACTCGGCGAATAAAACTAGAGCACGTCACGGTAAAGTGCACATATTGCATAATTTTCGTTATTCAAAATTTATAGTCGGAACGTATTTCATTATAATTATTTTAGAATTAAAAGTCGTCAGCTTGTAATGGTATACCTCGATGGTAAAATATAATTCGTAACATGTTTATCAACAACAAACAAGTTCTTTGCACTACACCGTCGGAACATAAAAGGAACGCACACACAAAAAGGGGAATATGTATCTATATCATGTATATCTCACTTAATCAAAAATGCAAATACCGACATTTTCTCAGTCGATATAACACGCGGGAAGACGATCGACACGTACGATAAAAGGGCACTATTCAATAATACAAATATCAGAGTAGGGTTCGAATCTTACATAAATCTACGGTTCGACCATCGGACCGCCAACAGGCCCAAATATTCAAACTAAAGACGTCGCGAGACGACCAGAAAAACAAAGTCCCATTCCCCTCGGGCCCCGTCCCATTCAGCCGGGCGCCTCTTCAACTGTCGCCTCGAGAGCGGCTAGGTCCGGACAATCTGCAAGCTCGCCAGCCCCCAGCTTATATGTATATATTCGAGAAGCTCCCGCTCGCGCTACGAATCTTTCATTCACAACGGACGCTCGCCACGTATTTATTACAAAGGTACGACGAAATTCCGCTAAAATAATATGGAGGCGATAATGCGCTAGGAGGGGCGGGGGTGCGCGGGGGGCGGCGGCGGCGGGCGGGGCCGTCAGTCGGAGGGGCGGGGGTGCGCGGGGGGCGGCGGCGGCGGGCGGGGCCGTCAGTCGGAGGGGCGGGGGTGCGCGGGGGGCGGCGGCGGCGGGCGGGGCCGTCAGTCGGAGGGGCGGGGGTGCGCGGGGGGCGGCGGCGGCGGGGGCGGCGCCATGAAGGGCGGCGGCGCGGCGCCCCACGGCGGCGGGTTGAACCCGCGCCACCCGCCTCCCATGCCCATCATGCCTGCACACACACAAACACACACGCACGTTAGCAGCTCACTCTCAACGCGACAGGACAGCTGCCGTATTCTGTATCATGGATGGGCGTCATTTACTGTCAAAATTGACATACCAACTGTCAAAAATTACATGTAAACTGTCAACAATGACATAATGGTGCCGATTCTGTTGTCCAGAATTAGACTAAACTAGCCTAAAATTAGTTTTAGTCCTGCTTTAGTCCAAAACCTATTCAGAAAATGCAAGATTAGACTAAAATTAAGTTTGACAGGACTAAGTTAGTTTAGTTACTCTATTTAGTGAAAATGACCAAATTCTTATTCTGATGTACATGTTTTACGTCAAATTAAGACCAAAAATAAAAAAAAATTAACTCAAATTAGTCTGCATGAAAAGGATCTGGATTATTTTTAATGTGATCTTATACTTGAAAGAATAGCGTTTAGGTATTCTTTGACTAAAATTAGTTCATTTTTAGTTTAGTTTAGGTTAGTTCGGTGCTTAAAATTAGTTTAGTTTAGGTTAGTTCGGTTTATTTTTAGTTTAGTTTAGGTTAGTTCGGTGCTCAACAGAATTAGCACCAATAGCGTCAAAAACCAAGCCGATTCAACGACCGAAACGAAAGAATGAAACAAAGAGAATACAATACATAAACCACAGAGCATGAAATTTGCTCCCGCTGTTACTTGTGGCGAAATTGTCTAGGAATTACGTTTCATGTATATTTATCGATATTTTCGTGGTAGTGCTCCCGAATTGGGAAATTTACCAATTGATTTGGTGAACAATAGTTATAACATATTTACAGCTAAGGTGCTAGGTCTAGTAGAAACGCGAGCGAGTTCCAAATCCCATGCTCTGTGACAACAGAAATACAGAGCATATATTCAGTATTACGTGAACAGTTTAAGATATCAGACAATTCGCTGATGTCAAATGAATGCCGGCCTTATATTCGGTTTATAATAATTTAATCATTAGTTTTTTATTAATTTATGCTTTTTCAAAGATAATGTAATCACTCTTTTCTCTTGAGTGTTTTATTTATGAAAACAATAAATATTAGTCATGACAAATGAAAGTTGTTTTAAGTTTATTATTTTCGTATCGCTGAAGAGTGGTAAGCTAAAATTTAATGTTTTTTTAATGATTGGTTATTTTTCATTATTTCAGTCGGTTCTACATTTATTTAAAGCTATTTATTTCCAACAATTACTTTTAGGAACTCGATTCCACAAATAGGGTGTAATGAAACTTAATTTTTCGGTTGTACTCATTGCTATTTTGTCTGTGGACTAAAACAGCTGGCCTTTCTTCGGTGGTTTTTATTGCTATTTAGTCTGTGGGCTAAAAACAGCTGATATTGGTCCATGGGCGTGACGCTCATCCATGAAGCTGACTTACAGAATTAGGCTGCAGGTCAAGCAAACAAATTATGGTTATTAAGTTACGCGTTGATAAGATACGTGATGGTCTCCGGGAAACTTTTTTTTTTGTTTTTATGCACTATAGGCAAGCATTCTTGAGATGGCTCGTTTGGAACATATGAGCCGAATCGGGCCAAACTTGCATCCTATCCGAGGGAACAAATGATCGCGTTCTGGTCCTTGGCTGAGTCGGTTTCTCAGCCTATTGACTGAACGAGGGACGAGACTCGTTAGCGATATTAGCGAGCCAGTCGAGTCAAATTGCAGTGTCGGTCATCCATGTCACACTTAAGAGTGTGCGCTAATTGAACAAGGTAGTTTCCCCGAAGCCCTCTTACCGTCCAAAAACAAGCCTACTAATTTGATAAAAAATATAATTTTAATTTATTAACAACTCTACTGTCAAACGCCATCCATTTATGGTTGACATATCTCTATTTCGCTCGAAGCGTTTCACTTCATGTTTATAATCCGTACGACGCAGCGGCAGAACTTATCGCCCGCGTCTTTAGTTTTCTGAATGGTTTCATCTGGGAGTCTCAAACTCATTGTACTCCTCGACCTGGTAGAAGCATGCGCTGCTTGTGACAGCTAGTATTGTTAAGTATCCGTACTCACCGGGCGGCGGCGGCATGTGCGGCGGGCCCAGCTTGTCGCCCTGCAAACGGACACATTTAAACTACATTATTATTACGTCACGTTGGCTACAATACGGGTGAGGTACGTGGCAGGTCCCGCGGTGGGGAACTGTCGGCTACAGTGCGGGTACATGCCTGGTCCCGCGGCTACAGTATGGAGGGTACATGCCTGGTCCCGCGGCTACGGTGTGGAGGGTACATGCCTGGTCCCGCGGATACAGTATGGAGGGTACATGCCTGGTCCCGCGGCTACGGTGTGGAGGGTACATGCCTGGTCCCGCGGATACAGTATGGAGGGTACATGCCTGGTCCCGCGGCTACAGTGTGGGTACATGCCTGGTCCCGCGGCGGCGCGGCTACAGTGTGGGTACATGCCTGGTCCCGCGGCGGCGCGGCTACAGTGTGGGTACATGGCTGGTCCCGCGGCGGCGCGGCTACAGTGTGGGTACATGCCTGGTCCCGCGGCGGCGGCGGCGGCGCGGCGCCGGGCGGCGGCGGCTGCGGCGCGGGCCACAGCGGCGCGCGGTCCCCGAGCCAGGGCGCGGCGGGCGGCGGCGGCGGCGGCGGGAAGGCTCCCGGCCCCGGCAGCCCTGCGTACAAGCACGCGTCACTATCGCGCCGCGGGCGGGGGGCGACCCTTTGGTGACCCTCTGCCGATTACATATTGCTTTATTGAACGAGGACCCGACTCTCGTCCTTGCGCCTGGAGTAGATATGATTTTCTGGGAATGCGAGTCATCGGGTCTGGGGGTCCGAGCCGAACTCCGATTGATAAGCGATTATTATTGTTGAACTAGTTCGTCGATTCCGGTCCGTTGTCTTTGGACTTTGGATGCTCTCGGCTCCCGTTTATGGGTCAGTGCGAGCGGCTTGGAAAATACAATAACTCTCATTCACGATTAGGGTAATGACTGCGTGAGATGAATCCAGTAATTCTGACATAAAAACCATATAATCAATAAAAAGTATATATTGTTCACTAGTTAAAGTCAGGTGGAGTAATACCTCACAAGTTTGGAGTCCCTGCTATGAAATATTTGTATATCGATATGTTACGCAAGCTACAAAAGATTTTGTTGTTGTGTGAATCTGTGAGTATGTTTTCTCTTCACGCTGTAAGGGCTGAAAGGATTTGGTTGAAATTTGGAATTAAGATAGCCATGTAGTAGCTTCATTTATGTTCATATAAATATTGATGAAAAATCCCGTTTAATCCATAACATTTACTCTCTTTTACTGTATTGTTTAAAAACTTGTCAATTTTCCTGAAACATAAAGATAAAATAAAATACCTAGCTTAGAAAATATGATTTAGTGCCAGTAATAGTTCTTCTCGAGATGGCTGTACTTTTAGGTAAAATATGTCAATTATAGAAATTAACTTTCACGAGAGAATCCGCAAACCCCATTTGAAGAAGATCTTGTTTTTAACCTGAACCCTCGAGTACTGACCGGGCGGCGGCATGATGGCTCGCGCCGGCTGCGCGGCCGGGAACAGCGACGGCACGAAGCGCCGCGGGGGGCCCCCGCCGCCCCCCCCGCCCCCCCCGCCCGTGCCCGGCGGCGCCTCGCCCAGCTCCGCCATCAGCGACATGTACTCCTCGTCGATCTTGGCCTGCGGACCGAACACGGAACACGGTTACCGCCGGCTCGGGGAGGGAACCTAACCAACCCGTGCCAAAAATTACTGTTGCGGATTGGCCGAAAAGTTGAAACTCGTGATCTCGGTAAATCTGATAAAGTTATTTCGTTCACCCACATATATTAGCCCAGTTTAACTCGGGTGTAGGTACCCCTATTTTCAAAGAAAAGATGACCACGAGCGATAAAATGTAACGAGCAAGTAGCGATCGAGGCGTCCGGAAAGTTGAGTTAACGGTTGTTAACCTTACAATTATCGCTACTTCATATGCCTCTTCACTTTTCTTATCTCTACTCCCCTCCACTTTTACTAGTGGAGTTGAGTGCTCAACTCCACTCGTCTCAGTCGCGCGCGATGTACGTACGTACGGCACGTACTGTAGGCGCTAGTGTCCGGCGCCGCACGGCACGTACCGTAGGCGCTAGTGTCCGGCGCCGCACGGCACGTACTGTAGGCGCTAGTGTCCGGCGCCGCACGCACGTACTGTAGGCGCTAGTGTCCGGCGCCGCACGCACGTACTGTAGGCGCTAGTGTCCGGTGCCGCACGCACTGTGGGCACGTACCTTGTTGGCCAGCGCCGGCGGCGGCGCCTGGCCGGGCCGCTTGGCTCGGCAGTCGCGCGCGATGTGTCCGGCGCCGCCGCACGCGGAGCACACGACGGCGGAGGTGACGTTGGGGCGGTCGGGACACAGCCAGGTGCGGTGGTCGGTGGCGGTGCAGTTTGCGCAGCGCTGCGCGTCGTTCTCGCGCAGAGTGCCGTTGAGCTGCGCCAGCTCGCGCAGCTGCATGCGGCGCAGGTCGTTCTGCCCCTCCGGCACCTCCACGCCCTGCCGGATCACCTCCTTGATCTTCTCCACCGCCTGCACCCAAAGATACGCGTGTCGTTTCCGTAACCGAAATCTATGTCCGTTGTGATTTTTTTTTTACTTTAATCAAATAATTTGAAAATTAATTAAAACTGTCCCGCGGCGGTGTAACGGTACCTTCTTGACGGCGTCGGCGTTGGTGGCGGTGATGTAGGCGTGCAGCGGCTCGTCCTCCCCGGGCAGCGGCTGGCCGTCCTTGCGTCCCACCTTGCCCTCCTTCACGGACCCCTTGCCCCGGATTATGATCTTGGCCCCGGTCTCCTTCTCCATGGCTGCGGGAGAGTGGCGCCGCAGTCGTAGAGAATTAAATGATAACGTCCAAGGACTCAATTTTTAATTGCATGTAAAAATCTGAATTGTTTATTCCCTTTTCCCATATACGCCCTCGTAAAAGTTAACGACCGATTGCTACGTTCGCAAATGTCACTTATTTGTAAACAGTCGTCTCTCGGGCATAAAAAAATAAAAAGAAACTTTCATCCACCTCGAAGGACCGAACGTAACGTCACGTGCGAGATTACAACGTGGAACAGCTTTTTGAATTCAATTGCTAGTGGATGTTTCATTTTGATATTAAACATAGGTCAATAATGAAAAGTTATCATTTGAAAACCACATCGGTGACCTACTCGGGCACACGTTAATAACAAGCATTGTACATTTCCAGTGTGCATTGAAACCTAAGCGTGACAAATATGAAACAGCGTATATACCTTTAAGCGTGTTCCCGCGCGGTCCGATGAGCAGCCCCACGAAGTTGATGTCGGGGTGCTCTTCCTGCGGGATCATCACCTTGTCGTGCACGCGGACCACCGGCGGCCTGCAACACGCGCCACATCAGGCCACACGTCTCGGGACCTCGCCGCCGACCTATGCCCAGCTACTCCGATATCACGCTCCAATTTCATGGGCAGGCGCTCATGAAAGTTTACGATTCTAATAGCCAGATTAGCAAATTAACAGCCGTTTTAAGTATTTTTTTTTAATCAGAATAGGCAAGCATTTGACCGATATCTCACCCGACGGAGAATGATGATGCGGCCGAAGATGTGAAAAGCTTGCCTAGAAGATACCTATTCGCTCGAGAGTTAAAGACTCCCATAATAATCTTAAATATTCGTTTATTAAACTTCAAGAGCTAATTAGTTCATAAATATTTGTTTAATATACTTTTTTTCCTTTCAAAATTTATCACTATACTTTAAGAGGTGTTGTTGACTGACGAAAAATATTAATTATATCTCGTTTCCGGCTAATAATTTTTTTTTCCATTCAGAATCAATTATATCGTACAATGACATAAAAGTAACTCAGTAATATAGATATCGTATCACCACAGTTAACATAGGAAGCTATCTCATCGAGTAAAACGTCATGGTATCACTCGTCGAACGCTTTTTTGGAATCCACGGGGACCGCGTCCACTCGTCCCCTCCACTATTTTTTCTGAAATGTAGTTTTGGGACGAGTCGTATACAATGTAATCGACATTGTATACGCGATCGAATTTTTTTTTGGAATGAATGGAACGAATGGAACGAAACGTCGTCAGACGTTATTAATAAATGATAAATATCAGTTAGAGAAACGGGTCGGGCGCGGGTCGGGTCCGTTAATGGGGCTGTCGGGGTGCACTGACTTGTAGTCGGGCGGCGGCTTGAACTCCGGGTTGATCTGCTGCATGCGCTGCACCAGCGAGTGGCGCTGCTCCTCCAGCTTGCGGCGCGTGCGGTACTCGCGCGTGTTCAGCCGCTTGCCGTCCGTGGAGTAGATGGGCTCGGGCGACGGCGACCTGCGCGAGCGGACGGTCAGGCGGCGCCCCCGGCCACGCGCGCTCTCACCGCTGCCGACTCTACCCCACCGGGCCCCGCTCTCCCGCGATCATACTACACTCGATTTATGGACGAAGTGCTATTGTCGTCGTTGTAAATCTATTGATTGTTTTCGTTTTATTTTGGTGAAACGTTTATGAGAAAATATGCCTGCCTTCCGGGGGCGCGAGTGCGTTGTACGAAAGAAACATTAATAATTAAACGCTAGCGAAGCTTAAAACAAAATACCGACTTCCCCTCTTTATCTTCGGAAATTTTAGGATTAGATGTACTAAACCGTTGAACTATTATTACTAGCGTCTGATTACAGCTCACCGTCCTAAACGCGCATTATTGAAGATATTTCGAGAACTACCGATCGGATCTTGATCAAATTTAAATGGGACCGACTGGAAAGCGACATCTTTCGAACTAAAAAAAAGTTATAAGGTAACACAGATCAAAAAAAATAGAGTCGACTCGAGTACCTCCTTTTTGTGAAGTTGGTAGAAAATGGTTTTATTTCATGGTCGATTGAAATCTTCCCGTTTAAACGGTAAAGCGACGTTGACCGTTATTATTGAAATTGAATAATATATATAGCATGTAATTGTCATTTTAGTTTTGTATCACTTCATTTGCTATCGGAGATAGGGGCCCGTTGAGATTAGTTGAGAGGTAGAGCCGGTAGTAGAGCGCGCGTCGCCGCCCGAGGCTGCGCAATATCGTTAAGAGAGTGCGGGGAGACCTAGCGCGATCCTACGTGTACCCTACCGCCCTGAGAAAGAATATGGATTAAGCAATTTCAACCTGAAATTTTAATCATCATTAGCTCGTTAGCCCTGAAAATAACTTTATTAATAATTTATTAGGACCCGGCGACGCTGCAAAAGATCGATTAGATCGGATTAGTTTAATTAATTACAGCGCAGTCGTATTCAACCTGTAACACGAAAATTATGCGCATTAATGGGTCGAAAGAAATGCGTTCTCGGGCTCTTTCCTAACGTCGTGCGCGTCTGGACGTGTTCGACTTCCGAGTTATCGTACTCTCGAATCTCTATTCGACCGGAGTCCCCCCCCGCGGGCGCGGCGCGTCGTCGGCACCGCGGGCGGGAGCGCACGCGAGCTGCCCCGCCGACCCGGGACGATGTTTCGGCGGAGGGGCTCGCGTAGATCGCGAAAGGAACACTACCATCGAGGGGGTGCAATCGCTTAGATATAAAAAACCTCGCCGATACTCATGTGCGCCGGAGCGGTCCCGCCGGCGCGTCGCGGGCGCGCGGCGCGGCGGCGGCCCGGGCGCGGCACGTTACCTCTCCTCGACGTTGGGCGGGATGCCGAGGTCCCCGGAGCGCAGCTTGCGGCTCACCTCCTCGATCTGCAGCTGCACTGCAATGGAAGGGGTTAGCCACCGCGCGGCGGTGCGCGCATTAGACCGGGGCTGTGGCCGCTCTCGGGACCGGCCCGCGACCGAGCCGATCCGACGCGAGTCCGTCGCGGACGCGACGGGGAACTATTTTGTTTACGCTCTATTTAATGTCAGATGGTATATCGATGAGCATTGAGCGTTCGGGACTACAGAGTGAGGGGTGCAGGTCTTCTACTCTAAAATGGCACGCTCTTCCATCGACACGGTTTTGAACGTAATTAAAATGACAAATCTAAAAAAGGAAGAAAAGGAGGAGTGCGCGATTTCATGTAGGCCATCTTTACTGTAAATAAATAGTTATTGTAAAAAATATAGGGTAGAAGTTACATCGGTGACGGGTTAGTGTTATTCGATACATAGTTTGAACGTATAATATGATGAGAGTTCATGGAGAGCGAAGTACTGTAAATCATTAATAAACCGCTTTATACAACATAAAAATCATCGCCGCGAAGACGAAGAATGATAGGTGGAAACGAGGCATTTAAACCTGGAAGGAAGGTCGTGTCAAATGTTAAAATATAAAAACACGAATTACATTTATCGACGACGCAATCTAACAATTGGCAATCAATAATTAGGATGCGCTTTAAAAATATTAGGAACGATGAATCGCTGCGTCGTAGATAAATCTCATATTTAATATTTTGGTACAACAGGACTCAACCAAGTCAATAATAGACAAAAAAAACAGATAAGAAGCTTACAAACAATATAAATATAACAACTAGAGTCGCCGGCGAACCGACGTGTAAGCCCTTTACTCGAAAACGATCACCAGACCACATAGAGCTAAAAGAAATCCCCAGCCAAGTTCGTCAGATCGAGGATTTCTTCGATTAGGAGCACGGGGGCAGGCAAAGTTACTACAATATCCGTATTTGAATATATTTGTTTTCGACTTGGGATAACGACTCTATATTTGGTTCGATGCGTTCGACATTATAATCAGCGGCGACACATCGGCTCGGGGCGGGCGGGGCGGGGCGGCGCGGGGGAGGGCGGGGTGGAGACACTCACGTAGGTACTGCTCCTCCTGGTCGCGCGTGAGCGTGGACGGCAGCACGGTGGGCAGGCCCGGGATGAAGGTCTTGTCGTGCTCGGAGCCCATCCAGCGCGTGCGCCGGCGCCGCAGCCGCCGCTCCTCGCGCGTCTCGCCCGGCGGGCCTGCACACGCCCGGCGCTGTACTACGGGCCCACCCGGCGTGGGACGAGTGCCGTATAATAGCACGACCGTTTCGAAAATTCGATACCGTTTATATTTTCGCTTATCGTGGGCGTTGGTGGGACGAAAAGGGTTCGTCTTTGAATTGAATTCTTATAGAAAAGGTCGACTAGCCTGATTCAGATCTGCCGAGGAACCTCGCTCGGCCGGTATTTCCTGACAAATACGATCAATATTGTTGTTTTTATGTCGTAAGTATCCACTTCCGATAGGTATCGTCCACAACTACATCGTAGTCGCTCACCGTCATGTACAAATGTGGTGTAATGATTGCATAGCTACAATTGAAAAAGTTTCAATGTATCTTCTCTTGTTTCCAGAATTAGAAGTGGATCCGAGTCGCACTTCCTTTTGCTTACAATTTCAATTTATTAAGATGCTCCTTGCTTAAGCGATTTCATTAGTACATCTAGACGAAAAATCAATGTTTGTTGTCTCGGGACTGTGCGGGCCATGAGATTGGTCACAATGAACATAATGATACCTAATATGTAAAAATAAAGGGCAATACATTTTAGAATGATGGCTGACCGGCGCATTGATAACTAAATAATGGTTAGACAACACCTCTATGTGGCCTTTTCCCAAATTGCTTCAAAGATTTTAGTAATAAAATATATAAACAAGAGAGATCCAAATAAAAATATTATTTAAAGACGATTTTTTTATAAATTACTAATATCACTTGCTAGATCAAATTCTGGAAAATCTTAAAAAATAACGCTGCAACGCAGCTTCCTATCTAGCTTCTTCGTCGTTACATGCCGGCTGTTATGGCGGATACAGTACAATAGTTAACCTGTCTGTGGTGGGAATGGCGGGTACAGTACAATAGTTACCCAGTCTGTGGTGGGAATGGCGGGTACAGTACAAAAGTTACCCTGTCTGTGGTGGGAGTGGCGGATACAGTATAATAGTTAACCTGTCTGTGGTGGGAGTGGCGGGTACAGGAGTGGCAGGTACAGTACTATAGTTACCCTGTCTGTGGTGGGAGTGGCGGGTACAGTACAATAGTTACCCTGTCTGTGGTGGGAGTGGCGGGTACAGTATAATAGTTAACCTGTCTGTGGTGGGAGTGGCTGGTACAGTACAATAGTTACCCTGTCAGAGGTGGGAGTGGCAGGTACAGTACTATAGTTACCCTGTTTGAGGTGGGAGTGGCGGGTACAGTACTATAGTTACCCTGTCTGAAGTGAGAGTGGCAGGTACAGTACAATAGTTACCCTGTCTGTGGTGGGAGTGGCGGGTACAGTATAATAGTTAACCTGTCTGTGGTGGGAGTGGCTGGTACAGTACAATAGTTACCCTGTCAGAGGTGGGAGTGGCAGGTACAGTACTATAGTTACCCTGTCTGAGGTGGGAGTGGCGGGTACAGTACAATAGTTACCCTGTCTGAAGTGAGAGTGGCTGGTACAGTACAATAGTTACCCTGTCAGAGGTGGGAGTGGCAGGTACAGTACTATAGTTACCCTGTCTGTGGTGGGAGTGGCGGGTACAGAACAATAGTAACCCTGTGTGTGTGGTGGGGGTGACGGGTACAGTACAATAGTTACCCTGTCCATCGTCGTTGTCGTCGTCGGGGTGGTAGTCGTGGTGCTTGGTGTCCCGGTAGCGCGACTCGGTGCGCGCCTGCATCTGCTCCAGCTTCTGTTGCACGGAGGTGGGCGGCGGGATGGCGGTGGCGGCCGACAGCGCCGCCGCCGCCGCCGCCGCCGGCTGCACGGGCGCCGCCATGCGACGCTGCGCTACGAACGTCTGCGCACACCCACACTCTCATAATCGGGCATACGGACAATGAATCGCACGCGTCCTACGTATTGCGAATAGGCCGCAATTCTTTACCAGTAAAAGACTCATTGGCGATAGTGAGCTAGTCGATTCTAAATTACCGGTCTCGTCGCAGAGAAAAGGTCACAAGCCTATAGGGATTCTATCATTTATTCATTCGATTTGATGTACACAAGATAACATTCATCTTCCGATAAAAACAAATAATTTAACATAACACATACACACTCCCACATTAAATTCGACGACTTGCGTCGTGGGTGCCGGAAACATTCACATCACACCTACAACCAGAAACACAAATATCCTGGGGGAGAAAACTTGTACTTCCATCGAATACAATAGGTACATGCTGCTCAAAAGGCAAACACGCACACCAACAGTTAAAATAAATCAAAGAGAATGCAACCTGCGCGACGGCGGCGGCGGCGAGGATGGCGGCCTGCGTGGCAGGGTTCACGCCGTTGTTGGAGACGGCGCGCGACGTGGCCTTCGTCGTGGTGCCCACCATCTGGTCCAGCAGGGCTATCGTGCCGTCTCTGTGCACGCAACAAACATTCACAATTTAATCAAAACAATAATAGCCAATATCCTTTTCATTGATTGTTTACGTTAATTAAATTAAAAATATTTATTTAGGATAAATCCATAGAAGTTGTGTGCGGCCTTAGTTTTTGCAAAGTTTCGAATAAGCCGGATTTGATGTCCATGGATAGGCCTTGGACACTTTGCCAATAATAAAGCTTCATTAACATAAATAAACGCTTTCACACTCACAGTCCCACACTAAGTTCTATGACATGTGTTGTGGGTGCCGGAAACATTCACTTCACACACACAATTACACCCAGAACCTGAAACACAAATTTTCCTTGGGGAGAAAACTTGGGTTCCCGCCAGGAATCAAACCCAATATCCCTGCTAAGAAAGCGATCGCTCACCAACTAAGCCAACGGGCAGTTCATTAAACATTACATTTCATATCAATATATAGATAATAAAGTTGCATATATATGGCAAATCTTAAAAACGGCTGTACATTTAAACTTAATGTTGTAATTGAGAAAAAAGGAATAAGCAATTAACCTCAGAACTATTACTCAACTATGTAAGTGCTAGGTCTGAGTTCAGAGCGAACTACTAGTTTAGCTTAAATGTTCTTAAGAATTTATTATCTTTATCATCATTTTAGTTATCCTTTGGCACTTAGTTTAATCATGGCAATGAAATCGTCATTGCAGAGTAAAGTTGCAACTAGGCTAGTCTTCCAACAAACTTTTTTTGATATTTCATACAAATATTTATCTAGGAGTTACGTGCTGTGTATGTCCATTGACACGGAGCAAGGCAGCTGAGCAGAGCGAGCGAGCATTGCTGAGCGGACTTGTGAAGCTAGGCCAAGTCGTCGGCATACTAACGTTCCACGCCGGGTCGCTCCGCTGCCCCACACCACTCTACCTCGCGCCGCTTCCGAAAATGTATGAAATTTTAAACTAGCTCGCAAATCCCTGTCCACTACAGCTGAGCGAAGTTTTTATGCAATCCTGTTGGTTAATATTTCTCTTTTTATCCACTCCGCTTCAATGGACAGGCAGCCTAACACTCTGTTACTCTAGAGAATCTAGAGTGGATGAACTTTGACAGGTTTTAGAGAGCCCTGATCTGCGATTGTATTGAATTACAATCACAAGGCAGAGTAACAAGACAAATGAACTATTAAAATTAAAACGCGTGAGTCACGTTAATTCCTGTTTTAAATTTAATTTAATAGTTCAAAATGTGCGTGAGTTTTTATCAAATTATAAGCCAAATGAACCTGAGAAAAAGTCCTGCAATTCATTTTTATCATAATGTTACCTTCATCGGAAGCTCAAGCCTTTCATAAGATTCAAAACCACAACCCTGATTGGTGGGCTTTCTACAACAGAGCCATAACAGATTCAATTCATTTAATGCTACTTATTGCGCAGTATCTTCATTTCCATTGGATAAATGTCTGGGGGTGATCAAGATTAAACAGATATCTTCCAACAACACTGAAAACTACCACTGTATCAGCACATTCTGTCAGTAGAGTAGAGTAGAGTAGAGCCTGCGTATTCCAGATCTAGTGTGTTTACCAGCTTCGATCACATCGTCACTTACCATCAGGTGAGATAGTGGTCAAACACTAGCCTGTCACAAATAAAAAAAAAAAAAAAAGATAATATATTGGTTAAATATATGCTTAATATTGTAGGCTTTCAGCAATATACAATAATAGTAGAACAGAGTCAGGAAAGTCAAGAAATTCAGTATTTTCTAGATAGATAGTGATGCACGCAGGATGTAAGAGGACCTGTCTTTAGACTTGCGGCCCCGACTGCGGCTTCGGGAGCGGCTGCGGCGCTTGTCCTTGTGGCGGTCACGGCTGCGGCTACGGTCGCGGTCGCGATCACGGTCCCGGTCGCGATCCTTATCTCTGTAACATCAAACTCTTGCTGAACATTGTACCCGGCATTGGCGGAAAGACCATAAATTACGTCCAAATTCTTGAATTTGTACCTTTTTGAGCGATGTCGATCCCGGTCCCGATCTCGGTCCCGGTCGCGGTCGCGATCCCGGTCCCGGTCACGCTCGCGGTCCTTGTCGCGGTCTCTGTCCCGAGTCTTGTCGCGATCGCGGTCACGCTCGCGATCCTTATGACGATCTCGATCGCGCGATCTGGACCTACTTCTATCTCTATGTCGCGAACTCATTCTTATGTATTTATCTAACTGCTACCAACACTGATAATTATACAAATCTTCGCGATTCCGTAAAATGCTAAGAAATCACCACTGAATTATAATTATGACGTGTACTTTATATTGATTGGTTGCAAAATATGGGATGTTGGACACTGTAGGAGCAAAATATGGATTGTTTATATAAAGCAGATGAATTTAGCTAAAATGTTTATTAACTCGCGTCGCCAACAAACCAAATTTTAAAACCGCAGAGCAGGTTAATCAGCCAGAAGCCATTTTACAATTTGTTAGACATTGACAGTATATCAACTGTCAACAGTCAACACTAATGGCTACGTTTCGGATAGTACCGTGCGAATCATTAAACCCCTTAATTCAAAGATTTTGAGTCGGAATTTGGTTCGATTTCAATACACAAACTAGCAATAAGCCTTATCATGCAGACGGACGGACAAGGTGCTGAACCATCCAAATCAATTTAGAGATCTCGCTCCGCACGATCAATTAATACAATTTATAACACTTTTTTAGTACTCCCGTGGATTTTTTTGGGAAGTCGGTAAGAAAGGTGCTCGCATTGACGTATACCTGCCCAACAGTATTCTGTCATAAATGACGGCACCCCATTTCTAGATATGACCAAACCTTTGACTATCTAAAACCATTCTATGGGTTATATTTCTTTAGGTACATAATACGTGTGGACGGTAACAAATTAAATAACTTAAACACAAGCGAAACTTAAAAACCTGACTTCATCGCTACTATTTCGGTTTTGGATTGACCGATTTTGATAAAATTTATATGGGACCACCTCTGAAGTAAACTCTAACAAACAAAAAAATATCATCAAAATCGAGTCGTAGTTGACGGAAATATCGCGTAACATACATACAAGAAAAAAAAAACAGTCGAATTGAGAACCTCCTTTTTTGAAGACAGTTGAAAAACTGACTAGCAGCATAGTAGAAATATTTATGCTAGCAAGCTTCTTAGCCATTGTTTCTAGTGTTAGTTTAAGGATTTCAAGTAAAACTAGTAGAGACTGTAGAGATGAATAATATTAACATCTACTATATTAGTTTATTAGATACATGAACCAACTAACCAGACATAAAAACCATCATTTGCACATCTTATTGCTGACTGAATAATTATATATTGTATTACTTCTTACATAATAATCTTATTCTGGTAAATATATAATCGCTTTGATTCAGCAGTCTCATTTGTACTTTCGATTTTTGCAAATCAAATATGGTACCACGGGGATTTTATAACTATTTACTTTGGACGACCTATGTAATTTTGTTGTTTGCAGTTTTTACTTGAACTAGCCGCGCCCCGCGGCTTCGCTCGCGTTGATCAAGTTAAAAAGTAGGTAGCCTGTGTTAATCCTAGGTATAAGCTATGTACATTCCAAATTTCATCCAAATCCCTTCTGCCGTTAAAGCGTGAAGAGGAAACATACACACAAATACTTTCGGATTTATGATATTATATTAGTAGGATTAGGCAAAAATTATCTTATATTTTAGTAGTTAAGTAAATTTCGAATTTAAAGTAGTGACCGACCGAAATTTTGGTTTCGGTTTCGGCCAAAATATTACCGAAACTTTCGGCCCCGCCGAATCTCGAGTGTTCGTGAATTTTCGTGCGTCATCGTTCGGTAAACTTCGACGCAATAATATTGTAACGTATTACTAGTTAGTTATGTAGTATATGTTTCTTTTTTTAAGTTTACTTCCTAGAGTAAGTCTTGTATATTCATTACTCGAAAAAAAAAAATTTGTTAGGACTATGTAATGATAGTTTATTTTTATTTTTACCGACTACCTAAAAGAGGAGGAGGTACTCAAGTGGACTGTATTTTTTTTGTGTTACCTCATAACTTCTCTCCATGTGAGCCGATTTAGAAAATTTTTTTTAGTTTGAAACATGTTGCTTTCTAATTGGTCCCATTTAAATTTGATCAAGATCGGATCAGTAGTTCGTGAAATATGCCTATTTTGTGGACTACTTTCACGATGTTCTCGTTTAAACGACTTCAAAAGTTACCTCATAACTTCTCACCTTGTGAGCAGATTTTGATGATTATTTTTTTATTTGAAAGCTCGTGCTTTTCATGTAATCCCAATGAAATTTGATCAAGATCTGATATCTAGTTTTTAAATTATAGTCAATAATGCGTCTTTAATACATTCTATCTAATCAAGGTTCCAAAGATAAAGCGGTGAAGTCGATTTTTTTAAGCTTAGCTTTCGTTTAATTATAACAAACACTATTTAACTGTCCATATATATATGCAAATAAATGTAAAAAAACGGTAAAATTCAGTAAATAATCGTAATTTTAAATAAGTTTCGGCCGAAACAGAGCAAGGCCGAAAGTTCGGTTTTGGCTGAAAAACCAGTTTCGTTCGGACTCTAACTTAAAGACAGGTAATAAGGGGTTCGATATACTCAACAAATTGCATCCCAAAACATATTTTGAATTAGGCAACACTAGTGTTAACCTGTATAATATTATGGAGATTTTCCTACAATATTATGAATCCGAAAATTTGTGTGTGCAAGTATGTTTGTTCCCTCTTCACGCTTTAACGGATTTGAATGAAATTTAGAATGTACATAGATTATACCTAGGATTATACATAGGCTACTTTTTAACTTGATAATAGCTGGCGAAGCCGCGGGGCATGGCTAGTCAAAGATAATGCTATCAAGCTTTGATAATTTCTACAATATTTAACAGTTTAACACTAGTACCCGATTCAAAATATGTTTGGGCTCAATATTATACAATTTAGATTAGAGTTAGCCAATGATATCCAGTTAAATCCAGTGATATGGACCTACAACTATGTTAAATGAAATTGAAAACAGGAAAAATTATTTAAGAATAGTCAGTGCTTCCTCAATATATTTCAAAGATCAAAATACATTTCTTACAACTTGTAACATTTCAATCATACAAAATTACAATTTAGAACAACATGCAGTTTGTATTTCCACTATTGCTAACAATGTTACTAAAAAAATACAAAATGCTGCAAAAAATTACAACAGCTTACAGCTTTAAGACAAAACATGAAAGGAATTAAACTATACAAAAATTATTTTGCACAAGCCTCTAAGAACGCAGTTGGCAGGAGTGCCGGCGCAAAATAATTTTGAGCATTTACATTATCATCATTTACAAATTATGGAAAATTGTATGTCCCATAAAAACGGAAATTAAACTTAATCTACATTTCTTCTTAAAACTAAATTATATTACTTAAAACTAGCAGGTTAAGTCCGGACCAAAGTTCCCAAGAGTCACTCCACTATCCACATCACTATACTTTATAAGAAAACTATGTTTATTTATCGGTGATGAATTTTGTTTCATGCAATCATTTCCGGATCCAAATGCAGTATTAAAGTCTTGAAGAAATCTGTAAACATAATATTTAAGTATTAGTTTCACTCATCATTTAATGTCTAAATGTTAAATTATATTTCTAATATAGTATCTGTCGCAGCTGGATAGATTTGGATGAACTTTAAATATTCTGTAGAATGGGATGTAGGCAATATTTTTTTTTTTATATATTGCAGGCAGTCTCGGTAAACAGCTAATTTAATGAATAATGCTTTTGTTTAGGAGAGAATATCACGGAGCTGAGTAGTTGCAAATAATGACTTGAAAAGCACAAAATCAATACGAGATAATGAATATACAAATTACAAAAAAAATTCAGGTATGGGTATGTTTATTACATTTTGACATGCTGCTGAATTAATCTAGATGCAATTTTAATACAAGATGGTAGGGAAATAAGATAACAAGTGCAACCATTCGACACAGATTAATGTTATGCATGTTATCGAGGTAATATATTATACTGACAGGTATAAGCACATTAATACAGAAATCATTTTTACCACCAACCAACAAGACAAACTGCCAAAAATCATCCTTATATGGTTGACATTGCTCCGGTTCACTCGAAGCATTTCAATTCTACTCTTATCATCCGTACAGCAAGGGAGTGGAAATCATTGCCTGTGTCTTTGTTTCCCGACCGGTACATTCTGGGTGTCTAAGTCTAGAGTGAATATATATATCTTCTAGACAAGCATGTTACCTCTTCAATATAGATGGTGGTCAATGTTTGCCTATCTAGCATTAAAAAAAAGATCTGAAAATGACAGCTGACATTGCATTTTGCTCTCAGGGTGATTTACAGCAACAGAGAACAAAATAAAAATTGAATTGTACAGCAATAGTGTAAGCAACAGCCCCACATCTGACGTTAACCAAATGTATTTTCTTTATCGACACTGTTTATAATTACATAACATACCTAATTAAACATTTAAAATTCCTAAAGAACTTTATGATACCTACATAATATAGATACACCTAGGTTAACATAATTATGTATAAGAGATTAAGAATTATTAAAAAAATGTGCAGTCGAGTCTTTTGCCAGTTTCTTCTCGAGATGACTGTAATTTTGAAAACCTGGAAGTAGTCTTTAACTTTTATGAGTGCCTCTTTGGGACAGGAATTTTTTTAGTAGCATAATTTTAGTTGGATTAAATGTTCTTCCTCAGCTGCAATAAGTAACTACATATACATTATGTAACTGCACTACAAATTACAAAACAATGAATGTCATACATTCAATGCATGTATATAATACAATAATTTATAAAACAACAGTTGCCTTTCATTCATAAGCCCTTAAACAGCCACAGTTCAACATGTATGAGCGGACATAACAATTAGATACATATTATAGTATGTACTAGAGAAAACTAAACACAAGGCAAACAAATAATTTTCCCTAATAGGAACAATAGGAAATAATAACAAATTGTTTTTACTAATAGAATAGATATTTATAGATATGTTACGAGTGGATATTTACACTTAATTCTGATATCTAAATTCTATATTGTTAATTCTCTTGGCACTCATAAGACTACTAACAGAGGTAGTCACATTTTGGCAAGTGAAGTTACCACAGTCATCTACATCTAGAAATGATACAAGCATTTTAATAAGTAGGTATAACAATAGAAGTAAACAAACAAAAACAAGGAAAATAACAGGTGAGTAGTGTAAACAAGAGCTCAAATGATATGACGTATAAAAAATAATAACAATTCGAAATTCTTACTTGTGTATTAAACCGGTGCTCCCGGGCCACCTTTCTTGCCGATGAGTGATTTGTGTATGTGTGGGATAACGCCGCCGCCCGCGATGGTGGCCTTGATCAAGCTGTCGAGCTCCTCGTCTCCTCGGATGGCGAGCTGCAAGTGTCGCGGGGTGATACGCTTCACCTTGAGATCTTTCGACGCATTGCCCGCCAACTCGAGAACCTACCACCAAACGAAACAAATACTAAAGTCATACAATATAAACTAAAACCAAGGGTAAATAGTACTGTATGAAGATGAATTGAAGCACAAGATTTCAGGTCGTTTACATATATTCCATTTAGTAAATACGTAGGTGCCAATAACAAGCTAGTTTAAAAAAGATCAATAATAATCAGCATTAATTATTTTCCCGCCTTTTTTTTCTACACAGGAATATTATATTAAAAATTATGACATCGGTTACTTACAAAATAAAACAGTTGTAAGCATTAGCATTTCCGAGAATATTTCCAGTATAACGTTATAATAATAAGATTTTATTTCGTCAAAGCCGTTGCCGCCATATTGGCGGGGCGTTGCGAGATGCTTACCTCGGCCGTGAGATATTCCAAAATTGCAGCAGAATAAACCGCTGCAGTGGCTCCGACGCGACCATGGCTTGTTGTACGATTCTTGAGATGCCTATGAATCCTGCCCACTGGGAACTGGAAACAGTGATAAATTTAATTTCCCAAACTATTGATTATCCCGAGGAAGTTGGCCGCCATACTGAGAGGTCATTCATATTATTCAATTATGTGTAATGGCACATCTTTGTGTTGTTACAACTTTTAGTAACGCGTTAATTCCTCAATTAAATAAAGAGGAAGGTAGAACATACCTGAAGACCAGCCCTTGCTGATCTGGACACTGCTTTTGCCTTCGCTTTGCCAGAATCCTTGCCTGCTTTACCTCCAGCCTAAAATTGATGAAAAATCCGATTAATTTTGCTCGTACGGATCTGAAACTTCGTCAGAAGGTATATCGTGACACTGTCCATCAAAACACACATTAAAACCTTCACAACACTGGCTAGATTTCACAAAAACTTGCAAAACTCACCATTTTGAAACGTGTAACACACTATCACCACTTCAGATATTTCAACACAGGAAAGGCGCCAAGTGAAATCACAATCAGTGAAACAAAGATGGCAGCGCGGCGCTATGCTACCAGCAAGGTGGCCAACCGTAAATAAACGGACATGACGCAAAACAGACAGTTAGTGACGCGTCGCACCAATCGCTGGTCGAGAAAATGGCGGGCTGTGTCAAAGTGCTGCCAAGCCTACCGTGGTATTTCTATCGAACTAATGTTGTTATTTCGCTTACGTTCGGTTTCTCTTATTACAATATAAAAAAAAATCTGCATTAGTAACTATCTACGGGCCAATTGCCTATATTTCCAAGAACTAACTAAAACTATACACAGCTGAAACTGTTCGCAATAATTTCAAACATTATAAGTTCCTGACCATCCATAAACATTAATTAATTAAATTTATAGTTTAAAAAGAACATGAGTAATTTTTTTGAGATTAAATCTCAGCTTTCACATATACTCCGCTCAAAGTACAAACAAAATATTTACATGCCTCAAGCAAATAATAGTTTATACCTTAAAATCACTTATTTTACCTCGATCAAGATATATAACCATTTGCCACTACAACTTAAAACTTTAATTAGTGAAGTATTTGACAAAAAGCTCAAATCTTGGTTAGTAAGCAAGTGCTTTTATTTATTTATTTATATTTATTTATAACAACAACAAATTTTACACTTTAAACGAGTATTTTGCATCATAATTACTGCTATATATAATGTTGCACTGATTGTTACGTTCATATATTTTAAAAGCAATCAGTAGAAAAAGGGATGTCTAGTATTTATTATTAATTATAGTTATAATCTAGCATTAAAATCTAGCATAAGAAGTTTTGATAATTTTGCGATTGTCATAATTTATCGTGGCGCAACTTTGTTACCGTATAAGCCTTATTGTACACCCGAAATGGGTAAACTGTTGTTCTTTTTATACTTTTATTTTCCATCTAATGTATACATTTAACACAATAAAACAATATTCTATTCTTTATAGGAAAGACCTAAATTACAAGGCATCGAGCTTATGACCGGCTGCCATTGTTTAGCAGTGGGTAGCGTTCCCATCATGCTGGCGCCATTGCCTCTAAATTGCAATGCTAATACGTTGAGCCAATAAGTACCAGCATTTTGATCACGCGTTGCCTCAACCAGGCCAATATTTTCGTCGTTTGCGCTGCTCTGCTGAAGTTACCCCGACGCCATCCAGCCCCATTCCGTGTTTCAGGAAGATATGACGGAGCTTAAGTGTCGACACAAGTTGCATCCCACGCTAAAGGCCGTCCCATCTTCCATGGTATAATAAAGTCATGCCGATGCTGTCGCGTCTTTTACCTACTCTACTAATGAGAGACTCGAAATCTTAAGTTCAAAGTTAAATATTTAATTGATGCCAAAAAAAGATTATATTTTTATAATATACATTGATTAGAAGAACCGGTTCGAATAATAACAATATTGTATAAAAGGGATTTTGCATGTACAAGTTATTTAAAAAGTCGTCTTCTTTACATTTTTACAGGTGAAATGGAACGTAGAAATGAATGCCAATAAGCGGGAAATCGCAATGATTTCGAATTATCAAATTCTCATCAATATCGTTTCGAATCAAATTCGAAATTTCGTTCAAACAAAGTAAAGATTAATTTATCTTATTTACCTAGTCTCACTAAAATGTAATTTTTGGTCGCGTGAATCTACCCTACGAACAAGATGCGACTCAAAATCAAGGATCATAATTATTATTATTATTACTCTACTACTGAGAGACTCGAAATCTTAATTTCAAAGTTCAATCATAAATTTAATTTCTATGGGTTCAAAAACACTATAAACTAGTAGCATAGTAGAAATCAGACAGAATCTGTTTCTACTATGCTAGTAGTTCGCACCGAACTGAAATCTCGCGCCTACATTTTGCCTACTACAGAAAAATGTTTGAGGTTAATTGGTTTTTAATAATAATTGTTTAATTTCTATAATAACTTTTGTTTTTAATAATAATTGTTTAATTTCTGTATTTGTTGTTTAAGTAGGTACTGAATATGAGATTACGTGAGGTATCCATTGTCAGATCAGTTAGTTAGATTGATCTGACCACGGACACTGTTTAGAGATTATACACACAATATACAATTGAGATGGAAAGTGGTTTTATTTTTCTTTTAATTTTGGCTTCGCATTCTTGAGCATTTAGCCAGTGTCAAGTAATAATATATTTCAAGTGTATTATTACAATAATATATTTCAAGTGTATTATTACAATAATATTATACACGGCTAATGTTAAAAGTCCTAGTCACAAGTCACAGTAAAAGTCAAGAAAAAAAGAGTCAAGGTCCAGTCATAGTCAAGGCATGCCCTATTAAAGTGGTAAAAACTTTACAAGAACTTTTATTAGAGTTTTGGAGCGAAGCTCGTAGGCTTAAATCACTTTTTTCAACATTATATGACTTGCCTGCACTTATGCACATTGTCTTACTATTAACGGCTAATAAACAACCATTATTACACATCAACGCTCGAAGAATCACAGGTTTTGGAAAATTATACAAAATCAACAACGCCATTTTTTCACTTTCGCGGCAAAACCATGGAAAGTGGTTATCGACAAAAGAATATCGAGGAGTTCTGCCGTATAAAACTTAGAGAAGACCACCATGCGTATTCGGCTTGAGTAGGCATTTGAATCTCCTACGGGCCTCGTTAACATACTTCTAATGTTTTTACTATACCTACTAGAACCATCCAATCATCCTTCCACAACGTCGCACAAACTATGGACAAAACTCTCCTATAAACCGTAGTTACGTCTTTCGCATATAACCAAATTTGTCATGACTTGGACATCTTCAATGCATCAAATACTTAATTCTAATCTCTATTCTCTTTCTCTATTCTTAATAAATTCTATAAAGCACCACTTATGTAAATGGCACCTAAAAACTCACATTTATTTTTATTTTTTTGCTTCACACATTAGATAAATTCACAAAACCTCACTCCGTTAATTTGTTTGTGTTTTTAATTATGTACACCTAATTATTTTGTGCAAGCAGTGTTCACTTCTAGAAGGCTGTGCACTGTACTTAATATTAATATTTTACGTGTTTGTCCAATACTGTATGTGTATTGTGCAGTTTAGTACTCCTAATACAAATAAAAAATAAAAAATAATCATGAGCAAATTTTTAAATATAAATTGTCGTTTAAACTGTCGTCAATTAAACTGTCTTACGTAACGATTTACAATAAAATTACCACATCCTCACAAAATTTTTACAATAATATGCTTAATGATTTATCAATTAATTAATAATTAATGACAAACATACAATAATATTACATATCAAATTTTATCAATTGTACCTGATTTAAAATATTTAATATTCACATTTAAAAATAGCACATAAATTAAATTACACTAAATAGTAAAAAGAACTACTAAATATCAATTATGCGCGATTTCATTGATCACCTTACCACACAAGTTCAGCCGTGTCCACATACTAAAGTTTAGTGCTCCCATTTATATTTCACGGATGCCAGCAGCGACCGTATCTCGACACATTGATTCGATGCAGCCAATTAAATCATTGATTTGTACTGATATCAATAGTTTTCGGCATTAATTAATAAATTGACCTTGTGCTTCATCACGTTTTATAACCACGAAATGTTGTTTCGTAGATTTCTAAAGTAAAACAATATTATTCGAGTACTTACTTACTTTCCATCGGGTGAGATTGTGGTCAAATGCTTGCCTATCGGGCATAAAAAAAAACTAACGTATAAAATGAGATGGCATATTTTGCGTAAATTACACTAGTGCAGCACATTAGCGGCATTTTGTCAAAAATAGGAGAAGCGACGCAGTCGCGGCGTGATTTCCTACTAATGACAAAAAAATGGATTACGCCAATATTAGGCACGATTCGTTCGCAACCTTCTAGCCCTATCCCCCTTGTTTTATAAATCCGTGGTACGAACCATGAACATGTACTTCGGAAATGCTACATACAGAATTCGTCTAGTGTTTTTCTACATGAAGTTCTTGAAGGAGGAAGGACCCTCAGCCCCAGCTAGATCTCTGCTATAGGATTTAACTAAAGCGCTTCCATATTATCATAGTAGAAAGAGACTTACTGGTCGCTGGCTTAGGTGCGTGTCCGGCTTCTAAGCAAGCAGAGCATCAGGGAAATTAGTGCAGGTTCTGGTTCTGGGTGCGATTGTGTATATATCTACTGCTGAACATAGTAATAGCAGAAACTTTGAGAAGAGCCGAAGATCGGGCTCAGTGGCGTTCATTAGGAGAGTAATGAACGCCACTGAGCCCGATCTTCGGCTCTTCTCAAAGTTTCTGCTCGCCTCCTTTAGCAGGTCGTCACCTATATACTGCTCACAAAATATGTACATTGATCTCGCAGCATCTGCCCGCTAACATTATGCCTGGTTTAAATTAGGAAACTGTTTAAGCGAAGAGGCGAGTGCCCATACCAGTAACTGTTTACACTACTGCCAGTCAAGTGGGACAAGTGATTAACCGCCGAAATGGACAGACGAAATATGAAATACATGCTATTCTAAAAATGTGAGGCCCGTGATGTAGGTACATACATTATATTAACATTTAAGGAAGAAAAAATAGCACTTCCTTTAAAAGAATTTACCAGATTTATATACCTACTTTAGCTATATATTTACCGGGAGCTCATTCTATTTTCGCGCGAATGACGCGTGATCAAAATGCTGGCACTTATTTGGCCCAACGTATTAGCATTGCAATTCAGAGAGGCAATGCCGCCAGAATGTCTTGTAGGTAACTTGGTTCTTTGCTGTAGGTATATTATTTTAGTTTAGTTTAAGGAAATATAGGCAATTGGCCCGTAGGTAGCTATATATATGTCCATGTGTATCACTTGTTGGAAGCGATTATAGTCGGATGCATAGGCAAAGCAGCTTGCTAGCCAAGTTAGATCAGCCAAGTTAACATCCGTACTGCGAAGGAGTGGAACTCATTACCCGCTTATTTTGTTCCACGAAGGTATAATGTGGGAGGCTTCAAGTCAAGAGTGAATAGGTATCTTATAGGCAAGCATGTTACATCTTCGGGCATATCTTCACTTTCCCTCAAGTGAGATAGTGGTGAAATGCTTGCCTATTTAGCATTCAAACAAAAAATGTGGTGTGCTTAACACGCTATAGGCCTAGCTGGAAATGACTCCAATGGCTCTCACTTTCACTAAAGAATGCTCGCTCGCGCTGCAGCCTACTGTTAAAGATAATGTAATCACTGCGTGCAGATTTGTAGATATTATATCAAGTACTAAAATCAAGTCCAAATTATGATTGACATGCGGTGAAGATATCTGATACTAGTTTGATACGGTACACCATTATTTATTTTTGATATTTATGATTTTGGTCGAGAGCACGGACTTCGCCAAACAAGACGCATTTGGTTCGAACAGATCGGGCGAGCTGTGGCGACGACGCCGGACGCGAGCAGATGCCTTGAACTTCTTAATTATTAACTTTGTTAAACCATTTAAATTAATTAGAGAATTTAAAGTTCTGCTTTGAAATTCCCTAAATATTAACCGTTTGGTAGCATTTATTTCTTGGTCCTTTAATGGACTGGTTTATCTGATCATACAAGAAAAATATTTTTGAAGACAATAAACGCGACTGTTATAACTAATGTAATAAATAAAAAAGTTGTGGATTTCACGGCATATCAGTTAAAGTTTTAAAATCCAGTGTTCACTATATTGCCAAAACTCTAGAATACTTAATGTTTGAATCTGGAAACTTCCCAGATGGCTATCAGTGCTATTTTAAGGCTTTAAATTTTGTCAATACAAACCACTCCACAAATAAGGAATAACTCAAATAATTATAGGCCAATAGCGCAACATTCAGCATTTTCTAAAATATCTGAAAGAGCGCTATATGATAGGCTGCTTAATTTCCTAGAAAAATATAAGCTATTAAAAACAAATCAATATCGATGTCAAAAACGCCACCCAGCTAAGCCAATGATTAGTTTAATCCTACTTTAATAATAGAAATCAAGCAACTACTTAATACGTTTTGACAAGGAAACAAAAGCTGATGAATGTATTGAGTCAGACTATAAAAACACTAATCTAGGAGTGCCACAAGGCAGTATATTAGGCCCTCTTATTTTCTTGATTTACGTCAATGAAATACCTACGCTGCTAAAAGAACTCTGTGTACTGTTTGCAGATGATGCCACTATACTTTTCATTAAAAATGGCCGAACTGCCCACGATCGATGGCCTAATTTTTTGACATAGCACGAATTTATTACCTTTGAATTTTTTGTGTTCTTTATATTTCACTGACTAATTATAATTATTGTAGCTAATTTATAGTAAATTCCAAATATCAGTAAATAATGAAAAATATGCATTATCTGCATAATTTCAATTAATAAATAAGTAAAAAAATCCTTAATAATATTTTGTGAAATTGGACGTCCGAGATGGGTCAACTGTAATAACATTACCTGCAATAAGAATTCGCGAATACTAACACTATAGTTTTAGCCAATAAATAATTAAAGATGTTATTATCACTTTCGCTCTTACAATTTTCACACTAAGTTCAAATAATGCTAAAAGACAAGAAATATATCTTAGTAAAGTCTTATTTATTAATAGATCCTACCATGAACCTTTTCAGTACCTTCAACATAGATAAGTTAACTCGGCCAACCTTGTAGATACGTAATCATTATTTCAGGGATAAGTCATATTTATCTATATATCTGTGGTATCTATCTATAAACTAATTTCAGTAATTATGTGTCTATGTAAGAATGGTTTCGACATGCTTTACCGCAAATTAAACAGCAATTTAATATTAAAGCTCACTTTATTGATATTCGAAATTTGGCAGCATCATCACAGTTGTTGCTATTTACAGTTTCTGGAGTAAACGACACGATTCGCACACCAAGATGTTAAAATACGTAAGTTATTTTAATAAAGAATTACCATGTACAATTACTATATCGACTAAAAGCTAACGCATACTTGTGTAACAGTGAGTGCGACTCAACCCGAAAACTCTTCCGTGCTACTTGAATTATTTTAAATGTGAATCAACCAAGTCACAGATTTCTCTTTTCTTTGGAGAACGATTTGAGAAGGTTTTAGTTGAAGGTTTATATGCGTCAGCGAAGATTACAACTAGGTTAAGGTAGAAGTGGCAGTGAGTGCGCGGGGGCGCAGCGGGAGGGGGAGGGCACTAGGCGCCGTCGGAGGAGTCGTCGGTGAACTCATCGCAGCGGTCCTCCAGCTCATACTGTGGACAAACGGAACATTATCATCTTCCTTGCGGTACACATTCTTCATGTAATATAACTAAGTTTTAAATAAATGTATAACAGTGGGCTGCATTGGCTCAGTGATTACCTCGTCGAGCTGCAGACACTTGCCCCACTCTGCGAGCGTGACGCGGTGGTCGTCATCCTCGTCGCATGAGTCCAGGAAGGGCGCGATGCAGTGCTCCAGCGACATCAGTGGCGCGCGGATCGGGAATAACTCGTGCCGGGACACGAACCTGGAATCGAGGCGGGCTGATATAATGACAGCAAAGATAATATATTGGATGACAGACATAATGAAGCTTTTGAATGGTTATAAAAATCGTTCGCTTGACGGTAAACGTCACGTCTGACTGTGCAGATATTTACAGTATTACAGTGATAAGTATTTAGTTTTCAATCTTCTATATAAATGCTGCCCTTCCAGATGGCGGCGTCGCGCGTCGGTCCGGCGGCGCGTGAGGTCACTCACCTGTCGTTGGCGTGCGCGTCCAGGTCGCACCACTTCCAGATGGCGGCGTCGGTACGGCGCGTGAGGTTGCTCACCTGTCGTTGGCGTGCGCGTCCAGGTCGCACCACTTCCAGATGGCGGCGTCGGTACGGCGCGTGAGGTTGCTCACCTGTCGTTGTCGTGCGCGTCCGGTCGCACCACTTCCAGATGGCGGCGTCGGTCCGACGGCGCGTGAGGTCGCTCACCTGTCGTTGTCGTGCGCGTCCAGGTCGCACCACTTCCAGATGGCGGCGTCGGTCCGACGGCACGTGAGGTCGCTCACCTGTCGTTGTCGTGCGCGTCCAGGTCGCACCACTTCCAGATGGCGGCGTCGGTCCGACGGCACGTGAGGTCGCTCACCTGTCGTTGTCGTGCGCGTCCAGGTCGCACCACTTCCAGATGGCGGCGTTGGTCCAGCGGCGCGTGAGGTTGTTCTCGGCCTCGCGCTCCATGCGCAGGTAGTGCGGCGTGAGCTCCCGGCGCTCCGCCATGTCGCGCATGATGTTGAACAGCCAGTCGCGCATGCGGCGCGGGAAGTCGGCCATCTCGTCGGGCGAGCAGGCGGGCATGCTGCGGCAGGCGCCGTAGTACTCGATCTGCACGTGGTGGTACTGCGGGCCGCGGCACGGCTTGGCGCCGTCGAGGCACAGGCAGCGCTGTTGGTACACCTCGCAGTCGGAGCTCCACGTCTCGTTATGGTTGGTGCACACCTTGCGCCGCGACTCCGTCTCGTAGGGGCACTCCTTGATGCAGTTGCAGACGGCGTCGCCGTGCTCGTCGATCTCGCACACGCGGCCCGCGCTGCAGTGCACCTTCAGGCACGGGTCTGCAACGCAACCGGCCCTCCACCTTCACGGATCTTTCATACTTTACGGCGACGGAACCATCTAGCTCGCTTTTCGATACGGTTTTAACTTTAAAATTAGAAGTTATTTAGTTGAGCCTTTTATATATCTGAGTACCTACCTCCGAAAAGTGTATTATACACGGGTTTAGATATTTTTTGAAAACTTGATTTTATTTCGTTTAGGTCCATACGTTTCCTTCCGGCGACGACGTATGGAAGGAACGAAATTGGAACGAAATCAATTAATGCAGAGATTACCTACCAAAAGTTGCAGGTTATAGGAATAAAAAAACAACTGCCCGGAACAGTTGTTTGTGCAGTCATGTACAGTCTCAAATAATGAACTGTTATACAGTTCAAAATTCTGGGTAGCACAGAACTGTAATGGGTAAGCATGACGCTTATCATCAGGCAAGCGAGATGCTCCTCTCTCATCTCTTGGAAACATTCACGTCACACACAACCAGAACCAGAAACACAAATTTTTCTTAGGGAGAAAACTTGTGTTCCCGCCGGGAATCGAACCCGATACCCCTGCTTAGACGGGTAACGCTACCCAACTAAGCCAATGGGCAGTTCAATAACAGTTGCTATAGTCCAGTCACCCAGTTAATCAAAACGTTCCCGGGTCAAGATTGCGACGTATTACCGTCGAGGAAGACTTCGTTGTCGGGCGGGCTGTTCTCATTGGAGCTCTGCCTCAGCGCGTCCACGCGGGCTCGCTCGCTTTCCTGTAAACACATTGTTCCCGCGAATGTTCACTATGTTTTACACCAATAATATACTTCAAATGTCAACCGCAGGCATCGATCGGAACACATAAGGGATATCAACTGGGAAGATTAGCCAAAGCTTTTCCGCTAGAAGGGTCAGTGAGTTGAAATTATATTAGTCAAAGCTATTCCGCCGGAGGACTATGTGTTTATTATTTTATTTTACTTTTACATCCCAGGAAACGCGCCTATTAGCCTTTAATATGTAGAAGACAGTAGAAGAGAGTAAGAAAAGCCCTAAACAGTTTCTATCAATAATTACCCAAACATGTTGTCACGTTCGTGCAGTATTAGTTCAACATTAAATATATGTGCTATAACAATAAATAATAAGTATATAATAATATATACTGGGTGTTCCCCGCGGCTTCAATATTAGCAATATTAGCCAAAGCTTTCCCGGCAGGAAGCTCTGCGTGTGGTTTTTCAGTCTCGTATAGTTGTGAGGAGGCAGGCCCGTGGCAGCGGAGTGGGCAGTGTACCTGGTAGTGGTGCTCGTCGAGACGCTCGGCCATGGCCAGCTCGATGTGCTCGGCTTCGATGTCGCCGCGCGCGCCCCCCGCGCCCGCGCCCTCCACCGGCGCCGCTGTCGTGGTGCGCAGGCGTCGGTGCCGCCGCCGGTGCTTCTACAAACGTTCACATTCAACATAGTCTAAACATAACATAAACATTAATACTTTCACACTCACAGCCCCACACTAAGTTCGATAACTAGTGGCGTGGGTGCAGGAAACATTCACATCACACACACAATCACAACCAGAACCAGAAACACAAATTTCCTTGGGGAGAAAACTTGTGTTTCCACCGAGAATCGAATCCGATACCTCAGCTTAGAAGGCGAACGCTCACCCAACTAAGCGAACATGCAATTTAATAGACTTATTTAATAAAACTTATTTAAGTACTCTGTGACAGATAGGTACTTATTCTTCTGTTCCATTTTAAGGCACAAGTGAACGTATTTTAGATCATCTCGTAGACTTGCAATATAGTTTATATAAATACTCATTTACTGATAAACTTAGTTTTCTCATAGTTCGAGCTGAGATGTCAATAAGTTTAATTAATGTATAGTTTTCAGCGTACCTGCTGTGCGTCAGCTGTGCAGAGCACGGCGACCAGCAGGGCCAGGAATAGCACGTGACCCCTCATCTTGTCTCTCTCCTGGAACAAAGGACTGGCTTTTATTCATACTTCGAATCAAACGATAACCTAACCGTAGATTATTAAGTGCTAGCTGAGTGATGACGGAAGTACTTCTGTAGTAGGCCCGGTAAACATCGGATGTTTGTATTTTTGAAGTACATTCTTTCGGAGTGCCAACAAGTACCTACCTGAATATATTATGTAGGTAAGTACATGGTCTCGCCCGGTTACTATTAATCCTCTGTCACCAATTATACATATAGATCAGGGTGGCAAACTCTTCATAAATACCGATATTCATGTAATCTAATAATTTTTACTAATTGAGCTTAACAATCAACAAATCCGGTAGATGGTGGAACTCTTATATCTATCTTAAGTAGTTTTTTTATGCTATATAGACCAACATTTGACCACCATGACACTTGAAAATGAAGATGCGCCCGAAGATGTAGCATGCTTGCCTATATAGAAGATACGTATTCACTCTTGGCTTGAAGACTCCCAGATTATACCGTTGTTGGGGAATCAAAGGCGCAAGTAATAAGTTCTAATTCTACCATGTACCGATGATAAGCGAATATCTTCGAGCAAACTGGAAGTACGTTAACCGTAAATGAATGACGTTTGAGGATTTGTCTTGTTGGATGGTAAAAGGGGGATGGTGTAATTAACTCATGTAATTCATATTTTTTATTCTCGATAGGCAAGCATTTGACCACCATCTCACCTGATGGAAAGTGACAATGTGGTCGAAGATGGAGTATGCTTGCCTAGAAGATACCTGTTCACTCGACATTTAAAGACTCCTAGATTGTACTTAACGGCAAAGAATTCCATTCCTTAGCACGTTTCTGGTAGCCTAGTAGTTTATTACCATAATAATACTAATGACTAAATTCTTTTTCATGTATACGTTTGTGTAAGTAGCAATTTACCAAGTCAAGCAGAACTTTTTTAGATCAGGATCCTTCGCCGTATGGCGCATTAAATACGAACAAACATCGATTTTTACAATAGAATACCGAGACTTGCGGACGATACTGTCTCCCGCCTGCATGCTCGGTGAGCGGGCACCGAGCAATCGTTTCAAATTGCGGTTACTGGTTGGTTTTATGGGCCACCAATATGCCGTATGGCCGAGAACAAACAGAACAAATAGGCCGTTCACGTGTTGGGTGGCCTACGTCACGAAGTTGGCGATTTGTTTGCGAAACATGCTTAATAAACAAGATATGTTAATAACAAAATATGTTGTACTTAGCATTGAAGGCGAAATTGAATCTTACTATTCTTTGAGTTAGTAGATTTGAATAAAAAACAAATACAATCCAAACAACCGGTATAGTTATTGGCGAGGTATCTTTCTGGTTTTTATATACAACTACCTGTACCCTGCTAGCGTTGCAATGCCATGCAAAGAAAAAAGTGTTTTATCTGTCACGTTTCTGGTAGCCTAGTAGATACTTTATTACCATAATAATACTTTTTCATGTATTTGTTTGTGTAAGTAGCAATTTACCAAGTCAAGCAGAACTTTTTTAGACCAGGATCCTTCGCCTGCATACAAAACAACTCACCAAAATTAATCACAATCGGATGAGGTATGGTACCGTATGGCGCATGAAATACGAACAAACGATTTTGACGTATTAGTATTTTAATAGTTATTCTGCTATTCGGGGCGGTCATCAAAGATCATTTAAATAGGTCCAGCCGTTCTTGAGTTATAAATGGTGTAACGGACCCGACATTGTTTTATACATATAGATTTATATTTTTAAATACGTATCTCCAGTATATATATTATTTATTTATTGAATGCTCAATAAATGAATGATTATAATATCCGCCCGACGCTGCCACGTGCGATAAAAAATAAGATGATTAGAGCAAAACCAACTTTGCATTAGCCATCGAAATATAATGCATTAGCATTATAAATAAGTAGGTAGGTAGCCATTTGTGCACCATATAGCAGTCGCGTTTTAGAAAGGATGTCGTTGCACAATTATATAAAGTTACTAAAATACTCCATATTTTATGCAAGTCCTTAATTTACCAAAGACTTAAATATCTAATATATTAAAGAGGAAACTATGGTAAAATTTTGAAACAGCAGTTTTGAAGAACAAAAGAATGGGGTTTATACCTACTTTATAATTTAAATTTTACTTTATAATATAAAGAATAGAGTATTGACATAACGAAGCGCACACGACACTATCTGGAGCACCGCGAGGGCATCGCCCCGGCATCCAGCTCTGTCCGGCTGTCGAACCCCGAGCCTGAATAACGCTCACTGTGACTCTTCGCCAAAAGAAACGCTCGGGTAACACGACCCTACCTACACAGGGTAGATATAGATACCAAATACAAAATACAGTCGACCAAAATACTGCTAGATACTACTACTGCTTTACTGACATCACAAAAAAGGAGGAGGTACTCATTTCGACTGTTTTTTTTAAAATGTGTGTTACCGATTTTTATGATTTTTTTTTTATTGAAAGCTGGTGCTTTCCCATTGCTCCCCTTTTTTGATCAAGATATGATACCTAGTTTTTGAGTTATCGTCAATAATGCGTGTTTAATACATTAAATCTGATCTAGGTGCCGAAGATAACCCGGTGAAGTCAGCTTTTGAGCTTTGCTTGCGTTTAATTATTTGAAAGGTGTTTTGCCACTTGTTAAAATAATGTATTTGAGCAAAAACAAACGATATAAAACAATGTGGTGCCGTATTTTTTTAAATATCAATTCAGAGTACTAGCTCTCTCCATTAATTATCTTGACATCTGTCCGGCCGCGCCATTTCAACGTGAAGGAGTAACAAATACACACATTCACATACTTTCGCATATATGTGATGAAGAAGGCTGGAACTAGTCGTGGATGACTAGTTCAGGAAGCCTCGCTCTGTGACCGGTGCACGGTGGTGACTGCATGAGGTCATCGCACATCTGTTCCATCGCTCAGCTGTTTATGAGCTGCCGCGGCGCGGGACATTCCGCGAAATCGCTTTGCCACACCATGCAGTTTGCCTTTACATCTTAACATGCTGGGTATATAATAGGTATAACGTTCAACATCCGCTGCCTTATCCCGAAATAACTAAACGAATGTAAATGTTACTATAATAAATAAGTACCTACTAAATAACAGACTCACTAACAGTATGATTCAAGCTTGATTTGCTTTAGTGACAGTAAGGTCATGCATGCTTAAATGAAAAAGCTTTTCAATTCTGATTTTTTGAATAGCCGTAATATCAGTTTGATTCATGTGTACCATCACTTAATGCCGTAACTCAATCAATCACAAACATTATACACTTCAGCAATACTCCCTCGCTGCAAAAGCGACGCAACGCCTTTCGTGAAAGTCAAGTGGACGTGAGAGTTATCACTAAGGATGTCTCTCACTTCGACCTGGCTTCCAACAAAGATTATTTTTCGAATTTTCTCTTAAAAAAATATAGTTAAACCTAATAACATATCGTTCTTATAGTATTTTTCAAATTAGGTGTATGTATAGGTAGTCCGTGAACTCAACGTTGCAAAATTTGTGTGGCGTCATCATGTCCAAAGTCTGGATTAGAATTACAAAATATCAAATTACTAGCATGACTAATTGGAGTGATATGCATCAATACTTTTTATGAGATAACTAGTGACTTCTTATAAATATGACATCAGCGTAGTATACCTATTTAAACAATACGGCTTTATGTCATGTTACAGGCAGTTGTTGCAATGAGGTCGGTTCTTTCAATTCACAGTGGCTACGCTATGCCATCCCGGTCAACTATCAACCTAAACACACAATGTGCATTTGTAATCTAGTTACACTGTATACTAATTTACTAGGTATACACAACTTACCACTTTCAACACTACAGGTATAAGTACTACAATATTGGGAACAAAATGTATGACTTTTTTGTTTGGTGGTCGACAGTTCGACCACACATCGTCGCTTACCATCAGGTTTTTTTTTTTTTTATTTGTGACAGGCTAGTGTTTGACCACTATCTCACCTGATGGTAAGTGACGATGTGATCGAAGCTGGTAAACACACTAGACCTGGAATACGCAGGCTCTCAAGGATAACTGCCGGAACACCGTATTTGGCTTGGCGGCAGACTTTCAACTTGATGGTGGTAAGCTACTTTGGTAGCAAGCCAGGCGAGCAACTCACAAAATGCTCTACCACCTCTCAAATGTCACCTGATTAGCACCACCCGGGGACCACGTGTAGGGAGTCAGACTTAAGGGGTATCCTCTTACGGACGTGGGTGACTCAGGTGAGATGGTGGTCAAAAGTTTGCCTATCTTGAATTAAAAAATAACTGAAAAACCTACTATTACATCAGCTTTAAGAACTCGAGGCAATATAAGTATTCCTAACGATTTAAAGGAGTATGTTACATGCCCTTATTTGTATTTTCGATGACCACATTTATTAGACAGCTTCAGGCGGAGGTTTTACTGTATGACTACGACTCTATTGCGCCCGAAGGCCGCTGCATCTGAAAGAAGTAATCAATGCCGAATGGGTATCACGAGCCGGCACAATCTCTATCTATTTGTTTCTATTGACCCAATTATGATGACGCGCCTCCGTTACTCCACGATATTAGCCCTGAACTGTGAGGGCATGCAGTTGAACGTAACATTTTTAGGAGAAAATTCTGGAACATGGCATGTTGGACTGCTTGCAAACATAAAATCCTACTCTAAAACATTGTGCCCCTTCAAAGCATTTCTTTTGACATGATTTTTGTTTAATATTACCATTTAAATGCTTTCACACTGTCAAGCCGCAGCAATAACGAATACAAGTATCGCGGGTGTCGTTAACTTTTACATTGCTAGTATATTTCCCGCCTTTCCCGCGTAAAATTTCGCGTTCTGCGTTTTTTGGTAGTCCTATTCCTTGGATAGAGCAAAATATTTGAATAAGTAACACTCGGGAAACTGGTAAAAATATGCCTATTACATTAGAATTTCAAACAGAATACATCTTTTTGCTATTTTAAAAATATTTGTGACTTTTGCTCTTTTTACACGCTTTATATTTTAGATTAAAAGCTCGCATGCATAAAAAAAATATGTGAACGATCACGGTACACCCGAAAAAGTTTACAACAAAATGTATAGGTACTAATTTATTACTAATCACATTATAAAAATAGTCGAATAAAGACAAAAATCTGGAAATTACACGCTCACAAAAACTCTCTTCTTCAGAGTTTCTCATGAGAAAATAGGAATTTAGCCAGCCCTGTCAGGACTTAGATTCGAAGTATAGTTTTTTGCATTACTTCTTTCTCTCGTTGTATAGTTACTTTAGAGGCGAATTATCAACTACTGAATAATTACTAGATAATTTCACGACACCTAGCGCAATAAGTACATTAATATAGATACATAGACGTTCACGGCATTCAAGGGTTCTTGATCGACGTGATTACTTTAACAGCTGCAGATGGCTCGCTCAATGACGGCATTCATTTAAATATTCTAGCATCTGCAGACGCGATGGAGCCCATTCAGCCGTCACGGCCGTCCTTCCAGCTGCAACCGACGCGACGACGCCATATAAATATAATACCTACCACTTCAATGTCTTGTGTAACTGAATCATAAAAGGGGAAATTATGTTTATCATTGCCACAGAGAAGGGAACTTCTCAATAATGTCAAAAAGAGAGGTTTATTATATTTGTTTTACGGCGTCTTACGGTGATATAATTTTCTCTTTTTATGGTTACTCAAAGTTGGTTGAATTATTTGTTCGACTTTTTTGAATTGTTGATTAAAGTCATGTGCCATACATATCATATGATTAGTTCTATAAAGATTTAAAACGATTCAGATTTTACGGGAAAAAAATTAAAAAGTCTAATGCTTTTTTAAACAACTATCTTTTACAAAAATATTACAAGGGAACAGACAAACATTTATCGGACTTCTACTTTAGGTTTCACTGCAGTCGGAAAGTGTTCAGGCCTACTTATGGTGAATTGATACACGAACTAAGTGACCCAATTCCTCGAATTGACTTGCTTAGCTCATACCGAGCAACGTGACCGAGATTAAAAGTACGAAATAAGTAAACTATGTGGGTGTCATCAGTATTTCTGAACTTTTATATCGGAGCGCGATAACCCGCGGCCCCGTTCCCGAACTACAGAACTGTGTCGCCGCGGGTTTATGTTTTATGTTTTACGAGTACATGGAACATAAAGCGCCATCTTGTTACCGACAGCGTTTGCTAAACGTTTGTTATTTCGGGAAATGTGCAATGTGACCGCTTCAGATGATATATAGTTTTATTAGTATAATGAACTATTCGTTTTGGCAGGTAAACTTCAGCGTAGCGAGCCTGCGCTGCGACTATTCAGGCTGAGGCGGTGCATCACAATACTTTATGCTATTCATGCCGGGCGATATAACGCACGCACTGATTCGCATTCCAAATGTTTGCGAATGGACTCAAAACAAAAACAGACAGTGGGCACGAATTGTGGTTAGCCGCGGAAGAAACAAAAGAATTCAAAGTAAAGAAATGTGACGTTTTCCGTGCGCATCAGTAACGGAGGAAGGAATACTTTTATTAAATTCATTATTGCATTACGTTTGCATATTTTATGAAGGACTTTAAAATATTGCATAAAGAATATTCTACTATACTTAATATTCCAGAATGTGATCGTTGAGTTAATTTTGCATTCGCAAAAAAACTGGGTCATCTATCCGCGATTTATAAATGTACCGAGGAGGTTCGCAGGAAGCTACTATCGTGTCCGCCGATACCGCGACCCGCAGATAAAACTAATAAAAACAACGCCAATGTGCCACTTACTGCTACTCGAACTGAGCTTTAAGTTATATGTAATAATAATATGATAATAATTTAATTTTGTTTCGCTGCGTAGTTCGCTGAATTCGCTGATAACATAGTGGCTATAAATTTAAACATATCTTATATACGTATAATTCTATGGGTGTAGGTAGAAGCTTGACGATTACTAAACATTCGAGCTGATGTGTCAACAGCAAACATTATCCGTGATGGAATAAACACGATCACTTACCTAACAGGTGTATAGTACTCTAAGGATAGAATAAATAGGTAATACGCTAATAGGTACCTATCAGATGTAAAAAAATACTTAGGACCCTGACGAAATTACCTACGGACTACAAGAAATTCCTATAGGCACCTATTACGAGTACCTAATATTAAAATTCAAACTAGAACAACATTAACACAGATTGTCTGTTTGTCATCTTTTTCACGGTATAGTCGCTATTGATCTTGATAACATTTTTCACGGGAATAGTGTTAATTATTGTAAAATACAAGCTGCTGGCCGCGACTAGTAAGTACCAATTAATTTACTTTAATTTCGTTAGCAGACTAGCCTAGCAAACTTTGCGAAAAATTAAAGTCAATTTAGGATATGTAATACTTATAATTACCTAGCTGTATTACCCGCTGCTTTGCCCGCGTGAGATAATAAAAAAAAATGTGTTCAAAGTTCTGGATGTACTATTTCAATATTTAAACTTTCTATATACAACGAAGAATATTGGATAATTATAATGTCATTGAACTTTTTAATATAAAAAAGTGCGTTTAATACTTAGATGTGCGAAATATATTATGAAAAAGTGCGTAGCAATACAGTCAACCGCTATGTCCCTGCATTTTAAATCTGTAATATCTTCGAAAATATTCATATAAATAATTGTAAAGGGGCCATAGTGATTCTTATCCAACTAAGAGATAGACATATACCATCGCGGACTTCTTTGAAGACCTTTTTAAGGTTAACAAATTATTTTGATCTATCTCGTAGGGTTCAGCCAGCGTTTGCAATGTAAGCGCAAAAAAATGTGTTTATTTACGACATCACATTAGAAACCTCTAAAATGATCAGCGTTTCTCTAGAATATTATGCATGTATTATACATATTATAAACCTTCCTCTTGAATCACTCTATCTATTAAAAAGCTGCATTAAAATCCGTTGCGTGGTTTTAAAGATTTAAGCATACATAGGGACAGACAGACAGCGGGAAGCGTCTGTTTTATACTATGTAGTGATTGTCTCAAACTACATGAGAAGGAATTTCTCTTTAAACCGTTATTTCATTAAATATCTAAGGGACAAGCAAAAGGAAAAAATGCGCGCGGGCGTCGATATAATGTATTGATTTAACTGGATATGATATTGCGTACTAAAATAATAATTTATTATTATGTGTATTCTCAATGCTCTTGAATAATCAATATATAAAGGTGAGTATAAAAAAACACCAAAGTATATAGGTACTATTTTTTTCTTATGTTTGATAGGTAGATTTGACCATCATCACACCTACTTGACTCGAATCTAGACTTAAATACTCCCAGGTTTTACTGTACTAGACTGGCCTACGAGAAAGGCAAAATTGACAGAGCAGCATGATAATACATAAGTATATTTTGAAACATGTACAGCCAAAACTAAGAAGCGGTCGGTGGAAGGGACGTCTAACGTAAAAATAAGAATAATCTGACCGCGAACAGGAGACCTAAACCAGTTCGAGCAAAAGCAAAAAGTTGGTCTCCGAACAGAATAAAGACAGTCTGCACCATAACGGAGCGTTGGCAAAGCCCTGGGTTCACGCAATGAAATTAAAAAAAATATTGGCATATAATAATAAAAATTCCATAATATCGCTTTTATAATAATGATTTCATAAATCATTATGTATAGATATGATATTTATCTATGCAAACTTCGGACACTTTGCAGTATAAACTGTACCGTACGCAAATACATGTAGTACCTACCTACATGGTTAGCTCTACCTATGTATAAGAATTTTCCTAATATTCATGAAAATTCACTCAATGTTCCACATTTTCGGAATTTCCTTCAGAGTTGGTTAGAACTAGATTTCGACCGCCCTATCTCTATTATTATTCTGAAAATTTTAATCAAACTCTTTTTGATCGAAATCGGGTTTCTTTTACCAACAATAATATTTATAACGTTAATAGGACTAAGGAAACATAAATTTAGTATGAAAATAAAAAAAGTATAGAAATTGCTGTTATATAAAAATACGAACCGCTAAATAATAAAAAGTTTTAAGCTGAAACGACACAATTGAAGAGACGATGACATTACAATAAATATTTCATAGGTACGGCATGTAGGTATACCACGCAGCTATATATCGATTGAAAGCTCGATATTTCGGTAGATGTCACGACATCAATATTCTAAATATTAATCCATAAATAACACGATAAAAATTAAAACCAAACGTAAGTGATACGTACCTTAGTGTGTAGTCCGCGAGGCTGCTCCTCCCGACAGCTAGCGGGCGACTGACGGAGTGCCGGGCGGCCGGCGCCTGCACCGCGGGACGACCGGCCCTCTCGTCGCGCGTCTCTCCCCAGTCCCACCACCCCTTAGCCATATTATTTATTGTGCTTCAGCATTAGAGCCCTCCCTCGGGAGCCTCAGGCTCCATTTGTCCGAGACTAGCCCGCTGTCCTTTTATTATTTTGATCGTTTCGATTGATCGATCTCTCTAAGCTCAAACTTCGCAATGTCAAAACAAAAGAGTTTGAACGAGTGGTCTATAATTAAGGGCTTTTGAATAGCAAAGTTCCGCATGGGACGCTGCAATGCAATCCACTCCCTTGTGTTTCTTCTCATAAGCCCAATTATTACACTGGCAATTCGCCGTCAGCCAGAACCACTCCTGCAATTCTGCTGCTTGGCGACGGATCACAAGATACCACCTCCTTCGTTGACGCAGTTACATCTCTCCAGCCTTGTGGTCCGCGTTAGGAGTTTAATTTCCCTCCTACCTTCGGCAGTTCTACAACCCAAGAGGCGCTGACTTATCCGCTACCTACGGAATCAGGTTACCCCAAGGCGGCATACACATCCTGCGCGGGTCATACATACTCCTTAAACCCGAAACTCACGCCAATTCGCCTCTTTTAGGGTATTCATAGCTACATCCATTCAGCCGTGTTGTTAGAGTACAAACCTAAGAACTAACTTTTACGATACTACCATTTAGAATAAGTAATCATTTATAATGTCTTGCTCTCGAAAAGGTTTTAAACACATTCACACTCCACTGAGATGGGAATCGAACCCATGTGGTCATGAGTACCCGCGGCGTAGAAAGCAGACTTGCCGCCAACAGACTGCCGGAATGCCATTAAAGCTACAGACTACTTTTGGTGGTTATAATCACAATAATAAGTGTTTTAGAACCGAATGTAATTCATAACCACTTAACTGCACTACATCCTTTATTTGTATTCTGTGACCATATAGCGATCTGGAGAGGCAGTCGTCAGAAATACAAGTATTGCTTAGTTTGGAAACGACTGCCTTAAAAGATAGTGATGTCACAGAATTTGCCTAGGTCTATATATAAGTTTTTAGTTAATATTTAGTCTTAAATTAGTTTTATTGTTCCTGTTATTTAAGATCGAAGTAAATTTAATATTAAGCTACTTTATTAATAAACAATTAATATACAAAAAATATATTATTATGAATGTGGTGTAGCTTTGATACAAGATTCCTATGTAACGATCAAACGGATACGGATAAAATTTGATTTGTAGATCTATGTAGTCTAGAACTTGGAATAGGTAATATAGGAAATAGACATAACCATACTTATACTTCATATCCTAATTATGCGAGATGAAACTACTATTGTTAGTTGGCGCAGTAGACAGGTCACCGGTCACCGACTCTGCGCCGCGGGTCCTGGGTTCGATTCCCGGTAGGAGCACGAATTCCTTCCCAAGGGATATTTGTGCTTCTGGTTCTGGGTGTAATGTGTGTGATGTGAATGTTTCCGGCATCCACGATACAAGTTTTTGAACTTAGTGTGGGGCTATGAGTGTGAATGCGTTTGTGTTTGTTTGTAGTTCCCGCCGCGTGGCGCCGCTTTTGCGAATAATTAACTGCTTTTTTAACAGCGCTCCGCGTAACTGCGCACCTATTTTACATGATATTGTCATGATTCATGCAAGGTCCAAACGAGACTTCCAACCGCTATTTATGGCAGCATTTTTATTTTTTTTGTATACTATTTTTGCAAATAATACACATTTTTTTACTACTGTAAATTATTTCCATATAATACTTTATGCCCTGCGACTAGATGGAGCGACGATATGCGTAGGGCTGCAGGTAACGACTGGGAAAGAAGAGCCGAAGATCGGGCTCAGTGGTGCGCTTTGGGAGAGGCCGATGTCCAACAGCGGACTGAGATAGACTGAGTATGATGATGATTAATACTTTATCCTTTCCCGAGCTCTAGCTAGTCTGAATCAAATTTTAACAAAATCGGTACAATGGTTTATGCGTGAAAGCGCAACAGACAACGAGATATATTTTTACATTTATATTAGTAGGAATAATTATTAAATATTGATTTATTGTGAGACAAGAATGGTTACACGACTCACCATTTGTGTTGTTTTTGTGCTGAATGTTAGTTTATACTTTCAGGTTACATTTTGTTGTCACTTTCATTCAAAACGTAAGGATTGATTTATTACAAACACTAATCGCCGTTTAGGTTTCTACCGACATCTGGCAAGTGGGAACTAAATTGCGCCTTTTAAATCTTTCATAATTATGATGCCGAATATTATATTTGTTGAAATGCTGTATAAATTTACTGGCCTCTGTTTCGGATACCCTTATAACACAAACAAACTATCCAGATGACTGCTAGTGGTATCTAGCACGGAACAGCCTATCACAATCAAGCATCGCTCAATCATAAGCATACATTTACCTCGTAACGTAACAAAATACACCAGCATAGGCAGGGGTCTGCTGGATAATTTTGTTCAGTAGGAATTGTATTCATGCGCATCAAGTGGTTTTATCATCTTTGCCTTATAAGCTAAGGATCTCCTGGCGTCAGTATAACCAAATTAAGCAACAGTAGCACTGTGCTTAAAGCATAAGGAGTCTATCATCTTGTGTTTAATTAACTAACTACATTACAATAAAACTGAAATACAGACAGAAGTAGATATTAATGAGTACTTTTTATTGCAAGATTTTGATTGACATTTATACATAAGTATACATAGGAAATTTAGTATGTAACAAGACTAATGTTAAGTCTTATCTACTCTATTCGTAATATCAGTGATAGTACCTACATTACAAGATCACAATGTACTTATTTACTTAGAAGATTTCGGAAATACTTAACGCAAAAATAAAGAATATCCAGAGGCGTAGCCTAGGACATTTGTTTACAACTAAAGAAAGCAGCAACCACTTGTTACTATGGTTACCGCGGTATTTTTTATAAATCAGTAACGAAAAATACATTGTAGAATGAGACAATGTTTTGGCCTTTACACGAGACATAAGAGTACGTATAAATGGAAAAGGCGGGACCTTCGATCAAGTGTTGGTCCGTTAATATTGCTTAACACAATTTCATTACAATATGGAAATAAGTATCTACAGTATTCTACAAACCATGTTACAAAACAATTTTATAGAAAGTAATGCAGATTACAGGCGGGCACGCGTCCACCGGAAACTTAAGGTTCATGCGATATCTTTAAAGGCTTTATAATAAAACTCATCATTTAAGCGTTATCTTAAAAAAGTTATATTATTAGTTTGTCAACGCCTGACAGTACATTTATACAATATGGTTAAGTCGGTTAATAAAACTGAGGGATAATATCGAAGAACAGCCCTGTACATTGGTAGATCAGAATTTAGCGATCAAGTGAATTCTCAGATCATGCATTCTAAAAATGACCACCTCTCACCAACTTGTTCATAAATTTGACACTCAGTCCTTGGACTTTGGTAGGGAGGTGTTATTTTTTAGGTTAGTTCTCTTACTGGTGCTCTTGTCCAAAATGTGAATGGTCAATTGCTTATTTGACATGAATCTGCTAAAAAAGCAATGAAACGTAAGGAAACCAATTATTTATAATAATATTGGAATCCGATCCCAGGATCCGGAAATCGACTCGCGGCGTTTTTTACATTTGACATTTCCGCATGCACATTTCAACATTTACATTTACAAAGATGCATAAAAATTAAGTATAATAATCAAATAGCTCTCTATATCCAACTATAAGGATTCAATCGAAATAATTTAGTTAAACGAACAAAGATGTTATTATTCGTCTAGTTACAAGGTCAATCGAACAGTTATTATTACATTAAGTACTATTACAACATGTTAGTAACTGTCGAAAGGAGCACGCGGAGAGGTCGTCACATGTCGTTATTAGCAACGTTTTTGATATTTGTTTGTAAACAAAATAAAGAACGCGATCAGTATATCGTCCATTTCATCCTGTTACTAACTAATTACGCCCGGACTATATAATTCATCTCTAGAAATATGACCAAGCGATTGAGCGACGTCGTGATTTTTTAAGGATAAGTTTGACAAATACGTTCCAGGAAAAGCTATACTTTTAAGGATATCCCCGACAGGAATCAACCCGCGTAACCTAATTCTCCGCAAAATATATCGTAAAAAGGTAAATATCAAGGCGTACACAATCGGCTGGAGCAAAAACTTACGTATTCGATACCGGCACACGTAACGATCCATTCCCCGGCGAGGCCCGGGTCGCGGCGAGCCCGTCGACAATAATCGACCCTTCAACGGGTTTCAATCTTACTTTAGTACACTTATCGGGCTAAAAACGTCGTTCCAACGGTCGACTACGGTCGGCGAACGTTCATTTCGCAGAGTTCGCAGAGGGAGGACGAGGAACGCGACCGCTAACAATTTCACATCCAACCACACGCCGAGGTCGGACAACCGAAGGGCGACATGCGAGCGCAACCCGACGGCTCGCCCCCGGGGCCGCCTCGACGCCAGACGGCGCGGCCGGGACGCGGCACACGCGACGCGGCCACCTCGCGGGACCCAAAATGAAAGGCCGCCGGACGAAAAATCTGCTTTAATACAAAATAACGGCGGAGGAGAGATCCCGTCGCGCCCTCGTCTCACACCGGCGAATAAGGGATCGGAGTCGACGGGTCGAGGCCGCTCGCGCCGGCGCCGGCGCCGCGCGACTCATAAATAATGTAAAATATACAAAAAGTTATCGCGCGCCGCCCCGCGCCGGCGCCGGGACAGGCGGCCGCGCGACGCCGGCGCGGGGCGGGGACAAACAAATTAATTCACTATCTAACTACTTAAACCGAATAAGAAGCGACGGCGGCGGCGGCGGCGCGGGCGGGCGGCGGGCGGGGGCGGGCGGCGCCTAGCGGCGGTAGGGCGGGCGCGGGAAGGGCGCGCGCGAGCCGGAGGCGGGGCGGCGGCGCGGCGCGTCGCGGCCGCGCGCCTTCTTCTCCTCCACGTTGAGCTTCACGCCGTCCGCGCCCTCGCCGAAGTACAGCGGCTGCGGGAACATACGTCACGTGAGGGCCGGCCGATGTACGTTAACATTCCTACATTTCTCGTTCCGGGCTTATTTGTGATTGTTTGATTTAATTAAGTATATTTAAATTTATGAACATCGTTTAGTTAAGGACTGGGGTGAGTGAATTGGGAGTGCCCGTAATGCTCACCCTGAAAGTTTGAATATATACAACCATAGTTTGTAATTACCGAAAAAAAGAAAATGAGCTATGTAGAATACGTAAGACGACGTAAAGGTACAGTACATTTGTATTTTTACGCCATTATGCCAAATCTATTAAATTTATTATTTTTCAGAAATCCTGCCTAAAATTATGGACACTGTGAACAAAAATACTATTGAAACGTAACATACCAGTCGTCAATGAAAGTGCGTTAGTGTTATCTTTTTCGCACAGACATGCATTTAAGATTTAAAACTTACCGCCCGCTATCAACTGAGAATGTTTGAGTTTCTTGAACTTTTGAGATTAAGTAGTTACGAACGGTATAATCTAATGTTTATTGATTCTTACTTCACTTCACCAAAAGCGTCTATTATGCGCTGTTTTAACATTTCTACTGTGTCCGGTTCACTAAAATAAACACGCCGTTTTATCTCACTCCACAAAAAGAAATCACAGGAAGTGAGATCAGCCCCCCGATTACCTATCTTTGTTGCAAACGGTTTCAATACTAAATTGACAAAACTCCTAAGAAATAAGGTTCATTTTTGCTTAATTTTAATTGAAACCGCGAGCAACAAAGATACGTAATAGGGGGTCAGGAGAGCGTGCCGGCCAAGCTACTGGCCCACCACGGCCTATCCAGTGATCTCCGAAGTGTGAATTTAGGAATTCGCGCACAATTCGATGATAATGCGGTGGCGTGGCGCTCCATCTTGCTGGAACCACAAGCCAGATAGGAACCAAAACCCAGATAGGTATTGTAATGGAACGTCATCTAACATAGACGACACCATCGTTTAGAGCAGCACTAAATAACTTTTTCCCGTGAGACGTTTTCTCCAGCCATGAAGTACACACGAAGCATTAAAGTGTATTCGCGGACGTAAACGGATACGCCATCGCCATCGCGACAAAATGGGGCGGCGCGCGCGAAATTCAAATGCACGGATAACCACAACGCGCGGCGCTGCGTTTGCGACTAAGGATGAAGGAATTTATTGTTTTTGTTTCTTTCCGGCATCCCCCAACCTCGGAAGGCCGTCCCGATCACTTCCGATGATTAGCCGAGCTTCCGGGAATAATGGATGAAAATGCGACTTTTGTTTCTTTCCTTCTAGCTAGGCGGCGACACTCGAACGTCGATATAGCGATCGAGTTTTGCCGAGCTAACCCGAGCTCAGTGGGAATAATGAATGAAAGTGCGGAAATAAACGTTTTATGAGTACGGCCGGATTTTTGACCAATAATTACCTATTTTTTGGGATATTTTTTCGACAAAATTTATTTCGTAAGTTTTTTGTGGATGTGTGTCAGTAACGGCAGTAGATGACGCTGGTAATTTTTTTTTGGTAATTACAAACTAGTGTTGTATAAATAAATAAATCACAAGCCGCGAGTCCGCCTCCCAGGCGAGGGTCGCGATGCCATAGTAGGCCTCGCCGCACGGGACGTGTCCGGCTCGAACGGACTCCCGCCGACGGGTTCATTCGTCCGGGTGCGTCCCGCGAAGCGGAACCTATGCTACGGCTCGAGGTTCCGTCGCAGGTAGCACCGTGATTGAAGTTCACGAGTTCTCGCTCTTCTTGGGTCTAGATGCGGCGTGAACGTTTCGTGTCCCTCGACCCTTTCCAACCTCACTTACATAATAGTATTTAGTATTTTTTAATACTATCTATATAATCAAGCATTCAAACACTATTTCATCCGATGGAAAGGGCCGATGTGGTCGAAGATGGAGCACGCTCGCCCAGAATATACCTGTTCGCTCGAAATTTAAAGACTCCCAAATTGTACTTATTGGGAAGAAATATTCAGATTAAAATATGTGTGATATGTGGCGGCCTGCGCGGTCTCATAGGTGATGAAGCCGTAGTTGAGTGTGAGTGTGTGTGTGTGTGTGTGTGTGTGTGTGTGTGTGTGTGTGTGTGCGTGTGCGTACGTACGGCGGTGGCGAGGCAATCGCTGGCGGCCTGCGCGGTCTCGTATGTGATGAACCCGTAGTTGTGTGTGTGTGTGTGCGTGTGTGTGTGTGTGTGCGTGTGTGCGTGTGCGTACGTACGGCGGCGGCGAGGCAGTCGCTGGCGGCCTGCGCGGTCTCGTATGTGATGAACCCGTAGTTGTGTGTGTGTGTGTGCGTGTGTGTGTGTGTGTGTGTGTGTGTGCGTGTGCGTGTGCGTACGTACGGCGGCGGCGAGGCAGTCGCTGGCGGCCTGCGCGGTCTCGTATGTGATGAACCCGTAGTTGTGTGTGTGTGTGTGCGTGTGTGTGTGTGTGTGCGTGTGTGCGTGTGCGTACGTACGGCGGCGGCGAGGCAGTCGCTGGCGGCCTGCGCGGTCTCGTATGTGATGAACCCGTAGTTGTGTGTGTGTGTGTGCGTGTGTGTGTGTGTGTGTGTGTGTGTGTGTGTGTGTGTGTGCGTGTGCGTACGTACGGCGGCGGCGAGGCAGTCGCTGGCGGCCTGCGCGGTCTCGTATGTGATGAACCCGTAGTTGTGTGTGTGTGTGTGCGTGTGTGTGTGTGTGTGTGTGTGTGTGTGTGCGTGTGCGTACGTACGGCGGCGGCGAGGCAGTCGCTGGCGGCCTGCGCGGTCTCGTATGTGATGAACCCGTAGTTGGGGTGTCGCGGCGCGGCGGGCGCGGCGGGCGGCTTGCTGTGCACGCGCAGCTCGGCCACGGGCCCGAACCGCGCGAACAGCAAGCGCAGCTCCTCCTCCGTGGCCGAGTGCGGCAGGTTGCCGAGGAACAGCTGCTGCGCGTCGCTGTACCGGGCGCCGCCGCCGCCGCCGCCGCCGCGGGGCTCGCGCTCGCGCGCCTCGCGGGGCTCGCGCGGCTCGCGGGGCTCACGCGGCTCCCGCGGCTCGCGGGGCTCGCGTTGTTCGCGCGGCATATCTGCGGGTAATATTGGAAAAATATTAACTTCAGTAACATATAGGTCCTAGTGGCCTTGCGAGCTAAAAATTCCGCGAGTCTGTCTAGTGAACTCCATATCTCCTGCTTTTATTTTATTTTACTTTGTTTGGGCGGCTATTGATTCGAAATAAGTCTTAATATATAATATCTAGCGAGCGGCCGTTTCCCGAGCTATTTTGAAAAAAATAAAAATTAAAACCTAATTGTCAAAAAACTAGATACAATTATAGAACCCGCCAATTCAAAAAAAAACCTGCTCACGAAATTCCAGGAATTGAGTAAGAAATGCGATCTTTAGAGAAGAGCGGCCGAATATACGAAAACATTTTTCCCCGAGTTGAAACGGAGGCGCGCTTCGCGCTAGCTCGGTCGATTACACCCGGCACGCGTACGTTCATAGATTGGCAATAGACGTTATTTTACTACGTGAATAAAATCGTTTATATTATTGTGTAGTTCTATAACTGATAGTAAACTAACTATTACAATCAATAAAACAAAATTTGGACATACAAGATCAATAAAACAAAATTTAGACATACACTTGCTTGGTACTCAACCACCACCTAACTACTACCTAAGAACCATGAACGTGTACCTATGCACCATACAAATATTTAATAAAATATAAGATAAAATGCATAAAAGATTATTTTTTTAAATGTAATACTATAAGAATCTTTGTCATGCCATATTGATTCACTGACTAAGACACAACGCACAGCCTTAACAGCTGGTCGTAGAGACTTGAAATTTAAAGGGTGCATTTGAGTATGTAGATGTGAAGGATTTTTGGAAAGTCCGCCCTTTATTAAATGGGGTGAAAATGTTTGTATGAAAGTTCTTCGTTTTTGAACTTATAGCTATGAAATTGGTATATTGGTATTTGACTAGTTCATTTAAATTAAAATAATAAGATGTAATTTTGCGAATCTGGCAGTAGAATCATTAAATTTCATGAGTGCCTCTTTGGGGCCTATGTGAATAAATGATTTTGATTTGATTTTGATGTTATTAATATTTTTAGCCTGTGGTGCATTAAGATGGTACATTGCTGAATGAAAGTCCATATGGGAAGTCTGAGTGTTGCAGTTAGAGTGATGTAAATTGTATCAGAGTAGTAAATGAAAGGTAATTTTATTAAATAGTAATTACAATTAATTTGAAATTGCAAATTAACTTAAAAATGTGGTGAAAAGCCGCGAGGCACGGATAGTATTATACATATAAATTAATATCTTGCCGGTATAACAAAAGCATTTATAAAAACTTCAATAAAAATATTTTAAAATACTATGAGATTCACAATTTTAAACGCGGACAAACTTCATTCTTTCACATCAGAGTCTACGACCGGATGGCAGCCGTGAATTTAATATTCTTTCACTTTTAAAACACGAACACTAACGTCACAAACCAATCTAAACTAATAGGTTGAGCTTAGTCAATTTAAATTTTCCACGCATATTTATACCTTATAATTTCAATATAATTGAACGCAAGCAAAGCTTTAAAAAACAACCGATTTCACCGCTTTATTTTCGGAGCCTTGATCAGATTAAACGTATTAAACGCGCATTACTGACTATAACTCAAAAACTAATGATCAGATTTTTATCAAATTAAAATGGGACGAATGGGAAAGCCCCAGCTTTCAAACAAAAAAAAACATCAAAATCGGTTCAGGAAAGAAGTTAAGAGGTAACACGCATAAAGATAATTAAACGCCAGCAAAGCTAGAGATCAGATCTGGATCAAATTTAAATGGAACCAATCGGAAAGCAACATCTTTCAAACTCAATATAAAACTAAAATTTCGAAATCGGTTCACGTGGAAAGAAGTTAAGAGGTAACAAACATAAAAAAAAAATACAGTCGACTCGAGTACCTCCTACTTTTTTGGGATATCGGAAAAAACAGTCGAATCGAGTCAATCCTACTTTTTAGTAAAGTCGGTAAAAAAGCATTAAAATAAGGAAACAATGGGAGTGGTGTAAGTGTTTGTAACAGTGTGTAGTACGGACCGGCGGCGGGCGGCGGGGGCGCGCGCGGCGCGGGCGCGGGCGGCGAGCGCGGCCGCGCGCCCGCGCCGCTCTTCAACAGGTTGGCGTACGTCTTCGGCTCCGGGGCCACTGGAACATGCACGCACATATATATATAAATACACCTAGTTACACGCCCTGACATATATATAGGCAAACTTTTGACCACAATCTCACCTGATGGTAAGCGACGGTGTGGTCGACGACGGAGCGAGCCTGCCTAGAAGATACCTATTCACTCGCGACTCGAAGACTCCCATATTATACTCAACGGGAAACACCGACTCGAGCGAGGAGTTCCATTCCTTTGCAGTTCGCACAATGAATGTGGAAGCAAAACGCTTCGGGCGCATTTGTGGAATGTCTACCAAGTAGCGGTGTCGCTTCGCAGTTTGTCTGCGAGTCCGATGATAGAACGGGGATGGGGGAACTAGGTATGCATATATACAAACAAAACAACAAGCAAACGCATTCACACTCACAGCCCCACACTAAGTTCAAAGACTTGTATCGTGGGTGCCGGAAACATTCACATCACACACACATTACACCCAGAGCCAGAAACACAAATATCCCTTGGGAAGGAATTTGTGCTCCTGCCGGGAATCGAACCCAGGACCCACGACGCAGAGGGCGGACACCTGTCCATTGCGCCAACTTGGTCGTCATACGTCAACTGGGTTGATAAAACATATACGCATACCTATAGGGCAAATAAATCCCATCCACGTCTAAATAAACGTTCGTCGTTTCCCTTACGATTCGACGAATCATTTTGATACGGAAATGGCGAATCTTTGTGCAAAGGAGACGATACTAAAAGCGCGAAACTTAGACCGCGAAAGATCGTTTCACCGGGCGGCCCGGGAGTTGATCGTCAAATTGGACTAAATGGCTGTGTTGAGCGCTCCCATTGTCGCAGAGCACGCGAGGAGCGCGGGTAGTAGTCACACTAGAGTACTGACCGGGCGGCAGGTGCGGCGGCGGCGAAGGTTCGCGCTCGCGCTCGGGCTCGGGCTCGCGTTCGCGCTCGCGCTCGGGCTCCGCGAGCGGCGGCGACGTGTCCACGAGCGGCGGCGAGGGCGGCGACGCGGGTGCCACGGCGCTCTCCGGCTCGCTGCTGGATATCGACGCTGGAAATACAACACCCTCTTTTTAAAATAACCGTTATGCGGCTCGAAAGAGGCATTTGTCAGTGACGGTCCTATCATACCGGCCGACTTCGAATTCTAGAATAAATGTCCGAGTGTAATATAATAAATAACTTTTATTTGCACAAAAAGTTAAAGTAAAATACGTTTTCAGAACTTAAGATCCCTGGATCGTGGACCCTAATCGCTAGGACGACTCGTGTCGCGGAGGCCCAGTCGATGCTCTACAACTAGTAGCTATGTATGTATTTTGTCAAAGCATCGATATATTATATTATGTATGTGATCATTTGTGTACATTTATTAGTATATATTTATTTTATAAACATAATTATGTAATGTTCTATTGATAATTTAAACTAATCATCCTACTTTCTTTTGTCTCCCTCCCTCTCTATACCTTTTTGATATATGCCTACACCCCTCTTCTCGTCAACCATGTGTGGTTGACTGGTAGAGAATGCTCCTAGCATTAAGTCCACCTTGGTACAGTTTGTGCAATAAAGAATAAATTAAAAAATGACTAAGCATTTAAAACATCCTCCATACAATGTTTGTTTTACAAGTTTTCGTCCAATGTTTATTCCATGAATATTACTTTACGTCTGGATTTTGTTTCGTGTATACATATGTGTACTTATGTGAAGTCACGTGTGTGTTTATAAAGTGTATATATACGATCATACGATATATAGCAATCTTCTACTCTCGGTTCCGTGATATTCGACAATCAGTTACAGACCATGCGACGACGGTCGGTCGGCGGGAACTCCACCCCTCCAAACACCAAGATGAGACCTTTATGTCGTGTATTAAATTTATGCTGAAAAAAAAAAAAGTGTGCGACATATCTGACCGTGCAGGGCGGCCACCAGGTGGCGCGTGGAGTCGTCGGGGTGGCCGTTGAGCGCGGGCGGCGCGGGCGCGGGCGGCGCGGCGGGGAACGCGGCCGGGGGGAAGTACCCCGCCCCCGCCCCCACACCCGCCGCCGGCCCCGCCCCCGCCACCTCCTCCTCCTCGCCCTCCGACCGACCCGACCCCGACCCCTCCTCGTCCGAGAACACTATATCCTGCAATAACGTAATAACGATTACTCGTTACCAAAAACTGCTGTCGAACTAAAATAGACATATTATTAATTTAAATGTCACATAATTATATTTTTTTGTATAAACTCTTTTAAAAAAGCAAAATACAGGCACCTGAGCATAAAAACCAGTTTTATATATGATTTTTTTTTTGTAAATTTTTGGTGGTCCTCTAACTTTATAATGTATCGTAAAAATTTTGTAAATTCATTAGCAAGGAAAATACTTGTCTCATTTAATCAAGAAATTTCATCAAGAAATCATTTTTATCAGATACATTCTAATTCCCCCATCCCCATTCTTTTATCAGACATCGAGACAGACTCTTAAGCGACACCGCTATAAGGTAGATATTCCACAAATGTGGACGAAGCGTTTTGCCTCCACATTAATTATGCGGACTGCAAAGGAGTGGAATTCCTTGCCCGAGTCGGTGTTTCCAGATAAATACAATATGGGAATCTTTAAGCCACGAGTGAATAGGCATCTTCTAGGCAAACATGCTCCATCGTCGACCACATTGTCAATTACCATCAGGTGAGATGGCGGTCAAACGTTTGCCTACCATGTATAAAAAAAATATTAAAGTTCAAAGCGCTAGAACTGCTCATATGTAAAAATAAGACATGTTTTTTTCAAAATCACGTTATGAATTTAATTTTAACGAATTGGTATGGAGGTAGCTTACACCCTGGATTAACACTTAGGCTAATTATTTATTCCGAAATTCACGCGGGTCCGAGACGCGGGTAAAACCGGGAGGCGCAGCAGGTTATGTACAAATTCAAAGCTTCAGAGCTTGGTTCATCGCCGTATGTAGCTAGTCTCTAGGTTTTTTATCGGATACATTTTGGGATAGTGTGCCGAGGAACTGCACAATCTGTGCATCCCCGTTCTATCATCGGAAAAGCAGACAAACTGGTAAACGGCTCCGCTACATGGTAGACATTCCACAAAAGCGCACGAAGCGTTTTGCTTCCACATTTATTGTGCGAACCGCAAAGGAATGGAACTCTTCGCCTGAGTCGGTGTTTCCTGACGAGTACAATATGAGTCTTCAAGTCGCGAGTGAATAGGTATCTTCTTTGCAAGCTCCCTACATCGTCGCTTACCATCAGGTGAGATGGTGGTCAAAAGTTTGCCTATCTTGAATAGAAAAAAATATAAACACAATTTTGATAATTAAACAAAATCAAAATCGGCCTTCGTCACATAGGAGTGCAGTAGGTTTACCTGGTAGCGGAATATGTCGTTGTGCACGTAGTACTTCTTGGGCGACTGCGCGGCCAGCACGAAGGTCTGCGTGAAGCGGCGCATGGGCGCTCCGCCGTTGGACAGCTCGCCTGTCACCTGCACCACCACGCCGTTACCCAGCGTGGCCTGCGCGTCCACCTACACACACACACACACACACGGTAACTAACCTGGTTGTTAAACAATAATGTTCAAAATACACACAATAATTACAGTACCTGGCTTATCTTGGCATGGCAGTCGCGGAAGTTGAGTTGTTGTATACGGTGGTGGATCTGCTTCTGTCCCACCACAGGCAGCGTCTCACGGTTGGGCGCATCGAGGCCGCCGTGCACGAACGACGAGAAGTTGTTGTAGAACCTATATGTTATACAAATATTGAACTGCCCGTTGGCTTAGTTTGGCAGGGTTCACTTTCTGAGCAGGCGTATCGGGTTCAATTCCCGGCGGGAACACAAGTTTCTTTCCCTAGGAAAATTTGTGCTTCTGGTTATGGTTGTGATTGTGTGTGTGATGTGAATGTTTTCGGCACTCGTCATTCGTACTTAGTGTGGCGCTTTGAGTGTGAAAGTGTTTATTATTAAAGTAAAAACGTTTATTAAACTGACCGCACCGATGGAAGTGGTAATAAACCTATGTGACACTGCTATATGGTAGACATTTCACATATCCAGACAAAGTGTTTTGCTTCCACATCCATTATGTGAACTGCAAAGGAATGGAACTCCATACCCGAGTCTGTTCCCTGATAATATAATATAAAAGACTTTTAATTTAATGACCATCTTCTAGGTAAACATGCTCCATCATCGACCACATAGTTGCATACCATCAGGTGAGATAGTTGTAAAAAATTAGATTATCTTGAATAAAAAAATATAACCAAAAGCAGTTTCAAATAATACACAATACAAATCTCTATATTTGAATGTTAGTACACATTTGATTTGCACAGATGAAGAATGGGGATGTGGTTGCAGTTGAACAAACCTAATCCATATCGTATGTAATGATGATTAAATGTTGGCATTCCAGACTTAGGAAAATATATCAAAAAATATTTCTTGGAATATCATCAAATATATGGAATACTGGAATTACTGCAGTACGGACAATCACAAGCAAATTTGAATGCCTAAAGGCTGCATAGATATACATATATTTAATTGTGACAAAACAATATGATAAGGTTATATACCCAAATGAATCATGGAAATAACAATGACTCATCATTTAGTAGGTCCACATTATAACTATGCATTTAGAGATGAGGGTGCTGGAAACAATCACATTACACACACACACACACAAAAGAATGACAACCAGAACCAAAAATGTTCCATGGGGAGATAGCTTGTGTTTCTGCCGGAAATTGAACTGGATACCCGCTTCTTAAAAGGTGAACACGAACCCGAACTAAGCTCCCCTCAATGGGCAGTTCCATTTTCTTTTCGAATTTAAAAATCAAATTTGTTTGTTAATGCAATAACATTATTTGAGTTCCATCACCTATCAGATCTCCCAAGCCAAATATCAAATATTTTAGAACGAGAAGAAATTATATTCATTATATAGAATTTATCTTCAGGAAAGAATGTGAAAAAAAAATTTAAATAGTTTTTCCTTGTTGACCAGTATTACCTGTGCAGATGGGCGGGCGCCTTGTTGAGCAGCGTGTAGTACTGGCGGACAAACTCGCGGCCGACGCTCTGCGGGGACGGGGACGCCTCCATTACCATTTCTGAGATCACACTGCCCGGAACAGCCCTCTGCCTCTGCTATAAGCTGCCCTGCCACCAGTAACCACTTAACATTTGCGATTCCTTAAACAATTATGTCTAAGTTTAGATGGTCGAGATGCATTTCAGATCCTAACTAGCTTTAAGTGCCACAAACACACAACAGTGGCACCTTACATACACTGGCCGTACTCTGTACTGGCCACTCTATCACAATCAATAGGAGGTGGTCTTATTATCTAAAATTGGAAAATATTAAATCTGATGATAGTTTTTATTGAAAGCACATAGGTTTTAACCAACAATCATGAACTTCTAAAAACATTAATATTTACCTTGTTATGTACCACATAATCATAACATTTTAAAACATAATAAATCAGGCTATATTTTAGTGTCTCGAGGTATATCCAGACTAAACAGTTATTATTGTAGTAAATTATTAACCTTACTCTATTAGTAAACCCTAGAACAGAAGTCTTAACAATGATACACGAGTTTAATTCTATACCAAAACAAGAAAACATTGAAAATTTGTGTTAACTGTATATAATTTCCAAATAGTAATACTTATTTTCCGAATACACTTCGGGTAAACAAATCTAAGGAAATTGGAAAACAAACAAAGGCCCATTTCATAATGTTTTAAACTATTCTTCTCAGTATAGTTATGTTCTCCAAGCAAGAACAATATTGGAAGTTACATTTACAACATGCAAAACCACTCAGTGCTCAAAACGAAATAAAAGTAGCATTTATCGACGCAAATAAACACTTGCATTCGCTGCGCTGTCAGCTCGAATCTAGCTCGTATTGTCAAAGCACGCATGGCGATCCGTGGAAGGCCCCACTATCAGTTTTTAACGAACGATACCTTTTCTCAAGGAATGTATTGTATTTCTATTAATCTATAAAAATAGAGGACATATACAAAACCTCAAATCATTTATTTTAAACTAAAAACTCAATAAGGGAACACAAAAATATTGAAGGATTAACCTTCATTAAAAATACCTCTGCCGACAACCAAAATAATGCGATTGTGAGAAGTATTCAGTATTTCATTCATTTGTAACTCACCTTAGTAAAATTTAGGCATTAAAATGTTGTGTTAGCCGACTAATTAGCAAGAAAGTCGCGTAATTTTCACAATAAATAAGACTGAAAACAGAAAAGAGCCTACCTCACCGCTCGGGTGTCAAATTTGTTTAAATGTTGCCACCTTTTTTTCCTCCGCCGTGGTTGCCAGTTGGCACTAGCCATATTTTACGTTCTCTTTGGTGCTTAGCGCGTGCACACAAACGCGTTTTTGGCCGGCGCATAACATATAATAATATTCTTTAGTCTCAAGGAAAATGTACAGAGCGGAGTTTTAGTCGCGAAAGTGAAAAAATGGCGTTGTTGATTTTGTACAATTTTCCAAAACCTGTGATTCTTCGAGTGTTCATGTGTAATAATGGTGATTTATTAACCGTTAATACTTAGTAAACTTGCATAAGTGTAGGCAAATCATACAAAGTTTTAAAAAGACGTGTGGCACTCGGGGACTGCCGCGGTAAAGCTATTGCATAGCATTTTTTATCAACTTATGCAATTATTATTATTTATTTATTTTATTTATGCAGTATTTTTTTCCTGCTGAACTAAAGAGACAAGCGTGATATTTCAAAAAAGTCATTAAAAGTTTTGCTATTCATCGATAGATAGCAAAACTAAAAAGTATCACCGCTGTGCCGGTCGGAGTGGGGGGTGTTAGGTTATTTTCGTTACGGAATTTTTGGATTCGGTCTCCACGCTCAAGGCCCGCGATAGAACCTATGCAATAGCTTAAAACATGATTTTCGCCTTCGCTCCAAAACTTCAATAGAAGTTCTAGTAAAGTTTCTACCACTTTACTAAGGCATGACTTGACTATGATTGAACCTTGACCTTTATACTAGATTTTGACTGTGACTTGTGACTAGGACTTTAAATATGAAATACACTTGAAATGTATTATTCTATAGTATATTATTACTTGACACTGACGAAATGCACAAGATTGCGAAGCCAAAATTAATAGCAAAAACATAAAATGTACTGAGGCGTACACATTGGTACATCGGCTTCTTAGTTAAATAAACAACGAAAATCGTCCTATTTTAAAAATAACGAAGAATAATGTTTCTTTCCTAGTCTAAGATACACAAAATGAATATACGAGTGTAGCCGCTTCATCTTAAGATCTCTCTTGTATTGGGCCTAAAAGTGAATTAAATGTCCACCAAATTTAGTATGTTTCAAATATAGTGGTCAAATGTTTGCCTATCCAGCATAAATAAAGGTCCAACGTCTGAATGGCCTTGGAATTGAACTGGATAAATTCAGCTTTATCTGTAACCCGTATTTTACTAATTTGAATTAAGCTAAATTGAAGCATTGTTTTTCTTAATAGTTTAGTCATCCTTGAATTTTAGCCAATTATAGCAGAGGTAATTAATAGAGGACTGAAATAATTAGTAAATATTTTTTATTTTTAAAAGCAACTGGTATTTTTAATTATTGCGTATCAATAATAACTTTAGTGCTTAGAAGCATTAGATATTACAACCATTTTACTCGAGGTGATTTCCACACTGCTCTGGTCCAAGTACTTCGTACTCACAGCATTCACACAGTAGATGTTGCTATGCTTTCTAAGCTGACCGACATGCGGACCGAAACCTCGCCCAAAGTCAGGTTGCTCGGTGATCGATTATGAAGATGCAACCGGATAAATAAAACCACGGTTTATATAATAGCACTGTAATAAGCTGACTACAACTAATTGGACGTTTATAACCATTTACAGATCGTATCAATGTAATTCAAATGTTTCTTAATTCAAGTTATTGTGAACAAGTATCTTCTAAGCAAGCATGCTACATCTCTGGCCGCATCTACTCTTTCTCGTGAGGTAGTTGTGAAATGCTTTAAGATCTAGTATAAAAAATAATCTCTATCTTTCCCTTCACCCCGTAAAATATGACAAAAAGTGTTTGTTACCAGAATTAAAATAACTTGTCCGCCATTTTGGGTGTTTCGCCATGTTGTATTTAGAATGACGACACACAGCTAACCGTGCATTGTCATCCAAAGTAAACTTGTATTAGTGTTGTGTAGGACATGAAATTAAAATGAGTTTGTAAGAGTTGCCTCTTTTTTGTACTGAGCCAGTACAATGTCCCACTTCAAAAGAGGCGAGGCATAGCGCCTCCTAGCGGTATATTCGAAGTAACGAGTAATTGTGTTATTTCGTACTGGAGCGTTTATTATGTACCTTACAAAGTGTAATTGACGTAGTACTAATCACTAACTCCACAACGATATATGAATCGAATTGATAAATGACAACTGACTATATTGTTGTAAAATTTGAACAAAATGTCTATGTAGGCACTGTTACTATTTTACGAAATACGCAAAAAAACAAATTTATTTTAATAAATGTATGATGTAATAAAAAAAAATACATATTAACATTTAAAAATAATATTTGCGACACTTTTTTTTTGCAACTGTGCAACAAACTGTTAACACACTACATTATTAATTACAAACTAATCAAACCAACATGCACTCGTAATTGTTATGGTACGCGCCATAATCCAAATTATCCAAATGACATCAACATTTGCCGCACTTTGACACGCGCCACTTGCGATGCCCAACTCCGATTATTTTCTAGCAAAAGCGTAATATTGTTGTCTCACTCCGTGACATATAAAGCTGGTGAGAAAGTAGACGCAATGTACTAAGTGTAGCCGTAGTGTAGCATACATACAGCAACGAGACGAGGTACGGTACGACGCGTTTTCTCTCACTCACTCTATGCTAAAGCTTATACACGACGAGCGTGACATACAATTTGAAGTAGTACATGTAAAAAATTTGAACCGCTCTTACAATAGTACGTCTTGTACGGGACAAATGTCATGCCTCATGTATGTCCTACTCAACACTAACTTGTATGAAGAATTTCGGCCAAACAGGTTGAAGATAATTATCTGCTTCAAAATTTAAGTTGCAAGATTCCACCCAAACAATCATAGTGACATACATACATTGCAAGTTAACTAAAAGCTTGTATAAATGTTTCTGAGCTATGTTTGACCAAGGAAATAGTGAGTCATACTAGTTCCATGTTTAGTGAATTTTAGCTTTTAAGAATGATAGTATAGAATTTTCATGCGCCACTTTGTACGTATGTTTGTTGGTAATTTCTCAGAGTCTGAAATCTAGAATATTTTTTTTACTATCTCGGATCCGAGAACTATGCGCCTGGAAACGCGATTTCTTGTATTTCCCGCCAAAATTCCAAGCTTCCCGGCCCGCTCACTAGCCTCGCCCGCCTTCCCCTCCACCTGCCTCCATATTAAATGTTTAACCGTTTCGACCCAAAAATTCGTATACTTTTAATTTATGTTTTTGGTAAAATTGATATACATATAAAGGGTTTATAAAAAGCTATATACAAATAACATGCCGCGGGGCACGGCTAGTTATTAAATAAATAATAAAAATCAATAAATTAATTATTCTAACATACACGTGGTATTTTGTTTTTTGAAGGTTTTTAAAATGTTATGTATGTAAAAGCTAACGTGATAAGGTATAATATTATATAAAGTTATTAAGTGATTTTATTAAGTATAGTGTTACTTAGTTAATTGCTTCTTAATGGGTGAGTATTTTATAAACGTACATTTTACGCTTGGAAGTAGTATTTTGTTACAGAGAAACGGCATTGAATACTTACTACAATATATACACACGTTTATACGTGATACGGCGTGTAAGACATATAATTATCTTAAAGTAAGATTTTTCTAAGAAACGGTTTCGGATTCTACTTTCAAAGGTCTTTTCTAAATGAATGCATTTATTTGTAAGGGGCACTTCCCTTAAAATTTTTAGTTTTAATTATTTTAACCACTATTGACGGTTTTGGTTTTGTTTTATTTTTACATATTATGTGAGAATTTGTGGTAATACATTTAGTTGTTATAAAAGCTTAATAGCTTCTATAACAATAAAATTTATTACTACAGGGGCTAAATGCCCCTGACAAACGTATGGATGGACAAAATGTTGTACACCCGAGTTAATTTCGCTTCGCTTCCTGACTTTGATAAATCAATATTTCTTTAATTGAGCACAGTCACATATAGAATATAAATGCGAGTGATTTTTTTTATTCTCGAAGTCATATTCTAAATTTCGTATAAATACCGACAAATTCGTTTATATGGCAATGTCGCTGGACGGGGCCGGGTGTTTGCAATCTGTAAGTTGGCTGTATGTTGATTCATTGATTAATTGTTCGTCTCCTTTCTTCACGTTTATGTTATATATTTTTCTCTTTCTTTTCCCCCAAATGCTATTGACCTCTGTGGACTACTATTCTGTGATTGGTTGTAAAGGTAGAAAAAAAGCGCGTCCATCTACATGCAGCCAACATCAGAAAGCGTTTCGCGCCGACTCATCGTGAATTTCCTCCGATTCTTTCATTCTTCTGCATTTGGCATTCTGTGTTGAAGGTCGTGCGTAGGCCTTAGTGTTTAGTTTAATTATATTAATAGGCTATTATAAGAACCATGGCAAATAACGATAATTTCGCGCAAGATGTTACTGATAATCAACTTAATGGAAACGGCGAAAATGGAGGAGGTGATGGACAAGAACATAACAGTGCGGAAGCCCCGGGACGCGATGATGACAGGTAAATTTATTCGTTTACAGTTATTTATTATTGATTTTCGCAATTACTTGTTCTTTATTTCTTTAAAGTTGTATACATAACATATCTAAAGGAGTACTAGCTTCGTAATGTTCATATTTTTTCGGTTCACTTTCTGCTCGCCGCAATGGCGTCGGTTTGGCACTTTCATTATCGGCTTGATGAATCTCTCGACATCCTCGAAATCTTTTCTAAATTTAGTATTTTCACCTTTACAGCGTGTTCTCCGCGGCTCGAAGTTAATTATTGATGTTTTAGTTTTCATTTCAGAGTAGTGTTTAGCGCATAATACCGATCGTAACTGTCCATAAATCGAGCCGCATGAAGTAAAATGGCGTCTAATTGCGCGTCGGTTTGCACACCGGCACCGGCTCGGACCCTTAATCGATTTTGTCGGCGGTGTTTGTTTAGCATCTTGTTTGGTGTCGGAAGTATTGTACCGTTGTGTCGAGGCATTATGCAGGGTAACGCCTAGGTAGTTGCAAGATTTCAAATCGGTGGTAGCGATTTCGCCGGGGGTCGTCGCCCTCGCGGGGCGCGGTCAGTTTGGGGCGCCACTAACGCTGTGTCTCTCTGCAGGTGTGAGCCTCGCCGCCGCCGCCGCAGCCGCAGCAGGACGCCGATGGTATATATCTGGGCTCACACTAAAGTAAACGACCAAACTGACTAGAAGTCTTGGCCACTTAATTTTGGGCATCGATCACATTTGCCAATTTTAAATCTTGCGATATCACTGTAACATGTTTCATCTTTTCGTTGTTGATAATGTAAATTTCCAGTTTCCTTTTTGTAACTTACAGGTCAATTTGTTTTGCTGCAGTGCTTGGAGTTTGTTTTTGAACAAAATAGTAGCTGTAAAGTACTGTAAACAAGTACTGCATAGTTTTAATGTCAATTTCTAATTTTTAAGTCAGTTTCATGTTCGAGACAACATACACTAATGAACAAGTTTTCATTGTATACTCATTCTGACTGTAAATGTTCACAGAAAACTATTTGTTGGTGGCTTGAGCTGGGAAACTACAGACAGTAAGTATTACAAACCTTTGTGTACATAAACTACATAGTTCTTTATGGCTTGTTAAATTCTAACATCCATTTTCTTTCCATGACTGAAAAAAAACTATCCTGCTTGACTGGTCTTTCAATGCATTTGGCACTGAGATATTTTGAAGTAGAATATAGCTACTACATTTTATCCTTATTCATTATCATCATATGCAACAACTACTACTTGATAAATGGATTATAGCGCTCAAATCTAAATGCTACATAACTATATTATGATTATTTCAATGATGAATTTTACAGTTCTGCTTCTGAATGAGTTTTGAAGAAGATTTTACCCACATTACTGAAGAAATAATGTAATTGCTTCCCACTGCAATTATTTAATTGGCCTTTCAGCTTATACAAAATTTATTTTACAGAGGAATTACGTGATCACTTTGGAGCATATGGTGAAATTGAGAGCATCAATGTGAAGACTGACCCTAACACAGGGCGGTCAAGGGGGTTCGCCTTCATTGTGTTTAAGGCACCAGACTCTATCGACAAAGTGATGGCGGCCGGTGAACACACCATCAACAACAAAAAGGTTGACCCCAAGAAAGCAAAAGCGAGGCATGGCAAGATCTTTGTTGGAGGTCTCAGCAGTGATATCTCAGATGATGAAATCAGAAACTTTTTTGAAAACTTCGGAAAAGTAAGTACTTACTTAAATTATTTTGATTAATTTGTAGGTCATTAGGAAGTCTAGGTTCCTTCTGTAAGTTTTAAAACTAGTATTTTTATTAATATGTACTTATTTCCTTACCACCTTATTATATACAAGATGATGACAACTCCGGTTTTGGTGAGATAACAACTCTCGACCTCCGCTGAAGAGGAATCCGGGCCACTGATATTTCATAAATGACTAAGTTCAAATATGATCAAATAGATGTTCCGTTCCTAACATGTGTTTATGAGATATTTTCATTTTCAGATCATCGAAGTCGAGATGCCTTTTGACAAAACAAAGAATCAAAGAAAAGGATTTTGCTTCATCACTTTCGAATCGGAGCAGGTCGTGAACGAGTTGCTGAAGACCCCCAAACAGACCATCGCCGGTAAAGAGGTGAGCATCTGGGTAACCGATCTCTAGTAGATATAGAATTAGTAGGTGTCGGAGGCCAGGTAGTGATATGGTTGTTTGTACAGGTGGACGTGAAGCGAGCGACTCCTAAGCCCGACGGGCCCGGCGGCATGGGCGGACGCGGCGCTCGCGGCGGACGCGGCGCGCGCGGCGGTCGCGGCGGCCGAGGCGGCTACGGCGGACAGGGTGCGTGGGGCAGCCAGGGCTACGGCGGGTACGGCTACGGCCAGGGCGGCTACGGCGGCGGCTACGACGGGTACGGCTACGGCGGCTATGGCTACGACGGCTACGGGGGCTACGGCGGATACGATTACTCCGGATACCCCAATTACGGTAAACGCGGCAAGCAGTTGTAGTCGGCGGCTCGGCCGAGCCCGCTCCCCGACACGTTACCTCGACTGATGTTACCTGATCCCTAGGATGTAATGTAAACGTAGAGTAAGGCTAGGTTAGCGTTGCGAGCGAGGCGCACCTCCGTCCTCGAGATGCCTATTTACATGTACTGAAACTTTTATTGTTTTACATTATTCAAAGAGATCGACATCACGCGAAGCTTAGGTATTTAACTTAGTGTGTAGAAAATATTTATTTTTCTATATATTTAATATTCCTATCGAGATATTGTGTAGTGAATGTTGTCGAGGCGACAGTGTATAATCAGAATACAAATAACCATGGGTCGGTAAGACTTCCGAGTATAATTAGGTTCTTCATTCGTATATTAGTTGCAAGTATAATTTTGGCATACGTCCGACGCCGGCGCCGCCGTCCGCGGCCGTCGGCGCCGGCGGAGGTGGCAGTGCTGTCGCGTTCTGCTATCGCTCTTTGTCATCGTTTCACCGGGTACTAGTATATTCTGTACATATGTTACCTGCCTTATGTTTATAAGTGTTTATTTGTAATACCACTTTTGACACATGTAGCAATGTCGCTCGAGTTTTTATTTTTTTTAGTATTATTATTTATACTTATTGACTCATGCCACATGCTACATATGGGAAATGGGGTAAATATGGAGAGACATTGTGAAAGTGATAAAGATATGATAAAGCTTTGAATAAAGCACTGTTACAAAAATTCTCAATGTGTTTCCATATCAACCCCCACTCCTCCCCCTCATCACGCTTTGGATTCACACAAATATTAGCACATTGTAGTTACATTCTATAGATAGGTACTAACTTTCTGCATGCAGTTTGGGCTAAACAAGTCAACATGCATAAATTGCCAATAATAATTCTCAGCAGATATTAACTTAGCAATGTTTAACGACAAGTTAATAAATTGGGCCTGGTAATATTTCAGTTCATGCAAGCAATTTTCAGTTACATTGAGGTTAGGCGAGCTCGCAACGCATGACCTATTTTTATATACAAAGTTGAGCAGTGTCGGTGGGTAGGCTTTAAGGAAAACTGATCTTAAAAGAACATGTAGTTACATAAAGCATTTTAAGTTATAATTTCCTGTTAGATACCGGGTTTTCAATCAAAACATACACCCAAACCAAGTTACAACTGAGTTCATATCATAAATTTAGGTATAAGATCAAGTCTTTCAATTAGTCAAAGTAAATTTTCCAAAACGATAGGTATGTTTTATTGCCAGATGGGAACTGCAGAGAGAGGGTTCATGAGGCAACTGCAATCAAAGGTCTTTTAAAGGGGCAGCTTAGATGGCCACTATATCTTGCCATTCGACTATGTTGCAAGATGGATACAAATTAACTATTGTATTCCTTCTGCATTTCATTATTAGATTAGACAATGCTTAAGGTCAACGTATATGGTGGATTTTACGCTAATACATTCAAAGCTTCCTACATTTATGTAGTTATCGCCCTTCTGGGCTAGCATGCGTCGTCGTGGAATCGTTAGCTTGACAAGTCCCAAGAGAAGTTTTTGTAATGAATGATATAATGGGGCTGCGTGTTTAGAGATAGTATAGGGTGCGGGTTAGTGTGCAGTGGCAGTGCCGGGGCGAGGCAGTGCAGGTACTAACGTGTGTTGTGTGGGCAGACTACGGCGGGTACGGTGGGTACGAAGGCGGGTACGGCGCGCGCGCGGCTCCCCGCGGCAAAGGTACTGCCTCTTTGATCTCGTATGACGATACCCTTACAAATGTTTTCGCTCCGCTCCGTTGCCCTGTCCGCGCTCGCTCCTAGATGGCGCTGCTCGCTTGTTCCTTACGTATGAAAATATTTGTAAGGATTGTAGATTATAGTGAATAATAATAGTACTTGACGATACATGTTTGTCCCGCTTACGTAATTCTCGACACGTTTTGGTTCTGTTTGCACTAACCCTTCGAATAGAGTTGAGATCCGGCGGACGAAGCCGGATCTTAAAAACCTCTAAGAGTGCATAGTGAAGCACTATTTCGAGGCCATGTTGTACCTGCTGGCATGGCAAATCTGCTTGTTGTGAATGCATCTTTATGCTCGGTTGCTAATGACTAAATTGAATGGAGACAATTATTGTACTAACATACACCCTACTTGTGTGTGTAGGTCGCAGTAAAAGTCTATTCATACTTTAATGTGGGTGCATTCACTGCAATTCAGTTTTCGGGTGGGTTTTCTGCAATCTAACTAGTAGTTACAAGTACTTTTGGTATTTATCTACGAAGAAAAATTCAGAATGGGCTTTTACAGTTACACACATAGGTTCATTAATTTGTATCAATTAGGCATGTTGTAGGCAGTATCTTCACGGTAACCATAATGTATCTGTAGTCACATCATGTAATGTCTAGAATTGATGCTGGTTAGTTTTATAGTGTGGACTGCTGGAATCATACTGGTCAGTGCCTTTTCAATAAATTTCATACCTTGATTTCCTGCATAAATATTACATCCCTTCTTAAAATTTACCAGCATCGCAGACTCGCACATCGTAAGTCGTATAGCATCTTACTGTTAGTATTTCTTTGATCGTCGACTTGTTCGGACCCTCGGTCCACAGAGACGGTATGAGTTAGAGAGCGCGGGCGGAGTGTAACGGTAGTTGTGTTGCAGCCGGGTACCAGGGCGGCAAGACGCAGCGTGGCGGCGGCGGCGGCCGTGCCAACCAGAGGCACCAGCCTTACTAAACTCCAGTACCTGCCGTTAGTCATCTCAGTCCAATAGTGAGGTGAGAATGTGCACTAACTCCGCGCCAGTGATGCTGTGGTAGTAGCGCGAGTGCCGTTGCTAATGTAGTCGCTTGTTGCAGGATAAGTCACCGGTCATGAGTGCCCCCCGCGCCCCGCGCCCGCCGCGGCCCTGCGCTGAGGGCACGTCATTCCATTCCACATAAATTAATTTAAGATACTAATCTCTTAAGAAATTTTTAAGGATAAATACTGTCGTATGCGACAGACGCGTCCGAGCGTTCTGTGCATAAAATTATTATAATATAGTATGGATTATAGATTCACTTGAGTATTATTGCTGATTGATTAAATTCAATTCAATTTTGGACATTATGTCTAGAGATCTTTACCTTTGGAACTGAAACATAGCGAGTAATTATTAATTATAACAGAGCTTATAAATTAATAACAGTATCCCCCCGGGGAGCCGATCTATTTTGAATGTGTGTGCTTGTGTGTGCGCGTGCGTGAGCGCCTGTGCGTCGATTGTGTGCGTGCGTTTGTCGCTCTTCACTCGATTGACAGTAATGGTTCTGGATCTCATCAGAAATGTTGTAGTTTTGTATTTTTATTTGGTAAAAAGATAATGAATCAAATCATGTATTTTTTACAAACTTAGATGTTTCTTCCATCGTGTAGGGATGAATTTTTTAGAAATAAGTATTTGGACATGAACAAACTTTCAGATATACAGATTGTGTATGTCGCAATAAACCAATTGTAAATAAAATATTGACTTTTTGTCTGTGTTTGTGTCGTGTCATATGATCAATTCAAATCTATAAGAATATTGGTCCTTGCCTTGAGAAAATCGGCGTATTTCTTCCAGCGTATACTAGCATGAAGAGCCAAAGCAACAGTTAGCTCTCGACCAAGAAATCTATTTGAGGTCTCTGCGTGAAAACTAAGGCAAATGATACAATTATCTAAAATAGGTATGGTATATAATAATATTTAAGGTGTGACAAAATAAGTATGCATTCTGTTTCCGGATAAAAACAAATAGGCACATCAATGTACGATGATACACTTGTAGGGTAGTAGGGAACATTTTAATCCGTTTGGATCATACGGACATCACATGGAAACCTACACCTACTATTATCCGCTATCCCGCATTCCACGCTAAGGGGTAGGCGTTCACTCTCGTGAGACGCAAACAGTAATTCGTTAGGTGGTCCGTACGTACGGATCATACTGTCATAAACATGTCCTTGTCCGGAGTTCAGTCTTGAAACTACTTATTTCATATTAACGTTATAGGAATATTCATTGAGGAAACGCTTTGAAATCGTAGCCCCACAAGGGTGAATGACTTCAGACACACCGTACTCCTTTGTCGCAAGTGCCTGAAATATTATCATAATCATTTATTGCATTTATTTATTTATATATATTTATCTTATTTATATCTAATTATAGTTTTTTTTGTTTAATTTTAATTTAGTTTTTAGTTTAATGTAATGTACAATTGCTATTTAATTTATTGCATTATGTAACATTAGACAGATCTTACAAGGTCAAATATTCACATACACACTATCACACCCAGAACCAGAAACAAATTTCCCTTGGGAAGAAAAGTTGTTCCTACCGGGGAATCTTAATAGTCCCTGCTTAGAAAACGGACGCGAGCCTGAGCCGACGCGACGAGTCGGTGGGGAATACTATCGATGAAGTTCTTATTTTAAGTCCTGTATGCCTAGTGTGAGCTTTGCAAAATACGTTACTATCTCATTCATGTATTTTAGTGTCATTTGTATGGCAATCTATAACGAGCGAACTATTCAACTAATCATGCGAGTATGAGATTATTCCTAACTTACGTAGGTACCTACATAGTTGCGTTTGTTTTCGGATATTTAAATAATACAGTTTCAGTAAATTGTGTCGGTAATTATACACTAAACCCGAGTGTGAGTGACACGTTTGACTGTTATCTACTATATAAAAATAAGTCGGGTTTTCCTTCCTGACGCTATAACTCCAGAACGCACGAACCGATTTTCACGGTTTTGCATTCGTTGGAAAGGTCTCGGGCTCCGTGAGGTTTATAATGGCGAAACGGAGTTCGCCGGGTTTACTAGTTGTAGTATAGAAACTATAATTATATAGTAGTCATTCACTTGATGTGGTAGTAAGAAGCTAATTATTATTGTTACATTTAAGTTGAGATACAACTAGTCTTGCATTTTGATTTAATTAAAACAATGAGAATTTTTTAGTCGAAACTCTACCAAATAACAAAGTCGAATCTAGTAAGTTTGAATAGTGATCTCTACATGCTCACGTAAATTAGTCGTATTTGATTACTATAGCATAGCAAGCAAACAACAATATAAACAAAAATTAAATATTCGCAAAATTTCAAGTGTAGGATCTAAACCATTTTTTTTTATTTTTTTGTGCGGGTGAAAATTTTTTTGTGTGGTATGTGGGGCTTGAACCCACTAAAAACCCCCCCGTGAGCAGTCCCACGCCGAAGTGGGGCAAGATCGCTAGCAGTCACCCCCCCCATCTTGCCCCGGCGGATGATGCAATTCCTCCGGGCCACTGTGCCCATGGAGGGGTGGCCTTGCTCACCAAGGCCACCCCCCAGACGTGTGGGGCCGTGCAAGCCGATGGAGAGGTGCCCTGAGTCTCCACCAGTGACCCCACTATAGAGGAGGAGAGAGGAGGCTACCAGCTTTCTTGTCCTCAGTGAACAAAATTTAATAAATTCTATTTTATCTTCTAGTTTAGATATATTTAAAATTTATTTTATGAGTGAGGCACAGGCAAGTTGGCCAAATAGCCTGTCCGAATCAAAGCTTGCCCAAAATCCCTCCTTCGCAGAGGTTATGAGACGGGAACAAATTAGTCGATACGTCTAATTGTACAGCAGAGCGTGCTCGTCTCCTTTCGTCTTAGCAATGGGAATCGGGTCTTTGGTTGCAAGCTTTACCTTAAAAAAATATTGGCAACTATTAGACAATAATACTTTCCGATCACGCCAGCTTGAATGATATTATCCGTAGATAGGGCTTTTGTTAGTGCTGGCTTACCGTTAGTTCTAGAACCAAACGATTTGATGCGTGACGACGGCAAGAGGCCTGATGGAATGACGCTAATTCCTTGGAAGATGGGACGACCATTAGCGTGGGATGCAACTTGTGTCGATACACTGGCGCCGTCTCATCTTCCAGAGACTAGTGTTCAAGCTGGCGGGGCTGCAAACAAAGCCCTTTGGGAACATTCGTTATAAAATGTCTGTTTGCTGTCATTTCTAATTTTCCATTCCGTCAAAATTACTCTTGATAACAATATTGTAAACTTCTTGTTTTGTAAACTCGCTTGATAGCAATATTGTAAACTTTTTGTATTGCCATAAAGAAATATTTCGTTAGCTGGCGACCCTTCAAGTTTTTTATTGTCCGATATACAAGCGTTTGAACACAATCTCACCTAATGGAAAGCGACGATGCGGCCGAAGATTTAGCATGCTTCAAGCAGGTATATAAAACTCGCAACTAACATCACTTATAACTAACTTCTATCCCAACAAAACATAGCCTATGACACTCAGTGATAGTGTAGCTATCTATTAGTGAAAGAATTTTCAGAATCGGATCAGTAGTTTCAGAGATTACATTTTACATACAAACAAACAAACAAACTTTACCTCTTTATAATATTATTAGTATATTAGTATATATTATAAAGATCTATAGGTATATCACAATTATACCAACAAAACAAAAGCTTTCATAGTTTTACCTAGATAGTAATGAACAATTTATCTGAGTTTATTTATATGATTAATTTGGACAGATTTATTTAAACGGACAGCACAATTACATATTATCTAAGATATGGCAGTGGTGGCGATAGCGCGATGCACGACTGAAATTCGCCAGTCGCGGCCCGAGGCGCTGCAGCTTGAAGCGGCTGTGTCAGCATGGCGAGGAGCTGGCGGTGGCGTACAGGACGTCCAACGCTTTGCAAAGCGCGCGGTAGTGTACCTGTCACCACATTCCATTAACACTCAGGCTGTACGCTAAATATATAGGTAGGTTAAGACAAAATACCGTTATTAATGGCTTCAAAATAAAAAAACGTAACTAAATTAAAACACATCAAAGAGAAGAGAACAGGAAAATTAAGGACCGGATAATACACAGGTGTATCATCGTAACTGAACTTGTAAAACTGAACTTGCCAGGGGCCCGGGCAATTCCCGGGGCAATAACTTCGCAGTCGCCACCCGGCGGCAACTGGGAAAAAACTCAATTGTCACCTGGTGGCAACCCATGTGGGGGCACTGGGAATATACCGCGAGTTCTAGTGAATCGAGCCGCAGCGCAGGCGCAGGTGGACAGCTGCTCTAGCAGGTGTCGAGCACGCCGCGCCGTGTCTCCACCGTGCGGGCATGTTTATAATGAGCTAGTAGGAGGTACCTCGTTCCCACAGCCCCGGCGGTAAGAGAAGCACTTGTAGAGAAGGTCGCGCTCGCGCGTCGACAACAGCTCCAGTAGGCCGCGCTGCGCCAACACGCGCGTGCACGTAGACGGCGGCACCGTGCCGCAATTCGTGCGGTCCATATCCTGCACGCATGTTTTATCTAATTAGCTTCTTTATCTCAGGTACTTACTTCAACTTCATATAGGCGGTTAAGGAAGATCGTCAGTGACTGCTAAGTCGAAAACGTGCAAATTGCCGCGCGTTTGCGGATGAATGTTTTATGCTAGATACTAATAGGCAAGCATTTTTTGTAGTGGTCCAAAAATTCTTGCCATTGGTTCGCTTTATATCAGGTAAGATAGTGAATAGTGATCCTACCTACCTGATATAAAGTGATACGACCGAAGATGAAGCATGCTTGTCTCTAGACTTCAACAGTGACATATTATAACGTTCAGGGAATATGCGGGTTATGAGTACATTCTTTCATTGTACGGATGATAAACGTAGAAGCGAAACGCTTCAAGCGAACTGGATATGTTAACCATAAACAGATGACACTTCGTCTTGTTGTTAGATGGTGAAAGGAGCATGGAGGAATTTACTAATTTGTCTTGCCTCTCCAAAATATAGGTAAGCAATAGAATACCCAATACTCTTGCGACGTTACGCATTCACACTCGGACGACGTCAGTGGCCAGGGAAATTTGGACTCAACTAGCTTAAACTATCATCAAAAGTCTCTTGCCCAAGTAAGGTAAACTTTGAAATGGTCAAGACCGTCATGCTGGTACTTGGCGGATCCCAGACGTGGCCGCAGTACTAAATACACAAATTTCTTCGCCATACCGCCGCGCGCCGCGCCGCGTTTTTCGATCCGCCTAGATAGTGGGAGAAATTGCCAGTAGGTTCGTGGCAAGAAATTGGGTTACCTATACAGGGACTAAGAATTAAAGTACATTTAAAGTTTGCCAAGATTATTTTCTGAGTAACTACTACCCATAGATAAAACTTATAAACTCACACTCACTGCACCCACACTAAGTTCAAAGAATTGTACCTATTATCACATGTGATGATACAAGTCATCATAACATCACGAGCTCAAAACCAAAATCACAAATGTCCTTTGGGAAGGAAAATTCTGCTTTTACCGGGACTCGAACCGCTAAAAGGGTCGTCATTCGTCAGCGAGCTCGAGTGTTACCTTGAAGACCTCGAGAATGTTGGAGACGTGGTCGGGGTGCTTAGCGAGCTTGGCGAGCGCGAGGGCGACGATGCTGCGCTCCTCGAACCCGAGGAAGTTGAGCGGCGAGTCGCGCGTCGGCACGTGCGGCACCGGCGTCAGCAGCGGCGCGCGCTCCAGCCCCGCCTGCGTCAGCGCCTCGCCCACGCACGAGCAGAACCGCATGTACTCCACGTAGCGCCGCCGCGCCGGCGCCGAGAACACCTGCGCACACGCGACGGGACCTTATACGAGTACCTTTTTACACTATCCTTAATACTACACTACACCATCACCAGTTCATTTAATTGCCCTCCCAGGGACCAGATGCCCATAGCTGGATAAAGTTAAGCCCACATTATTTTTTTATGCGTGTTAGGCAAATCTTTTAACCACCATCTCACGTGATAGAAAGCGACGATGTCGCTGACGATGGAGCAAGCCTTATACCTAGAAGGTTCCCATTCACTCGTGAGTTGAAGACCCCACATTGTATTCATCAGGAAACACCGATTCAAGTAAGGATTTCCATTCCTTTGCGGTTCACACAATGAATGTGGAAGCAAAACGCTTCGTCCGAGTTTGTGGAATGTCTACCATGCCTACCACATAGTGATGTCGCTTTTCACTTAGTCTGTTTGTCCGATGTTTTTGAAATGACCTTGTATGAAAAGATGTGAAATATACGCTTTCCACCACAGAAATCAAAATAATAAGGCACTAGAAGTCGCATACCCGCGTGACCTCATCACCGCACAGGTGACTAACGAGCCACCAGCGCGCGAGTAAATTCATTAGTGTTGTTCGGAACGGTGGACGCGAAACAACCTTTAAAAATGGGAGTGTTGCAGCATATCTAATTGCGGAAACTCTTCCACAACATGCAATTATAGGTACTAATAAGAGGATTACATTTCACCGTAAGCCAATTTTGTTATTATAATGCTGTTTCTTAACAAAATGGACGGAGATAAATTATTCACAACGAGAATCATAGTTTATTCGCTTTATCGTCACATTACAAACCATCGCTGCAATAAGTTCAACATCTGGAGCAGTATACCTACATCTGAACATAGCGATGTAATGTGACTCTTGTGCGAGTTTCTTGCCATGTCATTTTCGAATCTGGCAGTAGAGTCATTAACTTTCATGAGTGCCTCTTTGGGGCCCATATGAATAAACGATTTTGATTTTGACTCTGACGATATCGTTATGCTTGCAAAGCATACATGGTAATAGTTATCGATAAAATTGTTACCTAAATTTCGATAAAAATAATGGACGTTTTACCATACAAAGTATTTGACTACCCGTTGGCTTAGTTGGGTGAGCGTTCGCCTTCTAAGCAGGGGCATCGGGTTCTATTCCCCGCGGGAACACCAGTTTTACACACCCAAGAAAAAATTGTGTTTGCCCGTGGGATCAGAGCGCGCGGTGACGTCACCTACCTCCATAAGGGTGTCCATCTGCTGAGGTGTGAGCGCCATGCCGGCGGATGCCAGCCCGCGGTAGAAGTCTGCGCGTGGGATTACCAGCTCATTTTGCTTGTCAAACTGTCGCAGGAACTCGAGAGGACGTACGCCGTCACGCACCACCTGTCATTATGACCACGACTTTATGTTCAAAATAAATTCATCGAATATGAGCCTAAACACTATGGTATATTATAGTAGGTACAATGCTTATTGTCTAATGTTGTCTAAAAAGAAAAAAAAGGTTTTAGAGCTTATCGTAGATCAGTAAATGTGGATAAAAAAAAAGATTCGCTAAAGCTAAATAACAACAAATATATTAAAACGGAAAACATCTTCATATTTACCATATTAATATAGGTATATACCTAAATATTATATGTTACGACATTTAGGCAGTGATAGTAGGACAGTACCTTGCCCTTGATCTTGGCGAGTATCTGCACAATGTCTGTCTCGAGCGGGTCGTCGGCGGCGGCGGCGGCGCGGCGCAGCGGCGGCGGCGCCGCCGATATCCTAGCACTCTCCACCGGTCGTTCCTCCAGCTGCAACACCACGTGCATGTAAACACTGACTATGGAAGTCCAAACAAATAGAACTCCCATTTTATTGGACGTTTTAAACTTTAGATATTTGCTAGGCAGAGTAAGGCATGCGCCTAATTGACTATGTATTGAGTTGTAAATTACAATTTTAGGGCTAATTCGTTGACTTTTATAGGCGTTTGACCACTATCTCAAGAGGGCAGATGGTAACTTATGTCATTTAAGTGAAATAAATACCATTGAATTTTTAAACAATATTTCTTTGCATGCATACAAATTTGAAATTCGATAGTGATGCAAGGGTACGCAGACATAATATTAGACCTCATCGAGCAGCCGCACGTAGTTGAACCCGCAGTCGTCCAGGTAGCGCGCCTCGAGCGCGCGGATCTGCGCCGGCGACGGCAGCACGCCGACACGCGCCAGCGCGCGCCGCACCGCCGACCGCGACACGTGCCCGCTGTTGTGACTGCACCACGACAAACAATTATTTATGTTGGCTACGCAATCTTTCAATCAATTGCGCGCAGGTGTGTGAAGGTCAAGTAATAAATTATTTAAAGTTTAAGTAGTACATATCATTTATACATACAGTCACAAGTCACAGTAAAAAAAGTTTAGCGATAGTCAAGTAATGTCCTAGTAAAGAGGTATAAAGTTTACAACTTCATTCGAATACTGGGTAGATAGCGTAGGACTTTACGAACATCGATCTGTGTGTAGCCACCCAGGCTAGGTACGACGCGTCAGCTGAACATCTGATCTGCGTCTCCGTGAGAAACAGTAGGTGGAGTATAGAGAACTTTCAGATTTATAATTTTAGTGCGATTATAATATAGTTAACTACGCGTTACAGTAGTAATTTCTAGTTTACTGTAATGACTAATTAATAAAATAACTTCATTTTACTACTCAGATACAATTTTACATTATGTTAACTTCAAGAATAAAAAACTTCTCATTGTATCCTTGCCAAAAAATATTGATAGCATAATTTTAAATGAATATAATGAATAATACTCAAATAACAATTGTCATCACTATAAGTTCAAAAACAAAGAACTTTCATACAAAAATGTTCTCCCCATTTAACCCTTTTAGTGGTGGAATTTCCAAAAATCCTTTCTTAGTATACCTCTACGTACGAAGACAAATGTAGGTACCCTCCAAATTTCAAGTCCCTACGGCCAGTGGTATCAGATCAGTATGCCAGGACAAAGATTCTTATATTCTTATAGTATTAGATAAATTTAGATAGAAAGGTAAGCCATGGACATTCCGACTTACACATTTACACACAAACTTTCAGATTAATAATATTAGTGTGATTATAAAATTTAAAACCCGCACTCACGCATTATTGTCGGAAAATGCTCCGAGCAGGTTCCGGACAGTATACGATGTAGACCGGTATCAAGTTTAGGTCCTAGAAGAAGGACATCGTATAAGATTCTTATTTATTAGATATTATAAATTACTCTTCCGACAATAATGCGTGTGTGAGTGTCGGTTTTAAATAATAAATAACTATTACGTAAGTTTTTATCTTATGACTTACTACTTACTTAAATAACCGATTTTTAACTCAATATAGGGATCGCTATGTGAGCAACATTAACGTTTTCAAACTTACAGCCCCACACTAAGTTCGATGACTTGTGTTCCGGAAACATTCAAATCACACACAATCGCAACCAGAACCAGAAACACAATTTTTTCTTGGGGAGAAAATTAGTGTTTCCGCCGGGAATCGAACCCGATATACCTAACCAAGTTAGCCAACGGGCAGTTCATCCTCTATATTATGCTCCATACTAGGTTAGTAGGTCTAAGTTCCCATTCTATTCCATCGTTCCACGAACGACGAGACCAGAACTTAGCAACTAGGGACACTAGTTAAGTTCTGATGGTCTCGTAAGAGACCATCAGAGTTCAGTTGCGCGTGGTGCACGTAGGGTAGGGTACAGTGACTGACTCGTCGTGGTCGGAGAAGGCGGGGCGCAGGTCGATGGAGCGCTCGCAGACGGCGGCTCGCAGGCGCTGCACGGCCGACTGCGCCAGGTCCAGCTCCTGCGGGGCGAGGTCGGCCCGCGCGCCCGGCGCCGGCAACGTCTCCACGCGCGCCGCCGCGCCCCCGCTCACGGCGCCCGGGTGCTTCTCTAGCTCCTTCACTGTGAACACTGCACGCGCCGAACCACGTCTAACTATCCGTCACACCACCCTTGTATTTCATTGTTTTTTTTTTATTTAAGATATACAGATAGACAAACTTTTAACCACCATCTCACGTAATGGTAAGCGATTTAGGATTTCGGAGAGTGTGCCCAGACGAAGCGTTTTGCTTCCACTTGCATTGTGGGAACCGTTGAGGAATGGAACTTTTTGCCTGAGTCGGTGTTTCCTGATGAGTACAATATGGGAGTCTTCAAGTAGCGAGTGAACAGGTATCTTCTAGGCAAGCATGTTTCATTTTCCAGGCGAGAAATTGGTAAAATGTACGTAAAAAAAAAGTACTAATCAGAAAAAAAGAGGATTGTGTGCTTAATTATTAAAAAAACCATAAAAAGTTAGTGCATTGCCAAGAGAAAGCTGAATTTTACGAACAATGTATATTAATTTAAATTGTCATTATCTACATGAACAAACATTTTTAACTGCGGGACTCAATAACTGCTGTTGCTACGGGACTCAATACGGGAAAATAAAGTAATAAGTACACCTATCGTGTACGTAAATATAAGCTGACATACCCTGGTCGCAGTCGTCTTCGAAGGTCCGCCAGCAGACGCGCTCCTGGTCGTTGGGGTCGATGTAGTGACGCAGCACACAAAGTGCTTCCGACGTGGAGAGAATCTCGCCCAGCCCCATGGCGTCCAGGGCCCGCCGAAACTGCTGCGGCGCGATACGTCCACTGTTCAGCGGGTCATAGTCCTGACATACACACAACTTAATGAGTACCAGTTTTACTCATGCTACATCATGCCATTTCTGCCAATTTTTCAATTTTACTAGTACCCTAGAATTTCTCGTAGTCCATATGAATGTAATGCCTGTTTTGTAAAAGGATTTTCTAAGATTATTATATTTATGATCAGTAGATGATAAAATCAGCACGAGCTTTTTCGAAAAAATTCAAAAGAATTGGTGCTCGCACATACAATTCCTGTACTTTTAGTAGCATATCATGTTGGCGGCAACACATCGTCAATGTCAGTTTTGCTTCTCTTCTGCAATTAAATGACGCTCACTCTGAAAAATTCGGATGCGCGCACGCGGCGCTGCTTGACGAACTCCTGCACGCGCAGCATCAGCTCAACAAGGCGGCGAGAGGGAGACGGCCTTGACAGTACGGGATGGAACACGTCGGATGCGCCCAGCGCCGCCGTGCTGCGGCCTGCCTCCACCTCGGGCCGCGACAGCTTCGGCAGCGTCGTGTCGATCACCGACTTCGGGTTCTGGTACGCCTGCGCTCAATCCAATAATAGCATCAAGTGAACAACTAAACATAGACACTAAAATATTTAAACGAAAATCGATTCACCGCACCGGTCCAAGGCCTTGGATACCCTCCTTCTTAACGGCTTCCACAGCCTTGAGAAAGTCGACGTAATCCAGCGTGTACGAGTCCTTGATGAACTTGCGCACGAGCAGGTTGAAGTCCTCAGCCGACACCAGGATGCCCACATAGTTGAGGATGCGTGCGAAATGTGCAAATGTGATGCGCCCGTCGTTTTTAGCCACCTGCAAAAATTGAACTTGTAACTGCACATTATATCGAATAGTCGAGAGCTAACTATAAAGCCATTATATTGTTTAGAAGAATACATAAAACACTTAATATAATTTATTTTTCTTCCTCTCTATCAAACTCCTCTATAACTTCTCCCTCATGTTGCATGTGCCCGAAAGGGTCCATAATGATGTTTTTTGTTAGGTATTTTATGAATCCTTGTATACATTATATCAATAAAGAATTGAGTATTGCCAAGAGCACATTACGACATGAACCAAAACCCTAGTTTAATCATACATTGATCACATTCAAAGCCTCTCAAAATGCATGCCCAAAAATTCTAAATTTAGAAATATACATTGAAATTCAGCTTAATTTATTTATTTCAGATTATTAAATGCTATATAATGCTGTAACTACTGCCGAAATAAAAATTGTTTATTCGAATGGACACACCTCGATTGAAGAGGCACACATAAAAGTTATTATCTATACTTAAACATCGCAACTATTTGCAAATTAAGAGTTCTCTCAAAAAGAATTCAGAATTTCGTGTCCTTTTGACTGCTGGGAAATCTCAACGGGTCCAATTATTCAAGCGTATATAATAGTCGTCAATATGTCTCTAGAGTCGTAATGGCAAGCAGGTAGTCTCACAGCCATGCAGCTGTTACTGGTCGTGTAATAAACTGTTGACATAGTTACCAGCTCGTAGTCCTGGAAATATGGTTTGAGCGGCAGCTCCCGGTCGGCGATGGTGGCGAGTAGACAGCATAGCCGCCGCATCTGCCACTGGTCTAAGTTGTGGCAGGCTGGCTCGGGTGGCGGCGGACATGCCTCCAACAGGCAGTCGGCAGATGTCTTATTGTGCCCACCCGCATCTACACACAATGTTCTTGTTAACTGGAACGAAGAATGCAGTTTTCTGTGCGACCAGGTTTTCACAGGGAAAAAATGATTGCAACAATTTGTTACAGAGACATGTAATCCCAGCTTTATTAAGTTAAAACCTTTTCAGGATATATCGGATCATCTGCTGGCCAGTGGATGAGAAAGGTCGTCAGCAAGAACACCAGTCATGGCGAGTGCCGTCACGATGTCAACTTATCTGTGCTCAATTATTCCTGTAAGCTCGAGTCGTCATAAATAATTTTGAATCGGCTAATCCAGTTTGTCACCCGAGAATGTAGGTATACAATAGCTTGTTACATAAAATAAATCCACTAGAATTGTTATCATAATTTATTGTAGCGCAAAAGATTCCTTTGCATGTCTTGTCATACTGATGGCTCAAATACTTACTACGATAAAATCTACAAACCCTGTAAATTTTTTCAGTACTCTACGACGACGAAGTTTTAAAATGGAAATGTAGGATTCTCGGATCTTTATCTGCAGTTGTGTAGTTATTTCCAATTTTAGTTCCCCAAGTTGAGCTCCTCTCCCCGCCGTATTGATTGGGATGACCTGGTTACTGCTCGCCCACAGAATATGAGACAGTTAACAAGTAGGGCATCTCATACAGTTTAAATCGCATGTTTCAACTTTTATTGTATGGATAGTTTGTAATTAATTGAATAAAAATTAATATATGCCACAGGCTACTAGAGCCTGTGGCTATCCAGACTAAAGATTTTTATTTTTTATTTGTTATACTAATACAGTAATATACAATACCGAAGTATTCATACAGATCTTATAGATTACAATTTAATTCAACATGTTTTGCCTTAAGATATATACATTATCTTATATAAAATATCAACTATATTATTATCAAGATTTTAAATTCAATATTCTAGGTTGCCCATATGTTAAATGGTTCCGAATCCGTTTAGCCATTATAAATACAAACAATTTTTCAATTTTCATCATGATAAAAATATTATACTTCAGTCATCATTTAATTGCAGTAAATAATTATAATTACTAAGGCGCATCTATTCGTGTACTTCGGATGTGCACTATTCTAATGAAATTAAAATCACACATTAAAATGTATAGATTTTATTGATAAGGCCTTTTTAAATAATAAGTACCTACATGGTTAGTTGAATTCGATGATTGCAGTAGATAACTTAGGTTCTGGAATATAAAATAACATTTAAGTTTAAACGTTAGATCTAGTGTGGTGTAATATACGATTTATACAAAAAACTTTGATGTTACAACGTCTACAGTTTACCCGACACAACACTTAAAAAAGGCATAACAGATAACAGATCTAAGCCCCACGGCTTTGTCCGTAATAATAAAAGTATAAATACCGAACAATTTCTGGGAAACTGGCTGAGTTTTCGATGTTCTGTTTTTAATAAGTAGGTGCTTAACTGATAAATATAAAACAAATAATTAAACGCAAGCAAAGCTTAAAGAAACCTACTTTACCGTTTTATCTTCGGAACCTTGATCAAATATAATGTATTACACACGCATTAATTAATATAACTCAAAAACATCATCAAAATCGGCTTACAACGAAAGTTATGAGGTAACTTTTGAAGTCGGGTTAACGAGAACATCGTTAAAGTAGTCCACAAAATAGGCATTATTGACATATTTCAAGAACTACTGATCAGATCTTGATCAAATTTAAATGGGACCAATTAGAAAGCAACATATATCAATCTAAAAATAAAATTTTGAAACCGGCTCACGTGGAGAAAAGTTATGAGGTACACATAAAAAAATACAATCGACTTGAGTATCTCCTCCTTTTTTGGGAAGTAGGTAAAAAATTACTATTCCTTATTGTAAATTCAAGTTAAATCTAACTCGAATAAACGCTACAAAGCTTAAAAAATATTATATAATTATATTAGCAGTGCTCCCATTTTCCCTGCAGATTTTTATCATTACCTTCCTGCAAAGAGTTGAAAACAGATCTACCGTTCAGTTTCCCGATAGGAAAGTGAAGTTGCGGCCGAAGATATAAGATGCTTGCCTAGAAGATAACCTAGAAGAGAACTATCACTCTAGAATTGCTTAATCCTCAAAGGCATTTTATGTTATGATTCCGATGGAAAATCGGTTTGTGCTTAAACTTATATTCACCTTATTTTCTATATCGAGTAATAGGTACTCTTCCGGAGTGCATCAAAGCATTAGAAGGGCCGACGCGATAAGCACTAAGTGAAGGATTTAAAATAGCTTGAGTAAAGAAACGATTTCAAACTACTCTTCCTAAATAAGTTAAATAATGGATGAAATCCGTAACGAGTTTTCGAGATGTTACCGATGATATTTTTAGTACAAAACATTGCATACAATAGTGAGAACGACTCACCTTCCCCGTGTATTATCTGGCAGAGCTGGTGGTAGAGCACACGGCCATCCTGTGCGCGGAAGTAGTCGGCTAGCTGGGAGATCTCGCTGTCTGACAGCCCTACCACGGCGCGGAGCGGACCGGCCAGGATCGACACAAACTTCGACTCTGTATGGACATGTTTTTGTTTATTTGAAAAAATACGTTAAAAAATTATTTTGTCAATGAAAAGATGCGGAGGCTAATACAGCTAAGACTTAATTCACCAACTAAAGCTACATCATTTACCAACAGCTAAATTTCATCAAGACCCAACGACTGCTGCGTGGAAATAGACTGAGTTTCTTTAGAATTTATTATATTAGCGTGACATGTATTTAACAACCTCGTCCACATTATCACTTACCATCAGGTGAGATAGTGATCAAATAATAGCCTTAAAGAGCTAAACAAACATAGGTTGAAAGGCAGAGACTATCCCTTTTAATCTAGACCTTAAAAGCGAGATTTTAATGGAAGCATTATACCTAAACAAGAGGTTGATTATGAAACTGTTTGCTCTTAGCATGAGATGCCAATGCTATAGAAATATGGCAAACTAGATACGCCAAACTGCATGCGAGGCATTGATTGTTCAAATATCTAGACAAGCTTATTACTTATGCGCTAAGAGATGTTGTTTCAGTACTCTCTTTTTAAAAGTAGTCTGAAATCGACGTGACGGTTCTGACTTGGCTCGTTGCCAACGAGCTCAACCTTAGGCGGTTCAACATCTGAAGTAGATACCCATTCGCTAAGAATGTCATAAGATATGATATTTATAAATTGTCTTAACATTAACATCTGTGAGTAACATATTTTACTATAGCTTGATAGGCAAGCATTTGTCATATGTATTATCTCACCTGTTGAAAAGATATGATGCGGCCGAAGATATAACATGCTTACCTTGGAGTTCATTTTAGACTTGAAGACTCCCAAACTATTGTTAGTCTACATCATTATCCGTCCATTTAGTTCCTACAGATATTTCTCTCACACAGTCTAGGGCGTCTATAGGCCACCAAGGCCAAGTGCGGGTTGATTGATGACATGTATCCTCGAAATTTGTAATTCTTTGACATGGTGAGTTGTCTAGTGTTGACTCTTGAGGATACCGGCATGTTGAATCACGATGTTATCCTTCACCATTATAAGAGAGAGTGCAAATTACGCACATACAATCAGAAAATAAATAGCAAACCGAGATTCATTCATGGTGGGTACATGGAACGAGATACCAGTGGTCAACGACATTTGCTCTCTGTCTAACTATGGCGCTTATCCCTTTCTTCATTTAAGTGACCTTCAGTTTATTAATATGTACCTTATAATTACCCAGCAGTTATTAAATAAAAAGTCTAACCACTACTCAAACCTAGCTCCTTGATCATGTGTTTTTGTGTAATCCTGCGGTCCTCATTATTTTTCTTTCGTCAAAATGACTCTATTGACGAAAAAATAATGAGGACTTTTGCAACATATTCAATGAAACAGACAACAGTGGTAAGTAGTTGTGTAGGATGGTTGACGGTTAGTGTACCAGAGATGAGAGAGTTTCCCTCGGGGTCGAGCGGTCGGTACCAGTCCCAGAGGTTGAGGCCGACGCGGAATGCCGCCGCGCGGATCTTGTTGCAGGTCTTCCATACATCAGCCAGACGGGTTATCTGCAACATCGGATACATAATTAATCAATATTAGAATATATAAGTAAGTAAAATCCGATGATTTACTGATTCACGGATTAAAATCTAAATCTAGATAACTACTTGACCTAGGAAGGCATGGATGTGAACTTCAGCCAAGAGAGGATTGTTCACTCGGGCCGAGCCGGGGCTGGTCAGCTATTCGCTAATACAATCTATGATACAATGCTTAAACGTCTTAGATAAGAATCGTGCCCACTTGCAGAATGAAGCATGCGTATTGCGCAATTAGTAGCTAGAAGCTGCTATTATTGTAGATGGAAAGTTTGTGCTGATCCAGTGCCGATAAATTTATTTTTAACATGGAAACTTACCAAATTACAACTCGAACTAGTTCAGGTACGAGTATCTACCATCTCATGTTATATAGTTTCGTTTATTAAACTTGAGCATTTGCAGTACTACCATTTTGGATTTTTAAAAGGCTATCGTTAGACCATTATCTCATCAGATGGTAAGTGATACGTCGAGTACGGTAAAAACGCTTGGCTTGAAATGTCTCTCAAGGATAACTGCCGAAATCATCATCATCATTTTTAGTGGTTTTGGTGACAGATTATTTGGGTGTTAAACTCCGACTATGTTTCGTTATAGGGCACCTAGCTGGGCGAGTATGAGAAAATGTCCTATCACCATGGAAAGTCTTAAGCATTGAATAACAAACTCTCCTGAAATGTTTTTTCTTGTCTTAAAATCCGGACGAGAAGAAGCTATTTTCTGATTTATAATACCTAACTTTTATGATTGACTAGCAGTGCCCCGCGGCTTCGCCCGCGTTAATAAAGTTAAAAAGTAGCCTATGTATTATTCCGGTACCTAAACTATCTACAGTCTAAATTTCATCAAAATCGGTTTATTCGTTACGGAGATAAGTGGTAACAAACATTCACACACACGCACAAACTTTCGCATTTATAATATTAGTAGGATTACAAGAAAGTATAAAGTGAAAGTGATGATGACGTATAAATATTATTAAAAAAACAACAAGTCCTTAGATTAGGGGCCGTTGACGTCCTAGAAACGCGGGGGTATTGTGCTACGCAGGCTACGAAACGTCTACGAGATGATATACTACAAGACTACGATAGATTATGTAACACACCTACGCAGGGCGGGAAATCGTTGGTAATGCACATGTATGCACACGGCACAGTCGAGTTATATTGGGTTTATTTTAAGGCTGCTTTAAGGAGCAAAATGTATGAAGTGGATGTGGCGCGCGTGTTACCACGCTGTTTTCATTTCATACAAAATACATGGAAGTGACGAGGTTTAAGGCGCGGGAGGCGTAGGGCGCGCCCTAAGTGATTTAGATATAGAGAGTTCTATGGGCGCGATCGAAATAAAATATCTTAATTATACTTGTTGCAGCCACCACGTGTCAAATATAATTAAACCGAACTTCAACTCTCCATGAACCTTTCGCATATAAAAAAAATATTATATACACATTTAATGCTACACCAGGGTTTATTTACGACACAAAATACATAAACCGTGTTATGCCTGTAAAAAGGGATTATTCCCGGTCGTCCCCACCCTGTCGTCCCCACTGTCGTCAAGATCAGAATAACCATATTATTTACTGTAATGCATCCTGCGCTCTGTAGGAATTTGAGTGGATTAAGAATTATTGGATTATTATTTAGCTAACTTCGGTCTACCCTTGACTCGTTGATTGATTATACCAAAATATGCTATAATAGCTACTTACCGTGTCATGCATTTTGATTGCTGATTACTTCGCTAAACGAACAAAACACTTAGGGAATGCTGATTTACTTTTTTAACGCATACTAATTTCGATCTTGATAGCCAAATATAATGCTTGGAATTTCCGAAATTTCACATAAACTGCCCAGTCAACATGGGTGACATTGACATATGATATCATGGCATTTTGATTATAATAACTATATTTTGATTATGGAATGACAGGAAGATATCTACACGAAAAAGTTCAGTATATCAAACATATTTGTTAATATATCAAACACGCGGTTTCTAAGTATTTTTTTATTTTTACCGAGTTCCCAAAAAGGAGGAGGTATTCAAGTCGACTTTTAAGCTATTGCATAGCTTCTATCGCGGGCCTTGAGCGTGGAGACAGAATCCAGAAATTCCGTAACGAAAATAACCTAACACCCCCCACTCCGACCGGCACAGCGGTGATACTTTTTAGTTTTGTCATCTATCGATGTATAGCAGAACTTTTAATGACTTGTTTGAAATATCACGCTTGTCTCTTTAGTTCAGCAACTCGTCTCTAGGTGGCAGGAAAAAAAATACTGCATAAATAAAATAAATAAATAATTATAATTGCATAAGTTGATAAAAATGCTAAGCAATAGCTTTACCGCGGCAGTCCCCGAGTGCCACACGTCTTTTTTTTTTTTTGTGTGTTACTCATAACTTCTCTCCACGTGTGCTGATTACATATTTTTTTTTTAATTTGAAAGATGTTTCTTTCTAATTGGTCCCATTCAAATTTGATCAAGATCTGATCAGTAGTTCTTGAAATATCGTCAATAATGCCTATTTTGTGGACTATTTTTATTATGTTCTCGTTTAACCGACTTCAAAAGTTACCTTATAACTTCTTTCGTTGTGAGCCGATTTGATGATTCTTTTTTATCTGAAAGCTGGCGCTTTTCATGTGGTCCCATTGAAATTTGATTAAGATCTGACCTCTAGTTTTAGAGTTATAGTCAATAATGCGTGTTTAATATAATACATTAAATCTGTTCAAGGTTCCGAAGATAAAGAAGGTAAAGTGATAAAGAGCCTGCGTATTCCAGGTCTAGTGTGTTTACCAGCTTCGATCACATGGTCACTTACCATCAGGTGAGATAGTGGTCAACACTAGCCTGTCAAAAAAAAAAAAAAAAAATGTCAGTATTTTTAAGGTTTGCTTGCGTTAAATTATTTATTTATCTCCTTACGCTTGTGAAAGAATTTTGGTATTTTTGATAGAAATCACTTTTTATTAGTAATTTTATAAATAATTCTGGTACGAGTGCTCTGGCACAAGATATACCGATCTGCTTCTAATTTATGTAAGAAGTTGCAGTAAACAACTATTATTTAATATATTCGTAGTTCCTAAAAAATCTTATATTTAAGCAAAATGTTATGTAGTTTTTATGTTCGATAGGCAAATATTTGACCACTATCTCACCTGATGGAAAGTGAAGATGCGGCTGAAGATGTAGCATGCTTGTCTAGAAAATTTTAGTTGCCGTATCTGGAAGTAATACGCTCTAACTGTGCAAAGCTCCACAGATACGTAGAGCTACACATAATTAAGTTTTTATGTACTTTGCTTATATACAAGAGACATCACGGCTTTATGTCAACTAATATAAAAAGCGTAGACACCCATTAGGGTTCATTTTGAGTAGGTATCTTGAATGGTAGTTTTAAAATTTTAATGGAGATATATGTGCAATTTTTATTATAACATAAACAAATAAACGATTTTTTAAATTATATCAAATAACATCTGTATCTAAACTTACAGTTAAAAAACAGGATAACAGTACACTGTATAAAAAAATCTACAAATGATGGGTTAGCAACGACGACTACAGCAATTAACAAGCGATAATGTAGAGATCTAGATAATCTTAAAGTGAGGGCTCAACAAGGTGACAAGAGGCCAGCCATCACCAAGTCCAATCATCCATCAATTTGTCAATGGGAAAACGTAGTACCTGTCCCATACCATGAGGCTCAGGTAACACTGAAGCTACAATTCCCCTTTATTTCGTTACACAAGTCTTCGTATGTGCGCAGGTTGTAAAAGGAGTGCGGAGATATAAAGTAATCTATGAGCAGTCGAGAGACAAGTCGGGTTGCGTGGAAGGGCGAGTGTCCGTGGTAAAGGGCGCGAGGCATGCGCGTTGGGGCGGGCCGAGTGCGAGCCATGACGTCAGAGGATCGATCGGCGCGCGGAGGCGACGAGGCGGGCGTCAAACGGCACGCGAGCCCAGCCTGACTGCCGCGGGTTATGTAACCAGCTCCATGTCATGGGCACCCATGTGTGGGCTAAGCTTTAGGACCAGGAACAGCCCTTCGCAGAAAACCTCTCTCCGATGGGGCGACAGCTGCAGCGCTGGGGCTGACTCGTCGAAAGCTCGACACACACCCGTTATCAGTGCACAGTGACATACATATCGATAGTGCTATATACATATATATATTTATATTCCTATATATTTTGAAGGATCTTGTTTAGGATAATGAAGGTCGAGGACTAAACTGTGTAGAGGTGCTGTGTGTCGACGTGTCATTTGTACGGGCTGAAAAGTAAGTGGAGCTCAAATGTTGCTTAAATAACAGACATATTCGATGATATTTGTGAATGTATAATAAAACATTTAATTAAAGCTTAATACTTGTCTTTACATCAGAATAAAAATGATCTCAGGGATATTGATGAAATAGAATCTTGTTCATGAAAGATTTGGTCAGTATGTAATTTTCGGGAATTTCCAATCTTACTCTCTGTAAATAGAAATTGTAATCCATTTACCAAAAAGCTTTTGAGCTATACTAATTAAAATAGGGCATGGGCATGTTTAACTAAAATAGTAATGGTTTAACTTTCATAAAATGCATTTGATTCTTCCTACGATTATTTATGTGGGACTTAAACTCCATCTTTTTAAATGTCTTCAAAAAAGGAGGAGGTTCTCAATTCGATTGTATTTCTTTTAATGTGTGTTACCTTTGAACTTTTTTCTCGCAAATCGATTATAATGATTAATTTTATATTTAAATGGTGGTGTTTTTCATGTGGTCTCATTTAAATTTGATCAAGATCTGACCCGTAGTTTTTGAGTTATCCTTAATAATGGGTATTTAATTCATTGAGTCTGATCGAGGGTTCCGAAGATAAAGCGGTGAAGTCGGTTTTTAAACTTTGCATGCGTTTCAATTATTATGAAATAAAGCCATTTTAAGGTAGAGGCTAGAACATTCTACCCAAGTTTGTAATTTTATAAAACTAAAAATTGTGTGTGTAAAAAGTGTATGTTTGTTCCTTCTTCCCTCTGCAACAGCAGAAAGGATTTATATAAATAAAATCAAGCATATACGTAGCTCATATTAAGGATTACCGTATAGGCTACTTTTTCTCCTTGTTCATCGCTTTATCATCAGTAAAGCTTTTTTTGTATTGTTATGTGTTTTCCTCGATAATTGAATAAATTATTACAACAATTTAGATTGCTGTATATACCTTATATAACTTTGCATATGCGTAGGTACACGTAGATATATATATAACTACATGTAGGGTACAATAGTTACACTTGTCTCTCTATGTTTCATCAATTCTTGTTATTTATTACATGGAGATTGAGTTTAAAAGGCTCTCCATTATGCTTATGATTGTAAATCTCAGGAATATGGATAGAGTTCAACTCTCTCCCACGTCCGATCTTACCCTCTTTTATAAGAAGGGAGGGGATAAGGTGTGAGGATAAAGGTGAAATGCAAGTTATAACCTTATTTTAAGTATTTTTGTCACATATCATTCGATGGATCAGGTTAAATAATTTACTGAATCTAGTTTCCCATCCCACATAATCAGTAATTAAGTAGCTGTCTCTAGTAGAATACCATGGTATTCACCTAATACAAAATTACCTTCACATGCCTAACTAAACTCTATAATAATGTTAGTAATGTACTTACATGGTTTACCTGCATGAATGTTATAGACTTCTGATGAAGTGCAAATGAAAGTTATAAAATTAAAATTTAATTATTATTCAATTTTAATTATTAAAACCTGTGATTCCTTTTAAAGGCTACCGCCACCTAAAAGTAGTATTTTTAACTATCCGTTTACCTGTTACCACTGTTTGGAATCCTGAATATGACAGTCGACGTTTAATAGTGGCACTGCCGTAGGAAACCACGCCAATGATGATTTTTCTATGTCCACTTATTGTAATTGTGCCACATATCAAATATAATAACAATAATCAAAAATATTATCATGAAGCTTTAAAGACAACCTAGTCTAGTGACTACCTAGTCCTTAAATCTATATTTGCACCACTATTAAGACCAGATGTGAGAAATATATTGATACACTAATCCCTGCATATGTTTATACCTACACTTAAAGCAAATAAATGCATTTCAATTTATTCCAATTCAATACATGGCCAACATTTCGGTGACGTCATTCACCGGCTGTAATGCCATGTAGAGCAACATTGAACGCATCTGATAATCTGTTCCCATTTGACCAGAAACACTACCGTCCAAGATGTTCAACGTGGCGGGGGTGATCTCGATCATCCTATTCTACGTGCTGATCCTAGCGGTCGGCATCTGGGCGGGCCGCAAGAAGCCCCCGGGCAATGACTCGGAGGAGGAGGTGATGTTGGCAGGCCGTTCCATCGGCCTGTTCGTCGGCATATTTACAATGACAGGTACTGCACTATGAAAGGTGTAACGTAAGTTGAATCACTGCAGAACACTTTACCAATCGCAGAAAAGTAAATCGTACACCCAAAAAGTAAATTGTTACCCAAATATATTAATGTACAAGTTATTAAATAACTTAAACATCCGAAGCCTAATTTATCATTTTAAAAATACATGGAAATAGCAGCGATGTCTCCACAAAACCAATCGGGTCATATATATAAAATAAATTAGTGTACATTTGTAAGTACTTTTTAAAATAAAAACCTTATACTGTAAAAGTTTTATTCTAGGCCTACCAGGCTTACCATCCTCGACTACATTCTTACTTACCAACATAGAGAGATATCCCATCAAACTCTAGCTCATTACAAGAAAAAAAAATCTGTAATTTTAGTTCAAACACAATGGCACAAATAAAAAGCAGGTTACAAATTTAAGGAATCTGCCATTTGACCTTTGATTGGGATCGCGAGAATGTTCGAAAGCATAAGTGGTCGTAATTTAGCAATCATTCTTTTCATCTCTCATTAATTGTTAGCACCACGAGTCAAACGCGTAGGAGACAATAGATTAATATCTATGATAAATAATATCGGCAATTGGGCGGCAACATTATGGTCTCGCCCGCAGCTCGCCGCCCGCCCTGTTCATGGGCGGCAATTCATTAGTCGAGCGAGCGATGTTAATTATTACGTATCTACTTTATTTTCTTATCACTCCATACTCGTTAATACTTATTTTCCAAATGGGTAGTCAATCATGATTGATATTTTCTTTTAGTAATTTGGTGCGTCGCAGTAGTATGGTTTTTGGAACATATGGCTATGACCCGGGATTATAATCTCTTTCACTGTAAGATATGGCCCCGAGTCCAAACAGTGCAAAAGAAATTGGTTGATGATGACTGTGGCCGAGGACTTAGTAGCTGTATAGCTCGCTTTTCACGGTGAAAATGGTTAAACAAAGATGCCACGATCCAATCTTGACTATGATTGTAAAAGTTTAGAAAGACTGCGCTATGCGAGTGTACATAATACGATTCTCACATTCGCTTGCAGAAAATGCAAATCAGCGTCTTTTTAACATGCGGCAGCAGTGAGGCAGACATCCTTTAGGACTCTGGGCTAGTTGTACTATACGGCCGCTACATGACGCTGGGAAAGCATGCTACATCTTTAGCTGCAACTTCACTTTCCATCAGGAGAGACAGTGGTCAAATGCTTACCTACCGAGCACAAAAAAGGGTGTTTGTCGATGTTTGACCGCGTGGTGTGTTGACAGCGACATGGGTGGGCGGCGGCTACATCAACGGCACCGCGGAGGCTATCTACACGCAGGGGCTGGTGTGGTGCCAGGCTCCATTCGGGTACGCGCTCTCACTGGTCTTCGGTCAGTATTCTACGTTATTTTAAATAGTTAAAGTAACATTCATAGCTCTGCACTAGAATTGAAACATTCACATCTTTACCCAATTCCAAATAACTACAAAATAAAAGTGAAATTCACTTCAAGAACCAGAAACATAAATACCCTGGGAGAGAAATTGTATAACTACCGGGAATAAAGCCTGGTGCCCAACAGTATGCTTCACCATATATTAAGTTAATAAGAGTAAGTGCATGAAAAAATGTATGCTATTTTCCCCTTATTCCACTTAGATAACTATTTTTCGCCTATATGACAACGAGCTCCTATTGTTTCCAGTTAGGTCGTTGTCAGATGTGGGGGTAGTTTACGAAGCTACTACGTTGGGATTTGGGATTCCTTATTACGGGTCATATTTAAATTGTATGGGCGTTGTGATGATGTATAATGCGAGTTTGTTACACAGGCGGTATATTCTTCGCGAACCCGATGCGGCGGCAGGGCTACGTCACCATGCTGGACCCACTGCAGGACTCGTTCGGCAGCCGGATGGGAGGCCTGCTGTTCTTACCAGCACTCTGCGGGGAGGTGTTCTGGGCTGCCGGCATTCTCGCCGCTCTCGGTGAGTAACATCATATGGTTTTACTGGGTACCTATCCACTTTAAATTATGACTTCAGATTTTATTCGAGCCAATATGGACCCGGTTTTACTTGATAAGGTATTGTTTGGTAAAACAAGTCGATTCTTTTAATTTCTAGTCTTTCTGGAGATTGAAATTTAAGCGCTTACTGTAAAATGTACAGTCCGTACAAAGATCGGGTTTGCAGAAATGTATGAAGTATAGTCTCAAATCTTATGGTTAATGAACACTTGCCTATCAACAGGAATACCCCAATATAACTACAAGCAAGAAGCATACTAGGAGGTCTGGCCAAGTTACAAATAAATCGTTCCTTATATTAGTTAATATAAGGCATATTTCTAATGGTCCGATTATCGCGTAATTACAAGATCGCCCTCGTCTAAAGATATTACGGTCTGTGTAAAAAAATTAGCCCACGCAGTTTTAGTTAACGTGGTCTTTATTTAGTTCATATTATTATAATCATTTTTTTCTAATATCTGCTATATAATTATATAATCTTAAAAAGGTCTACCTTCAGGTAAATGGCCTATTCTTTCTAAATAAAAAAAAGTTAAAAAAAATTTTACAAAGTGTGTGAGAATGTGTAGGATGTGAGTTTCTCTTCGAAACAAAGTACTATTAATGTGAGTTTCTCTTCGAAACAAAGTACGATTTAAGTGATATTTAGTATCTATGTAGCATAAACTTTCTGTTTATTATGTATTATGTGGTATAAGTCAAGCGGTAGCGCCCGTAGGGCAATGTTAGTCTAAGTTGAGAATAATCTTCTGTAAGCTAATAATGGAATAAGAATAATGGGTATATCTTAAATTCTTAGGCTATAAATTTAATCGAAGATTTTTTAGTTTAGAGCTATTTGTGTTTAGAGCTCTATAACATCATTCATGTGTTTCACCTTCTGTACTAAAACAAAATACAAAAAACGTCGACATTTTGATTTCTAAAAACAAATGCTCTCAATCTCTCCAACAATACATGCAGAGAACCTTCCGTTAGCAGTTATTTAGGTCTGCAGTCGCAAACAGTCCGTCTGCGTGACACTCGTCTGGATCCATAAAGGAAAGTAATCTGAACCTCTGCAATAACACAGCGACAGAGCTATATAAAAAAGCTTACTGGCCTTACTGCAAGGCCGATTACTGGATACTTACCGAAAAGCTGGTATTAAGAGACCTTGCGTCTCTTTTTTTGCTGATTTTCACGTTTAATTTAGCAGATTTTGCGATGGTATAGGACAATTCCAGGTCACATCCACTATCATATAATTAGAGGAACTAAAACGAGACATTCTTTTATGGTGGACATTCTTCGAAATAGCAATTTGCACATTTATATAAGTAATAATAATATGTTTATTTCCAAAAATAAAAATTACATTCAATAATGGAGTGTTCAATAATAGTGGATACAAACTATACATTTGTAGGAAAAATGCAATTCTTTAACAACAACATTATGTAAGCCTCAGACACCCACACTAGGCAAGGCCGGTACTGCAGGTACCTGTGCTCCCCCAAACTGATGTCTTATATACTTAGAATATTTTGTCCTAGATGGTTTGTACAATAATTAACAATATTAAATAATTATATTATATTGGTTTAGAATGATATAAGTTAAAAAAAAAAATATTTATAAATATATATAGATTTTAATTTACACTAATAACAAATTCAATTTACACACGTATGTGTGTGTGTGTGTGTGTGTGTGTGTGTGTGGTGTGTGTTGTGTTTACAAGTTAGAATGTCTGCAACGAATACTCTCATCTCATGACTGAAAGTAAATTTTCGGTTTGTCATATGAGTATGATTTTAAAAGGTTACTTACCTGTGTTTTCAATTCAAAATAATTGAGATTTTTTATTTCATTAATTTTAGAAATTTTGTTGTAGATACTACTGTTGTAATCTTTTGTGTTCTCCAGATACATTGAACCAAATCAAATCCAATCATATAATTAAAGGCAAGAGTTAATAAGTACCTTCTAGGCAAGGATAAATTCATCGTCGACTACATCGTCACTTAATTGTCTTGATGTAAGATCACGATCGAAAGCTAAATATTTCTAAGAAAATAAATAATAATATTAAGTCAATTTGTTTTAAAACAGCTGAGTAAGTACCGTGTACCTACTGTTTGAAGCAGTAAAAATGAGGGCTAAATATAAAATATATTAAGCATGAATTGAATTAAATCACTTTGAAGCGACTCATTTTGAAGCATCAAATTTGCCTAGAAATTATTCATATACTCGCCAACTTTTAAGGTTTCTTAGTGTAAATTAATACTTTTTGTGGGTATTTGTATACCTACACGTTCTTTGACTTGATATTCTTTAAAGTAGTTCGTTGAGTTCGCCGAGGTTTAAATTTAATTATACATTTTCATTTGGCCAATGAATGATTTCGACTGGCAAAACTTTCAGTCCGGTTCTTTATTAACTCTTTATAACTCTTGAAGTTTGGAACCTAATGTAAGTATAAACTTAAAAAAAGCTCAAGTATACTTACTCTGTCTTACAATTTCACTGGATGGAGCGGCAAACGCGGTGGCGACGGCGGTGCCGATTCCGTGCCGTCTTGACATACCGCCTGTCAGAAAATTCACTGAATTTTTGCTCGTTTATTTATGCAAGATACACAAGCGTTTGATTACCATCTCAACTGATGGAAAGTGAAACTGCGGCCGGAGATGTAGTATGCTTGTCTATAAGATACCTATTCACTCTAGACTGGACGACTGCCAGATTATACCGTTCAGTAAACAACGACGCTGGCAATGAGTTCCACTCCTTCGCCGTACGTATGATAAACGTAAAAGCGAATCGCTTCTACGTTAAATGTTACGTTACTTAGTGAAATGGAGGTATGTCGACCATAAATGGATGGCGTTTGTCAGTTGATCTAGTTTCTAGATGGTAAAACGGGCATGGCGGAATTAACTCATGAAACTCATAAGTACGTAAACTCTCGAAAATGTAAACGATAGAATACCGATAGACTCGCGACCTTACGTCGTTGACCTACTATCGCCAATGAGTCTTTTTTTTTTTTTTTTTTTATTCGTTATAGGCAAACTTTTGACCACTATCTCACCTGATGGTAAGCGATGATGTGGTCGACGATGGAGCAAGCTTGCCTAGAAGATACCTATTCACTCGTGACTTGAAGACCCTCATATTGTACTTATTAGTCTTTTTGCTCGTTGGTCAATAGATTCAAGAGCTTCAAGCTGCTACTTGGAGGATCCATCCCAGAGGTGGCCGCAGTACTCCTTACACGATTGTAAGGCGCTCGCACTTTCGTCCATCATAATATGTGCAAAGATTCACCAAATTACCTATAAGTGCGATATTGGATTTGCGTTCACAGCAAAAATTGCGCGCAGCGTTCGGGTTTGCTGCTCTACCTTGTGTAAAAAGGTCCTTACACCAACACGGTAACTATTATCGTAATATAATTAACCTCGATCACAAGTTAAATAGCTTCGTGTATGAGACAGGCGTTTGGGAGCGAGCTTCGGGAAACAGTACCTTTGACATTACCTTCCGTAGCTTTGAACGTGTCGCCTTTATTGGCAGTTATTATCCGTACAGCGAGGGAGTGGAACTCATTGCCTGCGTCTTTGTTTCCCGAACAGTACAATCTGGGTGTCTTCAAGTCTAGAGTGAATAGGTATCTTCTAGGCAAGCATGTCACATCTTCGGCCGCATCTTCACTTCCCATCGGGTGAGATAGTGGTCAAATGCTTGCCTATATATCATAAAAAAAAAAAAAAGTTAATTACTAGATAGATGTTAGTTGTTATTACCGTCTACTTTGTTGAGACGTGCTAAAAATATAATTTACTGTATTAGTATACATGGAGATAATTCAAATTATGTAAAAGAACAAAACCTTCATGTAATCTTGATTATAATTAACGGTGGTGATGTTATCGGTTATGATTAGCGATACAATATAATATAACCAACACTCGTGTAGAGCTATGAGAAACTAGTTACATTTATATTTCAACGCTTCAGATTAAATCCCTTTCAAGTTACATATGTACGATATTTGTATAAGAAATGTAACATGATGTAGGTAGTCAGAATCTGCTCAGTATTAACTCCGATGAAACAACAATTTTATGCTCGAGCTGAGGCAATTTAAATAAGTTATTGCGCAGTTAGGAAGTGAGCCTCCGACGTTACCTTTATCTTTTTTAAGGGCAGTGCGATGTTTATTTAAATAGGGACAGATAGCTGCTTCCTTTACCTCAATTATATGTATGTATTCTTGAAGTTCAAAAGATTCAGGCGTATGGGAATGAATATCGTTGGGTATACGTCTTATTCGTCGGATACAAAGATAATACGTCGGATACGTCCATATATTCATTACTAACATTAAATTACCTCTACTATACATTAGAGTTATTGTTAGAAACGGTATATTTACCATTTACCATGTATTTTTGTTCTTTGTTGAGGACTCCATGTTTCGGCATTGATCACGAGATTATCACGTGAACTGAGTTCTCGTGACCATAGCGCTTGTAAAGGTGCCGAAATATCCTCAATAGAAACTATCACTTTAAAATCTCAAACAAATATTAAAATTTATTTCATTGCACGAACGGCGAAATTTGTGTGTGTGAAATGGTAACCAACGGATACAAAGAATTGGTTCTTGATTTAAACAATATGTAGAGCGTGCCACCGTGGTGGCACACATAGGAAGAGAGAAAAAAATGCAGGGAAAAATATGTACTACTCCAATATCCTTCATTATTTTAAATTATTAATACAGATAAATATATGACATCAGAATTGAGTGTAAGCCAAGTCTTGGTCACAGTCTGACCGATGACTACTACATACAATATTCACGCTGCTTGTCGAAGCGCGCGAGGAGTACGCAGCCATTTTGTCTAATTTATGTAAGGTCTACTCGGGTATTCTACAATATTAGAGCTTAGTTTGGTCTTGCAAATGGAAACAATGTAGTTTGTGTATACTTACGTATGTTTTAATTGCTTGCTATTTCATGTTGCTGGGCGTAAACAAAGGTGCCTTTGAATTTAATTTTCAGATCAGAAGCTTCCTCTTAAAATGCATATAACATTACATTAACGCTTTCACACTCACAGCCCCACACTAAGTTCGATGACTTGTGTCGTGGGTGCCGGAAATATTCACATCATATACACAATCACAACTAGAACCACAAATTTCCCTCGGGGCGAAAACTTGTGTTTCCACCGAGAATCGATCCGATACCCACTGACACGCACCTCTAAGTCCTATTCGCTTGGAGGTATACTTCTTAAAATATTTTCAAAGGGTTTGTACATAGGTTGACTTTTGTCAATGCTGCCTTCTTTCTAAAACATTTGCATTTGGTATCGTTTCAAGGTTTTTAACATGATAACGGTACGTCTGTCTATATTACAATAGATTTGAATATTTCATATACAAAGTTAGTCGATCGGTAGATACCAAGGCAGCGTTGATACGCTACGTATCTAAGCTACGCAGGCCTTCCGGTAGTTCTGAATTTTTCAGACTGTTGAAACGGAAAGTGATAACGTGTAAGAGGTAGATCTAGAATAAGTTTTATGAGCCTAATTAAAAAGTTATTATTCATTTCGTATAATAAGTCAAATGAAAGTCATGACAACAGGGTACCAATAAAAAAAAACAAACGCTTTCACACTCACAGCCCCACACTAAGTTCGATGACTTGTGTCGTGGGTGCCGGAAACATTCACATCACACACACAATCACAACCAAAACCAGAAACACAAGTTTTCCATGGGGTTGTGTTCCCGCCGGGAGTCGAACCCAGACTAATAATACAATAACCTTGAATAATATGAAATGAAATCGAAGGCATGAGTGATTTCATTTCAACGTGTGATGTGTACACTGTATTACCTACAAGCTAATCGCCACATGGCACAAAGCAGTTATAAAACAACATGTTGGTTGCTGCTACGTAATGTCAAACATTTGTTTCGTGGTCCTGCGATCTGTTATTTTATGAGTGTTGCCGAGGCAAGACACGCCGAACGACGTTCTTCATCACATTTTTATTGAGGTTTCGTAAAAATTCCCTGAATTGCAGACAAGAGTTTTATGTTAGCTTTGTTTCTGTTCAAGTAAAACTTACCACGTCATTTACGAGTATATTGAGAGTACAAAAACACAGTACACGAACCTTGAGTGTTTAATCGTTTTTTTATTAATACAATTAAATAGTTAAAGCAAATGCCATATCTTTGTGTTCAACCGCGGGAGATCCCTGGTGACCTATTACAGGTTCTTTTTGAACACTAGTCTCTTTTGTCAGTGAAATAATTGTGGCGTCATTGTTCTATTGAGAGAAAAATAAACATTTTGATTGATTTTATTGATAATTAGCGCCCGTTATCTGCGATGATCTCTACATTAATATTAGTTAGATGTTTTACATGTTTATTAAAGTAATTTTATCGAATAAGTAGTCTTTAAAAAATAATCTTATTAGACAACATGTTGTTTTATATGAATCCAAGTGTGTAGATGCATGCCACATATAAACCGTGACGCACAATAGTATCTTGTCGACGGAGACAGGTCAACAGCTCCTCGGCGATGCTCCCGGCATTTTGAGCCATTGTTTTAGTGCCTTTTGCCTTTGTACAGCGATCTTTGTTCTTTATCAAAAATAAAATATTTTTCAAGACAGCGTTTATTTTATAGCATCCTTGAAAGCTACGCTTTGTATTCATGATCCTTGTACCCAAATAAACAGGCCACAAGAAAACCAACAAACTGAAACATGTCATATTTGTACATGCGATCCATTAATTAAATAACTTCCACCCAGTTGACCTTTCGGCTAAATAAAGGCTATACTCTACGTAGGAATCAATATAAGTATGAAGCTAAGGTATTTTCCGGCACTCGACGATCTTGCTTATAAAGTCCTCAGAAATCTCGCTTATACCCATCGACTATAAAGGAAATGGCGGCTGAGGTCGCGACGGAAGGTTAACGTGGCTATAAACAATTTAGAACCCTGGAAGGCAAAACTCTCGACTCCGTAACAGCCTCCTGCTAACGAGCCGCGGTGGGGGATCCCTCCGTGTCCTAAGCCTATTTATAACTCGAGGGACGCCCTTTTTTTAAGAACCTTTACAGAGAAATACGTCTCATTTTTCGTAGTTTTCGGTCGACTTTTTGTTGCTCTCTTGGATTGCGATAGGCATTTTTAAGACGCAGATACTTTTTAAAGTACCTTTTTACCTTTGTACCTACCTTTGTACCTTTTTAAAGTATAATGCATGTTCGCAAAATTATTATAAAAAGTGATCAATATTAATAATACAAAACAATATGATTAGCTTACTGAACAAGCGCTTTTAGATGAGTATTCTACTATACGTATCCCTAACCTTAACCTTAACAACAGTAAAACCATGAAACAAACCATGAATACACGTGTGTAGTATTGTATTATTAGGATAAACATAAATTAAATAGTGAAACAGGTTTAATAAGGACATACACAGGATACAGATACAATATACAGCGTAAGTTCTTCTAGTGATAGCTCCATTGAAAAGATGACAAAGGTCTCAAAGCGTCTACCTCCTTGGCGCCCATGAAAATTAACATTTTTGGATCAGTATAACATAATAAATTTTATTTTATATTTCTTTCTTTCATACCATAAACGCTTGCCGCATTCGATCAGTTTCTCACTTGATGGTAAAAAACGATGTGGTCGAAGATGGAGCACGCTTGTATACAAGATCACTTGAGAGAGAGATATGATAGAGAGAAGATATTTTTATCCAACCACGGAACAGGGAAAATTATATGAAAGGGTATTTTCTAAAGATTTCAAGTCAGTCAATAGCGAAGCATGTCAAATTACAAGGAAAGTTTGGTGGCATTATATACTAATACTTTATGTATCAACGAATTAGAAACAAGTATTCCAGATCTAGTGTGTTTACCAGCTTCGATCACATCGTCACTTACCATCAGGTGAGATAGTGGTCAAACACTAGCCTGTCACAAATAAAAAAAAAAAAAAGTAAACTACTATATGTATGAGTAATATTCGAAACTCCGGTTCTATAAACGGCCGAAGCGAATATGAATTGGGCACAAATCTGAGGAAATTTCTATATCTTTCTTTGTTACCGTTCGGCTAAGTTCGACGCAAATAAAATATTTTCATAACATTTCTTCTGTTTAGGTGCAACTCTGGCTGTGATCATCGACATGGACCAGCGCACCTCCGTTATCTTCAGCGCATTGGTAGCTGTCTTCTACACGCTGTTCGGAGGCCTGTACTCCGTGGCTTACACCGACGTAATCCAGCTGTTCTGCATCTTCATCGGGCTGTGGATGTGCATCCCCTTCGCCTGGGCCAACCCACACGTCAAACCTCTCTCCTCTATGGATGTAGATTGGATCGGAAAGGTGGAGCCAGCGTATTACTGGTTCTACGCGGATTACGGCTTGCTGTTGATATTCGGAGGGATCCCTTGGCAGGTGATATATGGTTTAGAATGCATATTTAAAATCGCTACTCGTCAATAGTAAAAAAATAAAATATCTTAATGAAGGTCATTTATTTAAGTATTGCATCGAAGTGTTGGTCTTAGTAACTTATTTATGAAAATTCATTGAATTAAGCGTTACTTTTCGGAAATCCAAAAACACAAAATGTTGCACAAAACTATGTAATTTTGCTGTAAAAACTATCGCGAGAGTTATTCATTATTAATTTCTAAAACCGACACTCACTCACGTATTATTTCTTCGACAATAATACGTGAGTGAGTGTCGGTTTTAGAAATTAATTATGTAATTTTGCTTTACAACATTGTTTTTTTTAATTATTTTTTTTTGATACGGCGCGCTTTGTAATCTAAGGTACATACAAAATTACAAGATGCTTGTGGATCTTTAAATAGGCCAATTGCAACGACAATAATATCATTATAAGACACCATCCCTAACTCACAATCCATATAGACTTAAAATAATCTCCATCTGGATTATTCTCATAATCTCCATCTTTTTTGAAAATTAATAACAAGTACATTAATGAATTTCATGATACCATCTGATCGGTTGAAAAGGTTATTTGTACTCAGCAAGTTTCCCCCTGCAGGTATACTTCCAGCGTGTGCTGAGCAGCAAGACGGCGGGGCGCGCGCAGCTGCTGTCATACGTGGCTGCCTTCGGCTGCATCATTATGGCGCTGCCGCCGGTGCTTATCGGAGCCATCGCGAAAGGGACCGGTGAGATTTATTAACTTTTTTCACTGACTTTATGCAGTTCTGCGGACCACGCGGTCCTTTTTTAATCTTCAATGGCATATATTCCGACTCTATATATACAATTTTTGGCAAGTTTTTAACAGACTTAATTCAAATAATTTCTGATACCTTCTATGCATAATAAGCATGGTTTCGAGGTTGGTACTTTAAATACGTCTATTAAAAACTTATAGGTAACCGAACAACATCAAAGAATACTTGAGAATGGTCTGCGTGTTTGAAACGCGACCTCTTTGTTAATTTAGTGAGGAGATGGTTGAAAGTTACAGGCAAATTTGTATTTTTTAATAGACAATTTTTTAATACAATTTAAGCTCTACAGCACATGATATATAATAGGTATAAAATTAGATGATAGTACTCGTATTTGTTCTGTGTCGGCAGTGTGACACCATGAAACTGATATAAACCTGTATGCATGCACAGCGTGGAATGAGACGGACTACCGAGGCCCCCTGACCCCTCAGGGCGAGCTGACCCCCGAACAGACGTCTATGATCCTGCCGCTGGTGCTGCAGCATCTCACGCCGGACTTCGTGTCCTTCTTCGGGCTGGGGGCTGTGTCAGCTGCCGTCATGTCCTCAGCCGACTCCAGCGTGCTGAGTGCCTCGTCTATGTTTGCCAGGTAATGTGCCCTGTGATCATTCAAATTTAAATCAACCTTTCATCACATCATCAAATTTTAATCACAAAATAGGTGTCACAGATAGCCCTTTGTGTATGGGATGTGTGGAGGAAAACCAAACCGTAGCACACATTAGAGCCACGACTGGAATGCTAGAGCAACATTCCACAAAATCTAAAGACTCACTTAAATCAAATACAGCAACTTCACCACTGAAACAGTTATGCCAGCACCCCAAAACCAAACTCCGTTATCTTAAGGAGGTCGGCTGGATGGGGTAGTTCCCGGCAGGAGGAAATGCACAATACACCCCAAGCGGGAAATCAGTGCAGGCCTTACCGCCCCCATATTGAATTGTACCACACACGGAACACACGGACAAGGTTTACCAAAATTCTATAGGTATTTACTTTCATCGAAACTTAAATATTGAAACTTCAATAATTGATGACGTCTCCGGAAACATAAATTTTTAAGAAGCATGTGTTTTAAAAACATGGGATTTGACAAAACCATAAGTATCTACGGGCCAATTGCCTATATTTCCTAAAACTAAACTAAAACTATATACAACAAAGAACCAAGTTACCTACAAGACATCGAGCCTATAGGTAACTCAAGTGCTCAAGCCCACTACCAGTGGGTAGCGTAAGAAAAAACGATATAATATGAAATCTGTTTATTAAATACAGCATTAAATATATGTACAATTTGTTGAGAGTGAAACTAGTTTAGGGTAGGCCTTTGAAATTCTGATCCGCAACCTTTATGTGTGACAAAAAGTGGTGGGTAAAAACTGTGATGAATGATTAAAATGTTTCCCTGTAATACAAAAGTTACACTTATATCGTGTGTCTTTACGACACACCCTGTCTTTTGTTGTAAATTTCAATTCAACGCTTTATTGCATTTTCTAAATATAGATAGATGGTAGAAATAAATGACAGTAGGTACATTATATACCTGTTGGGCACATCAATGGTAATTGGTAACAACAGATGATCAAAGCATGTAGAAGATAAATGATAGTTGTAGGTCTTGTAGCAAAAAATTTACTCTGCTTATGAAAGGTGTTTCGTCACAGGAACGTGTACAAGCTGATCTTCAGACAGAACGCGTCAGAGATGGAGATCATCTGGGTGATGCGCGTCTCCATCCTCGTCGTCGGCTTGCTGGCCACCGTCATGGCGCTCACCATCCCCTCCATCTACGGGTTGTGGTGAGTACTGCCAGCTGCCATGACTGTGATAGTGACTATCATCACGCTTATCATCAACCATCAAGGATAACTTTATCACCTGCATTCACGATTCGATCTCTGAAAGTTGCAAATTTTTAGCATTTTGATAAAATAGATGCAAGAAAGAAAATAATTAACCTACTTATGTTTATTCGCTTATGGTTGTTCGTATACCTTTTTTTTAATTCGCAGTGGCAATGGGACACATATTTATCTACTTCATGTATTTTCTTATAATCTGTAAACTAATTGTAGATTCACGACAAGACATAGTTCAGTAAAGCTTTCGTGGCTGTATTGAGACATTTTTATGAACTTGCTGTGTGTAATGTTGCATTATTGAATCTGCATTATTGAAACTATATACGTAATGTACTCTAAGTAATTCCAAACATTGATCGTTCACTTTCATCACATCATCGAGCTATCGAAGGTGTAACCAATATGCATAACAATCTTTTGGGGTGCACTAAAGGAGCATCCCCGATTGATGTTTTTTATAATCGAGAACATTCGGAGAACCCTGGACAACCGGCACCTAGGTGCCAAGTGATGAATCGTCGATCACCACGATCATGGTACAAAACAGATCCAAATCTCAGGATCACACACAACGGCACTTTTTTTTGCCATAAAGAAAGGCCCTTCTTCAGAGCCCCCAACTGAACTCACTAAAGAACCAGCATTAAACGTTGTATAAATAATAATCTTCATTTTTTTGGGTTATTTCTTAGTTAATAGAACTATCACTTAGTTTCTGTTTTACCTAGAACTCAATGGAAACTAAATTTATCCGAACTTTACTTTCGCAATCTTTGATATCCTACTAATAGTATAAATCCGAAAGATTGTGTGTAAGTGTGCTTGCTCTTCACAATTTAACGGCTGAACGGATTTAGATGACATTTGAAATGTAAATAGATAATACATAGGATTAACACATAGGCTACTTTTTAACTTGATAATAGCGGGCGAAGCCGCGGGGCACGGCTAGTTATCTATATATTGACTAATGAATGTCTATAACAACTAGATCTATACGAATATGAATTTAATATAAAGGCATTCTAAATTTAATATAATAGCCCGTTGTTGTGGTCACAAGGTAGATACTGCTTGAAATCTGCAAATGTTGCGCAAGGTTGTGCAGACAGGACCCGTTGCAGGGTACGATACTACAATAGACTACTTGTTAGTCACTCACTTTTATGACCAGATATTGTTAATAAGGTATTACATTGATGGTATTATGAACAGTAAAGACAGTTTGTTTAATGACCCATTTGCTAATGGCCGCCATGAACGTAATGGAGTGATGCTAGTGCCAGTAAAAGATTGTAAAGGTAAAGGTTTATGATGAAGTGTTTTGTTCCGCTGTGGATAAAGAAGGATGTTTGGCATTATTTACGCGAATGGTTTAAGACGCTGACAAGCCTTAAAATTGGGCCTCAGTGTTCACTGTAATGTTGCACCGAACTAAGAGAGAGGTAGAGAGAGGAGGAGCATCAGTTGCGCTGCTCAAATAAATATTTATTTAATTTAACTTTTAAATAAGATTCCATCAATTTGGCTCCTCCTATCCAACGCATGTTTTTTAAATTTAATTTATACAAAATGAGATATTTCGTTTAAAACTTGTTTTAGTTTTACTTTACTATTTTTTTCTATCAAGAAAATTATACTGTCGTGTTTCGTAATCTTGTATGCTGCAAATATAATAATTAAAAACAAACATATTTTCTGCTTTAAATGGTAAAACATAAATAAAACAACATGCTTAAAATACGCTTAAGTGAGCGTAAACGCTTATTTGGCCTTGTCGCTGTATTAAAAGATACATTTAATTGCTACTATTATTTTTCAAATAATCAATTTGCCTTTGGATAATGTAGGTCATCCGGTGAGCCATTCCACACATTAGCTTGAAGGCACGCACGGTGTGGTAATCAATAATCGTCCTGCTCACGCCGCAATGGTATCCATACACTGGCAGATTGCACACGGTGGGATCATTATATGTCCTATGTTAATCACCTATGTGTTAGGACATACTTTGTAATTATATTTCGGCATACAGATATCGTCTCAGTTTGATTATAATTCGTCGATAATAAATCATAGAAGAGGGATTTTTCTACTCGTTGTAACTACCCAAAGGTAATGCGCAAATCATTACCTTTTAAGCAGCGGTTATCGGGTTGGATTGTTGGGACACAAGTCTTTTCCCCATAGGAAATGTTAAGTTCCTGGTTCTGGGTGTGATTGTAAGTGACATGAATGTTTACCTTTTTACCGACTTCACATAAAAGGAGGAGGTACTCAAATCTATGTATTTTTTTTTGTGATTCACCTCATAACTTCATTCCACGTGAACCGATTTCGACATTTTTTTTAGTTTGATAGATGTTGCTTTCCAATTTGTCCATTTAAATTTGATTAAGATTTGATCAGTAGTTCTTGAAATATCTTTAATAATGCGTATTCTGTGGACTACATTGACGATGTTCTCGTTTTTGACCGACTTCAAAAGTTACCTCATAACTTCTTTCGTTGTGAACCGATTTTGATGATTATTTTTTTATTTGAAAGCTGGTGCTTTTTATGTGGTCCCATTGAAATTTTATTAAGATCTGATCTCTAGTTTTTGAGTTATCGTCATATAATGCGTGTGCAATACATTAAATCTAATCAAGGTTCCGAAGATAAAGCGGAAGATGAAGTCGGTTTTTTTTGCTTTGTTTGCGTTTGATTATAATATTCAACATACTTGTATCTACCCACATTTTTATTGCATACCTACTTATTTAATGTAGTAAAAAACTTTGTGTTTATGTTACATTATGTTTATTTTACCACACCAATTAAACTCAAAGTCAAGTTATGTTGTTAAGATGTTAAGTCAGAACCTAAACAATAAACGATTGTAAATACTGTGTGTGATTTGAAACCGTTCTTACGATTCTATTAAAGGATTTTTTATTAGGTTATCGTCACTTTCCATCACGTGAGATAGTGGTCAAATGCTTGCCTATCCAGCATAAAAAAAATATAAAAAAAGGGATTTTTCCGGACTTTTAGTGTCAAAATCCTTTTCAGAGCTGCAAATTCAGGTTAAAGGGAATTTTGACTCTAAGGTCTCAAAATCCTTTTGATGGAGATCTCGCCACTAACCCATGTTGAAATACCATATACGAAGAGAACATACAAGTGATTGCTTCGTAAAAAAGCTTTTTACTACTATATTTCATTCAGCATACAGATTGCAGCGGGATAAAACGTTAATTGAATTTAAAGCCGCGCTTTGTAGTCGTGGTCACAGGGTGGCATAGTTGCAGGGGTGGGGGTGGGTGCCGATAGTCTCCCTCAGATGATTGGAAACGTGTCAGCAGTGCTTCTGACTACGGATTACGAAGGGGAATGGGGCTATGATCGTACATTTTATTTATAAGTAGCTGTGCCCACTGACTTCAGAAACTTTAATGACGACAAAGATATAATATTGAAAATATTATTTAATACTAAGATTATATTCATCTAAATTTAATAAGATTTGACATATTTTATGTTTTTCTATTGGTTTGTAGAATTAGCCTTTTTCTTTTCTTTAAGTTTAGAAAAGAAAAAGGCTAATTCTACAAAATCATCTCATAATAAATGTAAATACAATTATATACTTACACTATTATCCTTACTTATATTATAAACGCGAAAGTTTGTGTGTATGGATGTTTGTTACTCTTTCCAAAAAAGAAAAATTAAAAAAAAGTTGTTTGTGCCCCATGTCACGTGTTTCTGAACACGTATATAATTATGTTAGGGGTTAACTCACCCTTATAAAACTGGGACAAGGCGCTAAAGATGAGTAGATATAATAAGAATTTAAAATTTTCTTAACCGTGATAATAATAACTATGTAGAGATTGCGAATATTTACTTTTATCACCAGATACATAAAATAGATGAGAACTTTTTAATGCAGCAGGTTCTTCTCGAGATGGCTGTAATTTTGCGAATCTGGCAATAGAATCATTAACTTTCATGAGTGCCTCTTTGAGGCCCATGTGAATGAACGATTTTGATTTTTGAAATTAAAGTTTTTAATAAGCCAAAACATTAAATTGAACAAGTGCGAGTTTGACTCGCGCATCGAAGGTTCAGTACAATTTTCTTTTGCTACAGAGGCATAAATCATTTGACCTCTAACTCACCAATGGAAGTGACGATGCGACCAGAATTGTACCATATGCCTAGACGGTACCTGTTCACTCTATTGTTATTGAGTGACGAAACGAGCAAGTCTTGATAACACCTTTTAATCAAAATCAAAATCAAAATCGTTTATTCACATGGGCCCCAAAGAGGCACTCATGAAAGTTAATCAATCTATTGCCAGATTCGCAAAATTACAGCCATCTCGAGAAGAACCTGGCAAGAAACTCGGCGGCGCATTTTTTTTTCATTCAATGCATCATTTTCTTAAAGTGTGTGTGATGTGAATGTTTCCGGCACCCACGACACAAGTCATCGAACTTAGTGTGGGGCTGTGAGTGTGAAAGCGTTTATGTTTATGTTTATGTTTAACCTAGTTGTTATTATGGTAGTCGCTAGAAAGAGCCTGTGCAGTTTGCCTCCATGCATCCTTGTCATTAATATAGTCTGTGGTTTTATAGTAAGCTTTCTTAATTAATGCCCGTTTTATTACAGATTTGAACTTTCCCAGTGGTAATTCAGTTACGATTTTAGGAATTCTATTGTAAAATCTAACCCCATTTGCCATAAAAGATTTATTCGTTTTGCTTAATCTAAATGCGCGCACTGTAATTTTATGCTTATATCTAGTATTAAGATTGTGTGCGTCGCTTCTTAATTTATATTTACCAATATTTTTTGAACATGCATAATATTTTCAAAGATGTAAAGCGAAGGCATGGTAAGTATGCCTGTTTCTTTAAAGAATTCCCTGAGAGATTCGCTTGGACCCATATCATATATTGCACGAACCGCTCTCTTTTGTAGAATAAAAATAGTTTCAACATCGGCAGCAGATCCCCATAGCAAGATTCAGTAACTTATCAAACTATGAAAATATGCAAAGTAAACCAGCCTTGCCGTCACTACATCAGTCAGTTGTCTAATTTTACGGATCGCAAAAGCAGCGGAACTCAAGCGACCTGCAAGCACATCGATATGAGGATCCCGCTGCAGTCCCGTTTGAGTCCATAGTCAGTCACCTAAGAAAACAGTTTTCTTTACAAGATCTAATTTGTTGTTTTCAAGTGTTACATTTGTATCTACCAAAGGAACATTTGGAAGGGAAAACTAGAACAATAAGTTATTAGCAGCAAACCATTTCGAGACTAGATCTAATTCATAATTTACTTCATTTAATTCTACGTCTTTCCTATTTGTTTTAAAAATAAGTGACGTGTCATCAGCAAACAAGACAATATCTAATGCTAGCGAAGTTGCCATATAAGGTAAATCATTAATATACACAAAAAATAGGAAGGGTCCCAATATTGAACCTTGAGGCACGCCAATTTTAACTGTAGACCCGTCAGATGTCACACCATTAACGCCTACTTTTTGTTGCCTACCCGATAAATATGAATCTAACAAATCAAGAGCAGTTCGGGGAATAACTATTACTATACTAATAAATCATGTGGTTTACTGATCACTAGAATCGAGACTGGAAGATCAGTGCCCGTTTTTTTCTTATTTAACTACAAAATAGCTATTTTACTATTATTCCTACTTGCTGTGAGATCTTGCCAAATTCCATGATTATAGGTAAGTATACTGAACTGCCCGTTGGTTTAGTAAGGTGCGCGTCCGCTTTCTAAGCAGGGGTATTGGGTTCGATTCCCGTTGGAACCCCACGGGAAATGTGTGTTTCTGGTTCTGGGTGTGATTGTGTGTTTGATGTGAATGTTTCCGGCACAAGTCATTGAACTTAGCGTGAGGCTGTGTGTGTGAAAGTGTTTATGTTATACGTTAAGTTTGGATATTCACACATGTCAAAAGCCTAAAATATGCGCATAAACAAACGTATTTATTGAACTTGTTGCCAAATAAAAGGGTCTTGACAGATATACAGACAGACGGATAACGAAGTGTTTCTTTTTCCCTTTTGCTATACAGATTTCTAAAAAACTGAAAAAAAGAAATAGATAATACTTAGAATATATCGACACTAGTCGGATGCGCGTGCGCACGCGTTGATGTCTTTTCTAGGGGGAACGTAAGTAGTTCAAATCAATAATAATTCAAATTCTTTTATTTCCATGGGATATATACAGGCACTTCTTAAATTTAATGACTCTAATGCCAGATTCGCATATTTACAGCCATCTCCAGAAGAACCTGGCATGAAACTCGGTGGTGCATATTTTCCATTATTTTTTCAAACAAAAGCTCACTTCTCTATACATTACACCTTAGGTTTATCTATATTTTGTCGTCGCCAAAAACCTCTAGTGCAGTTTGCCTCCATACATCCTTGTCTTTACCATAGTCGATGGTTTTGTTATAAGCTTTCATTATCGATACACTTTTTACAGTGTTCACCATCTACTCATATTTACTACATTTGGGTTGAAAAATTTGACGTAAACTATAAATATTTATATTCTAATCTGAGCTATAAATTGCTAAGTCTTGAATACACTAATTCGCTCCGGCTGGGTAATGATACACGTAGCAAAGTACCAAATTATACATTTATATTAAAATATGTATGGTACCAAAGCAAACTTACATTGAGCAATGTTGAAAGATATGCACCTGCGGCCTTGCAATCGTTTACCCGCTATTAGAGTCGTGACACACACTCATCCGATGCTCCAATTACTCGCGATGCAGATTTAAACGTGGTGCATTCGGTGTCGCAACTCTACGCAAGGACCTCGGGCCTCATTCGCATATTATTACAGAATTATTAAAGTTTCTAGTACCCTAGCTAGGTTAATGAGGCTGACGTGATTGCAAATTAAAAAACTCTTCTGTCCCTACAGTTTTACTTATCGCTTTTGTGTGTTTCTGTCATCTCATGATATAGACTAGTCTATTTTTGTAAGCCATCTCGATGGTAGAGGGTCGTTAACTCTTTTTCTACAAGCATTGGTGCAAATAAACTATGGCTACAGGTTGTTTATAGAATACAGGGAAAACTGCCTTCAAAATGAAGAAAGATACTGATGTTAAAAAAACTAATATTTATTAATAGCGTTATGCTGGACGAAGTCCAACTGATGAACATATATTATTACTATTTTTATATTATTGACTATTTTATTATAATAGTTTTTTTGTTATTTGGCATAGGCAAACATTTTACCACTATTTCAACAAGCGTTGGTGCAAATAGCTGAGCACAGAAAGATGTGTGATGTCGTATATACTGCCTCGCCCACGTAATACTATATGTAATTATACATACATCATTTGTCATGTAATATCTCGACTATTTACTTATCAAACATCCAAATCAAATAAGATATTACTAGATCCTTTCTTTACTCTGTCACACTCAAAGCATCACAGTTGTGTAAGTTGTAAACACTTGTATTGTGGGTGCCGAAAATAATCACATCATAATATACACAATCACAACTAAAACAAAAAACAAAATTTACCTGGAGGAATCACATATTTCCAGTAACCGGAATCGAACCCGATACCCGCTGTTTATAGATGGACGCACAACCAACTATCCCAGACAGTCAATTTTAAACATCTCACACACAAGCAATAACTTAGCTCTCTTTTCCACAGGTCAATGTGCTCGGACCTGGTGTACGTGATCCTCTTTCCACAACTGCTGATGGTGGTGCACTTCAAGAAGTACTGCAACACTTACGGCTCGCTGGCGGCATACATCGTGGCTTTGCTGGTTCGCCTGTCAGGAGGAGAGAAGCTGCTGGGCCTCCCGGCGCTGATCCACTACCCCGGGTGGGATGCTGAAAACGAAATCCAGCTATTCCCCTTCCGGACCATGGCTATGACGTTGTCGCTCTTCACGCTCGTCTTCATATCATGGCTATCAGTGTAAGTTGTTAAATAAATTAAGACATTTTAAGGCACGGCTTGCATAAAGGTACTGGTGTGGTAATGTCTACAGGAGGCCTAAAAGATCATCATGCTAGGTGTCATCAGGACTCTCAAGTAGATCATAAGCAAGCAAGCATTCAAACGAATTTTTTTAATGAATATTACTAATTGGGAAATTGTTTCCACAACATGTTTTCTTATTAAGCATGCATTAGTTTGATTTATTTATACGTAATTTTGCTCGTAAAAAAGTGTAAGGCGTTTAGGTTCCATAAGAAGTACATGTTAGCAGTTTATGCAGGCTCCAACCATACTGTACCCGTTGTCGATATATAGAATCAATTGTTTCGGCTTCATTCGGAAGCCTTCTTCATGATGACAACTCGAAAGTCAGGATAATTTCCCATTTTATTTTGATTGAATGGTTGAAAACATGCGTGAGTTTTTATCAAACCTACAAAATGTTATTGTCAAAGAAATTATAAAGGCTTTTAGTCTGATAACATTCATCTAATTCGTTTGATGTAAGGTTTTAAATTTATTAAAAGCTCACCGAATTTTGTTTGCGTTCTTAAAATCTCTTTGTTTCGCGAACAAGTAGATATTTTTTGCAAATCTTTGCCTTAATATAGGATTTCACTTTCATAACAGTTGAAATAACCAACGGGTTAGCTATAAATATTTATTTCACATTTTTTGCTCTTCTTCTGGGTGTGATTGTGAGTGATGTGAATGTTTTCGACACCCAAAGCACAAGAAATCGAACTTAGTGCGGGGCTGATAGTATGAAGCGTTTAATTTTTTGTTATGTATTCAAAGTATTACAAATACATTTTGCAATTCTTTTATGATTTTTTACGTACCTATCACAAATGTGACTCTCCAAAAGTAACACAGTGTTACCTAACATCAGTACTATAGACAGCCGGAAACCGGAGGAAGCTGTTATTACTCACGTAGTTGTTACTTTTAGCACTTATCATATATTTGCCGTAATAATAATAATTGCAACGTAGTATTATGTCGTGACAGACGCACGGACATACAAACAATACGCATAGGCGCGAAAGTGACAGTGGATCACGACAGATTGCAAAACAAAGACGATCGTCAAGATTTTGGAATTGAAAGTAACCAATCTTTCGATTCCGATCGGCGAGCGTGAGACACGCGTGACCCGTCTTGGCTACTTTATCTATATCCAATGACAGAATTACTTTTACAGTTTACTTTTGAACAGTATGAAGCAGAATTGGGTCTACATCATAGAAATAAACTAACGATTACATAAATAATTCAAAATGTTTATACTCGTATTAGTGTTCTTCTTAGCGTGTCAATGGCAAACCGTTAAAAAGCTGACCTATATCTCCGCCTCCCGAACTGCATTTGGTGCATCGTCCATAAGCTCTTATAATATTGATTTTGAAAATAAATAATTAAATTGGTAATTAAACTTTAAACTAAACCGAATATTATGCAGTTATCTTAATTCATGCAGAACGGATGAATGACTCTATAACATTAATATATATTGAACTAGTTTTGTATTATATACATTCCAAATTTCATTCCGTTCAGCTGTAACGTCGTGAAGAAAAAACATACACATTTACACACAAACTTTCGCATTTATAATATTAATGTGAATATAGTTATTGAAAAGCGTGGTAATAAACTTATAACTTTAGATTTTTCGATGCTTATATTATTACAACATCATTGTCTTCGATTATGGCGACTATTTCAAGAGAGTAAAGATGGTTCTAATCAACAATCCTAGTCATTTATACTTATTACTCTTATGTTAAAAATCTTAAAAAATTTAACATATGTTTGTTACAGTTTCCTGTTCAACGGCGGATACCTGAGCCCAGAATCGGACTATTTCAACTGCGTGGTGAACATCCCCGAGGACATCCGGCGAGTGGACGAGCCCTCGGAGGCCGGGGAGCAAATGTCCGTGCTGGGCGGCGTCCCGGGTCGGCTCTACGGGGCCGCCTCCACGCTGGTGGGGCCGGACGAGCGCTCCGGCCGGATCAACCCGGCGCTCGAACCCGACGACGACGACCTGGATGACCCCAACGACGGGCCCACGCCGCTGTTCGGGACTAGCAACGCGCCGCCGCCGGTACAACCCTTCGGCAAACAGACCGCGTTTTGAAATCATCGCGAATAGTCTCCGATGTGTCCACTCGTCTGCGCTACGTGATCAACTAAGGGTCCATTGAGACAAGTTAACACTCCGTTCTTTAATTCTCCAGTTATATCTTAATTTGTTCTTCATCGTTGCAGCGACGATGAACGCAAACGTCATCGCATGCAACGGCTTTTGACACCTTAATAACATTTAAATGAAGTTTGGCGAACCCGGATCTATACGAAACTCTGCCGGCATTCTTTCCATGTCGAAATAGCGGACGAGTGACATATTCCGGACTATAGATATCACATATTTTACTACGACTTTACTATACCTTAATTTACACAGATCGATCGTAACATCGAACCACGGATTCAGTATTTACGTAAACGTTAGAGGTTATGCTCAAATATAATTACATACCATAACACATCAGCATCTTCCGATAACTTTTGTATTTTATGTAAAATTGACGAAACATATCATTCCGCGCAAACTGATGTAGAGAGTAGAGGATATGCGTTAAAGCGATATATGTATGTTAATAGTCGATGTATAATGTAATATAATAAACATAAATATATTATGTAGTACGCAACAAACGTAACTAAGTATAATGAAACGAATACATATCAAAATGTGAATTATTAATATTTAGAAGAGATGATCTATGTATTGTATATTATTTACCTATATTTGAGAGATTCCTTATTTAAGTCAATTAATGAATAGAGGAAAGCACAATATTGAAGTAATGTGCTTACTAGATCGCACTAACGTATACATGTGTGCGTAGGACAACAGATTTATATTTATCACATTAATATAATTGTGACCAAACTAAATGCGATAGCACGTTGAAAAGATAATATATATACAATAATATATATTTCGATATATGAAGAGCATAAATGAATGGAAGATGTAATTGAAATTATACTTAACATTCAATTATTATACGTTTTATGCGTTCGAGTGATTTGGATATGGTAATAATTGGTAAATATTACCAAAACTTAAAATATCAATGCAATATTTAAAAAAGCATTTATGGAAAAGAAAAAATAAACCAAATGCGCTAATTATCAAATAGATAAATAACACGTGTGTTATATTTAATATTGTTTGCATAGGCAGTAGTCTTCTGTCTTAAAATTATTAATGTAAGTAATTACATGTTCAAGTAATTCATATTATCAGTGTTGGCATATTCATTAATGGAACGTTGAATTGTATATTTTGCTTGTAAAATAAATTATAGGCCTAAACATCCTTATATAACGACGCTGTAAGAATACAGAACAAGCATAGCACTGATAATGTGGACACTTGATTTTAATGTAAACGTGTTAAATGTTCAGAATAATTATATACTTATCGATGTGTCTTGGTCTAACCTTGCCCTTTCCTGGAGTGTCCTTTATAAATGTTACATATCACGTATAATATATATCATAGAATACGAAATTGTCCACAAGCTTTTTGAAATTATATAACTTTTTCAAGAAATATATCACTGTATTAATAGACCTGCTATCGAATTGTTTTGTAATAACATTTTATATGCATAGTATACAATATATATGTATATACGAATATTTGTTGCTATATAAAATATAAAGAGACGCGAGTCTCTTGCCTATAATATAACTATGCTATGAATATAGTAACTTGATACATATCATATGTCTGTGAAATAAACATATACTTAGTTATAGTGTCTTAGGGTAAACGAAACATATCATTATATATAAGTGTAGACCTATAGGTATCGTTGTTGTTCTTCGACGTCGCTTTCTAATATACATGATATGACCTAGTAATCTTCTTTTTTAATAATATTGTGAAATATATATAATTTCTAAAATATATGAAAACAGTATTTTGTGTGTATATTATAGGTATTTGTGTTCCGATGCGTCAATTTATGATTTTTAAGAAATAATTATTAGTATTTGTTTGGAGTAATACATGTTTTGATATTATTGAAGATTTTATTATTGTTGTTATTATGATGAAATCATAAATCAATATTTATATTCGAAAGCTATATTTATAGAGCAAATATATATTGAAAATATATTTTAATTTGTGTATAAAATGAATATAATGATAGTTAGAAAGCGATTGTCTCACTGTTAGTTAGTAGATATACTCGTACCTATTGACTTATTCCTAGTCTTGTTGAATATTTTGAAACGTGAACATAATATGTGTACTGTTGTGAACTCTACGGTTGCTCCTGTGACATAATAAAAAGTATAGCATGTTGATGACTTTATTTTATAATCTGCCGATAGCTCCCTACCAGTAGATCCAATATAAATATAACTTTGATCTCTAATTCTATATATCTGCCCCGTAGCATAATTAATTTTATACCCTACAACAATGTTTTAAAGGCTGTCCGATACCTGTATTTAACTGATCATATACAATATTTTATAGGTGCAGTGGGGTCGTTAAATAAAATGTCTTTATATTATTTACAAATTTAATTTATACAAAATATTCGTACTTAATCTAAATTTTTGTACAATTCGTTAATAACATTAAATAATTAATACTTTTCGTTTGACGATTCTTACAATAATGGTAACAGTGAAAACGACAGGCGAATTCAATTTGAACTACTTAAAAAATATTTATTCCAATTATTATTGTCCAAAATTATTGGGATAACTTTTACTTTTTGTATTGAATGTATATAATTTTTAAAGAGTAATATAGCATAGTTGAGCTTTCGTGTATATTAATTAAATATACTGGGTAATTTATACAGCGATAATGAACAATATGTTGGCAATGGAATGGAAACAATATCGATGTAAGATTTAAATTCGATCACAGTCTGCTCATAATTTCGTTAGTTCACGTACTACAAGAACGAGTAACTAGTTTACAAGTATTGACTAATGGTATACTAGCGCGCAAGGAGGACCCCCTGGGGACGGTGGTTAGTACACGTAGCCACCGTTGGAGTCGTAGTTCTGGCTGATGGTCTCCGGTACGCCGCCTGATGACCCACCCGACGAGTAACCACCCGATCCACCACCCGAGGAGTAGCCGCCGGATCCTCCACCCGACGAGAAACCACCGGACGAGACGCCACCGGAAGAGAAACCACCTGATCCGCCGGAAGAGTATCCACCTGATCCACCACCTGAAGAGTAACCGCCTGATCCACCTGAAGAATAGCCACCTCCTCCTCCTGACGAGTGACTACCTGATCCGCCTGAAGAGTAACCGCCTCCTCCAGATGAGTGGCCACCGCTGGATCCACCTGAAGAATAACCACCTGAACCCCCTGATGAGTATCCACCTCCACCGGAGGAATAGCCTCCCGATGAACCACCTGACGAGTACCCGCCGGAACCACCGGATGAGTAACCTCCAGATCCACCCGATGAGTGTCCACCAGACGAGAAACCACCCGAACTACCGTGACCACCCGATGAGAATCCATTCGATCCACTTGAGAAACCGCTGCCAGAAGAGAAGCTAGAGCCACCAGCGCTAGGAGCTCCGTAGCTGCTGGAAGGAGCGGCGGGAGTTCCGTATGAGGTAGATGGAGGGGCGGCGGGGGCTCCATAGGAGCTGGATGGGCCAGCGGGGGCACCGTATGAACTGGATGGAGCTGAAGGAGTACCGTAAGAACTTGATGGTGCGCTGCTACCGAACCCACTACTGCCTCCAAAACCACTGCTGCCGAAGCTACTACTACTACTGCTGCTGCTACTGAAACCACCGCTGCTGCTACTTCCGTGGCCGCCCGATGATGGAGTACCGTAAGACGAAGATGGTGGAGCTGGAGCTCCATAGGAGTTAGATGGAGCAGGGGCACCATAAGAGCTAGATGGAGCAGCTGGAGCGGGAGCACCGTAAGAACTCGAGGGACTCGGAGCACCATATGAGCTAGATGGAGCAGGGGCAGGAGCGCCATAAGAACTGGAAGGTGCCGGGGCACCGTAGGACGACGATGGTTTCTTGGGAGCTCCGTAGCTTGTTGAAGGTCCAGTGGGTACTCCGTAACTGGTTGCTGGTGGTCTAGCTGGGGCTCCATAGCTGCTTGAGGGCTTAGCAGGAGCTCCGTAGCTGCTCGAGGGTTTTGGCGGTGCGCCGTAGCTGCTTGAGGGCTTTGATGGAGCTCCGTAGCTGGATGATGGACGAGGGGCGGGAGCACCGTAGCTGGATGATGGAGCAGGGGCACCGTAACTTGACGAAGGAGCTGGGGCGCCATAGCTTGATGAGGGCCGCGGTGCCGGGGCACCATAGCTAGACGAAGGACGAGGTGCAGGTGCACCATAGCTAGAAGATGGGCGAGGGGCAGGTGCGCCGTAGCTCGACGACGGAGCTGGGGCACCATAGCTGGATGATGGCGCAGGGGCACCGTAGCTGGATGATGGGGCGGGTGCGCCGTAGCTAGACGATGGAGCGGGAGCTCCATAGCTGCTTTGCGGCTTGGGTGCACCGTAACTGCTGGACGGTCGAGGAGCACCGTAGGATGACGATGGTCTTCCGCCACCTCCACCATGGCCGCCTCCGTGTCCACCACCGTGCCCGCCACCGTGACCGCCACCGCCGCCGTGCCCGCCACCACCACCGTGACCGTGACCACCTCCACCGCTCGAGGGTGGCAGGTACGATGAGCTCAGCGGAGCTGTAATTATAACAGATAAGGTTAAACAAAGTACTGGGTATATAACTCTTACCAAGGTAGATCGAGCATGTTCTATGCTCTTTTTCAGAGAGTTACGCAGCTGGGAAAATACGTGCTTGTAGTCTAGGTTGAGAAAATAGATCTAAATTCCGAGTATTAGGCGTTTTTCAATCCTTATACTTTATCAATCTCACGAAATTTAGTATGCACGTAACTGTCAGGCGTTTTGCAAGTACGAATGAAGCGAACGAACTGATTTATCTGGCTTTGGCTTAGTCGGGTGGCATTCGCCTTCTAAGCGGGTTCGATTCCCGGCTGGAACACAAGTTTTCTCACCAAGGACAACTTGTGTTTCTGGTTCTGGATGTGATTGTGTGTGTGATGTGAATGTTTCCGGCACCCACACAAGTTATCGAACTTAGTGTGGGGCTGTGAGTCTGAATGCATGTATATATTTTTTTTTAAATTTATATTTAATTATACCTATACCTATATGATAACGATATTACCTTATTTCCCGTAAAAAAATTGATTACGTTGATGGTACAATGTGATATATTTATTTTTTTTTATCAATGTCCATTGCTATAAAATCTACGGGCCAATTGCCTATATTTCCTAAAACTAAACTAAAACTATATACAGCAAAGAGCCAAGTTACCTACAAGCCATCGAGCCTATAGGTAACTCAAGTGCTCAAGCCCACTACCAGTGGGTAGCGTTCCCATCATGCTGGCTGCATTGCCTCTCTGAATTGCAATGCTAATACGTTGAGCCAAATAAGTGCCAGCATTTTGGTCACGCGTCGCCTCAACCAGGCGCTCTGATAGAATTTTGAAAATAGAATGAGCTCCCGGTCCCCACGGACCCAGTGTCTCAACACCAAACGGCTCAAATATGTAACCACTGCCGAGGTTTCCATATTTTCGCCGTTTGCGCTGCTCTGCCGAAGTTGCCGCGACGCCAACCCCATTCTGTGATTCAGGAAGATGTGACGGAGCTAAAGTATCGACACAAGTTGCATCCCACACTAAAGGCCGTCCCATCTTCCATGGAATTAAAGTCATTCCGTCAGGTCTTTTACCATCGTCACGCATCAGACCATTCGGTTCGAGAATGGCTGGAACGTTGGCACTGGTAAAAGCCCGGCGGATGATATCGTTGAGGCTGGCGTGGCGGGAAATTCGGCCAGCACTTTTCTGGCACGAGAGGCCGTGGTGACCGAGCTGGTCAACAGCAGTACCACACTGACAGCTATGGGCAACATAGCACCTTGCACCCAAACGTAAGCATATAGCGAGACGGAAAGCAGATGGATCTATAAGTGTACCAGTATTAAAAGAGGGAATGGCCTGCAACCAAAGCCCTGACTCCCATACAGAAACTGCTAGAAGTCTAGCACGCTCTGTGACGCTAGGACACGTATCTAAAAGATGTTTCCGTGCTAGTTCACAGAGCGGCCGATCCCACAGTCTCTGTGAGGATAGCCTCACTGGGAGCCCGGTATTTGGGCATGCCATCTCCCAGGCGCTTGTGGCCTCAGTCTGGTTTGAAATTTCTAAAGAACCCAAACTATGTGAAAGTATTTTTTCGACTAATTTAGAAGTACCATGAACTGAGGACAAGAAAGCCGGTAACGCAACACTAGAAATTTTACGAATACCTAAGCCTCCTAGTCTTACAGGTAAAGAAGCTTGCGACCAAGCCCTATCATCTATGTCAATATTCAAAACCGATACAAGAGTATTCTTTACGATATTGTCCATGCTCTCTAGGAGCGCGCCATGTTTCCATAGCGGACAACATCTTAAAGAATACGTAAATTTTGGGACAAAAAGGCAAAATCTAATAATTGTAAAAGCCATATGAGTGTTAATTTTGAGCAATCGGTCGGAAGAATTTTTAAAATTTTGAATTTTTTCTTCTACAAAAGGTGAAATTGATTCATCTAATATCGGCGAACCTAAAAGGCGAAGTGAATACTTGTCGACTAGTTTTATATTGTAAGCCAATGAGTTAAATTTTTGTAAAACCGATAATTTGTCTGAACAGTTATCGCAAACAAAAAGTTCGCATTTTGAAAAATTTAGTTCAAGCCCAATCATTTTAAATTCATCTATTAGTAATTTTAGATCACTTAAGACAGTATTCACATCACCTCCCAGAGTTCCGTCATCCAAATACCAAACATTTAGTTTGGATTGGAGACGTTGAATTATCGGATTGACAGCTAAAGAAAAAATTGCTGGGCCGCACGGGTCACCCTGCTGACATCCAACGGAAGACAAAAGAACATCGTTTTTGTAAATTAATTTTGATGGTTTACCATAGCATTGCCAAATAAAATTATATAACTCTGGAATTTTATCTTTCACCTGGGTCAGAAGGGTGCCTCTATCAACAGAATTAAAAGCATTCTTAACATCCACCTTTAGCAACACCTCTCCACAATTTTGATTTAAAAATGTTCTAAGGGAATGGACAGCAGCCTCACATCCGCCCCGCGAACCAAAACCAAGCTGTATAGGCTGAAAAAGATTGCTTAAAGAAGCAAACATTTTCTTACAAC